>CM021732.1:111421506-111560340 GCA_011075105.1 Heteronetta atricapilla
TTCTTTCTTTTTCTTTTTCTTTTTCTTTTTCTTTTTCTTTTCCTTTTCCTTTTCCTTTTCCTTTTCCTTTTCCTTTTCCTTTTCCTTTTCCTTTTCCTTTTCCTTTTCCTTTTCCTTTTCCTTTCTTTTTCTTTTTCTTTTTCTTTTTCTTTTTCTTTTTCTTTTTCTTTTTCTTTTTCTTTTTCTTTTTCTTTTTCTTTTTCTTTTTCTTTTTCTTTTTCTTTCTTTTTCTTTTTCTTTTTCTTTCCTGTTTTTTTTTTTCTTTTTTTTTCTTTTTTCCATTTCTTTTTTGTTTCCTTTCCTTTTTTTTTTCTAGGTGGCTTTGACCTTTGAATGCAGTAAAATAATCAGTGCATAAGTTACATAGAAAATGTTTTAAAGGACATGCTGTTCAGGGGTTAAAGCAGGTTAAAACAGCATGCACAGTAAAACTACATCTACTGCCATGTACCCATACGGCAACAGAGAAAGAATCAAAATTTGATGTGATAAGCAACTGGCCTGTGCTATACCTGCTGTGCCAGGCTATCTTTTTGCACATTAGAAATGAGTGTAAGAGCTGAAGAACTACTTTGGATGTGGAACCCATGGAAAACCATGGATATCCTCTCTTAACTTCTGTTAGAAGATTGTAGGCAACAAGTTACATGGGTGAAAAATGAGTCTAATGTGTAACACTATCAGTTCAGGATACCCTAAACAAATTTGAACACCGAGCAATAAAGAAGTCATGCCCATGTGTTAAATACTTACTGATCAGAGTTAATGGTACGTACCAGGTGATCATAAAGTACAAATGTAGGTGTTTCTCTCTCATTTGCCTGCAAATGCCATCTTTCAAGCAGAGTCATAAAGGGGAACAAGAGGCATTCACAATTTGATGACAAAGGAAAACAGCTGGCTGGATGTTTGACTTTCTTGTTTTCAAGCTTTGCTTCATTTGCTTCCATCTTGCACTCAGCTAAGAAGGGGTGCAGGCATCACCACAGAGCTCTGCTCCTTCCTCTGGTACATTTGGGTTTCTCAGTCTTTTTCAGGCATTTTCACAGCCTGTTACAGTGGTTCCAGAAACTTCAAGTCCTAGTAGTGTCATATGGGCACATAAGCCTGTCATATACTTCATATACTCACAGACAAGTTTTCACATCAAGGCTGCAGGAGTTCCTGCCCACAGTGAAAGCACTTCGGTTAGGATGTTCCTCTGCACCTTGCACACTGGGTTCTCATGGCCCATTAGTTTATTCACAAACAAAATTCACTTAGCAAAACAAGTAATTACTTTTCCTTTTCTTGCGGACAGCATGTATCTGCTCTTTGTGATCCGCAGAGCAGATCCCGACCACATGGAGAAGCCAGAACATTGATAGCTTCTGTCACTGCTACCATTCTCACTGCAATAGATCTTCTGGAGAATTACACAAAGGTTGTGGCCACATAAACAGAGAAAGGCAATGCTTTGGGCACAAACCTGGAGCACACTGCACTGTGCCAGTCCTGATCAAACAGACTATGTTCTGTTGAAAACACAGAGGCAACGAAGACATCCCTTGAAGTGGCACTGAAAAAGAGAGAAAAGCAGACCCAATTCATCCAGGGATAAATGTGTGATATATTTGCCATTCTTAAGATTTGGGGGACCACATCGATTTTATTATTATTATTATTATTAATTTTTATTCTTCCTCCCCTATCTATTTTCATCTCTTTAAAACCTGGCTCAACTTGATTTGGACCTCTGCCCAAGGGTGAAACATTCCAACATTCCTCCTGCTGCTGTGCTTAACACAATTAAGGAAATAACAAATGAATATACATGACAATTTTTAAATTTGTGCAAACTTTCAATCCATGTCTAAGGGGGTGAAATACCCAGCAGAAACTCACAGTGCCTCTGCTTCTCCTTCACTGAACATTACAGCCAACTTTCTATAGTCATTTTTAGGGCATCATGAATAAAAGATCTCCCTAGGAAAGTAAGCCATGGTGAGAAGATGCTGCAACACGTAAGGCACATCCACCTTCTGAACAAGAAATTCCCAGACAGCTGAAGCGTGCTGGAGCTGGGATTTCAGATTGGTCTGTTGTGGAGAAGAAGGCACTCTGCCAAGGTTGTAGAGGAATGTGCAAACAGATAATTCCAGCTAAAATAATATGAGGGAGAGAGGCAGAAAATCTCCCTGGAGTAGACTTTGTCACCTCACTGAATTGCAGTGTGGGAAGAGTCCTTCCACTCCTCTGGTGAGTCCCATGGATATCCATCCTGGTCAACTCCACCACATCTGCCTCAAAGATTTTTTTGGCTGAAACAGAGAGAAGAAAATCCAGAACAACAGTAAAAAGGCATAATTTCAAAGCACTGTGTGTTTTCTCAGTGACCATGGTCCTGTTTCACTTGTACCCAGGGGACCTCGACTGCTCTCCCTTATGCTGCTGTCATTAAGCTCCTCAGCTTGCTCAGCTCCTCAGCACCACTTCAGGCTTCCAGTTCCCAAAAGGAGTGAAGCTTACCCAAATGTGCTCTCTCTCTTACCACCCTCTTTCTTTGGGTGCTCTTTCCAATGTGTTTTGAGCCCCCAGGCCAATCTCAGCTGCAGCTGAAGGAAGATCAGAGATCTCCAGGCTGTTCAGGTTTCTGTCAGCCTTGTGAGCAGGAAGCAGGTAACCAGAGAGAAAAGGACACTTGCTGCCACTCACAGGAGAGCCTTGAAAAGGATTTCCAGAAGTGCCTGAAGTGATGGAGAGACTTAGCTGCCATTTTCACAGTGGCACAGGCTCCTAGGAGACTAAATTCCTGTGACCTTCCCTGGCTCCTGTTGACAAGAGCGCTTGAAAGCATGCTGCAAGCCTTTCAGAAATGATTGACGCTTGCAGAAACGCCGACTTTCTTTACTGCTGGACTGAACATTTCATTCTGTTGCCACTAATGAACCCCCCCTCCCCTTGCAGCTTTATGTTTTATAAGTTTGGGCTAAGCTTTTTCTACTAAAAGGATCTTACATAAAGCACCGCTTACTGAAATGTGATCTTTACACATCTCTGAAGTTTTAATTTTCCTATGGTGTAATCTTGTTACTTAGGTCATTCATTTTGTCACGCCTTGGTATCAGTCTGGTCCAGATTTGGCTGCAGGGCTATGTTCTCCTGACATTTAGAGCAAGAATTCACTGGGAAATCAGTCAAGAGATTTGACATTGCTGCTGGCCAAGCTCCAGAGGGTTTAGTTTTACTCTCCTTCTCTGTTTATTGTGGAATCCGTCTGTCCACAAGCTGCACATTGAGTCCCATGCTGGAGAAGGAGAACTGAAAGGGACAAAATGGCCATTCACTTGAGGGATTCATTCAGGCTTTTCATAAAGCTTTTACAAGGAGCTGTGCACTTGGATGACTGCTGCGCTTCCTTCATCCTGCTCCATTACCTTCCTGATGAGACAATTTGGATCGACTGCTTTTTCTTTGCTCTCCCCCCCACCCAGCTCAATAAGCAGCAATTACAGTTGGAAAAGCAAAACTGTGATCTAGGTAGTATAGGAACCACCTGGAGGCTTTTCATCTTCAGAAATAGTTTAATTACAACATGGCACAGACAGGCCCTTTGCTAGGAATATATAGGGATAGACACACATCCAGGGGTTGATAAGCTGGAGGGGAAAAGCAGCTCAGGGCACTCGTGGGGGTGCAGCAGTGGGTGGGAAGCATCCCAGCAGGTGATTGAAAATGTGGGAGAAGGAGGGAGGTAATGACCTGTGCTGGGAGGGAGAAAGAGCCCAAGGTGCTGATGGGCTGTGTGCTGAGGCACGTAGTTGCATCTAGTGGGGCCAAAGAGATTTGTCTACTTTTCTAAGTGGGACACTGAAATTTGGTTAAGCTCTCACAGGTTTTATCAGCCACAGAAAAAGTAGTATTACAGTTCATATACCCCATGGTTGCATGTTCTTTAGCATCCAGCAATGCTTTCCTGGCTGATCTGAGCTGCTCTCCTTCACAGTCCTTCTGCTGATTATCAGTTCCTCATCTCCAAATGCTCAGCCTCTTCCCTCAGCACCACTCCAGGCTCTTAGTTTCCTTCAGAAACCAAGGTCATGACAGCTCTGCCTCTCTTTCCCTGTGCAGCTGTTATCCTCAATGATTTTTGATCCTATCAGCTGCTCAGCCAGGGTAGATGTGATGTCATTTGTGTATTTGATTTTTTCTTTCACCTAGTGTTAAAAACAAAGAGTACTACTTAAAAACAAAGCAAAACAAAACCAAACCAACCAACCAACCAAACCAAACCAAACCAAACCAAACCAAAAAAAAAAAAAAAAAAAAAAAAAAACCACCCACAAAGTTATAACTAACCGGAAGACCTTTATCATAAAGACTTATGTCATAAACCTTTATCATAAACACCTATATCATAAAGACATTTATGACATGTAATTCCAATATTTGTGCAACAAGAAGCACACTCAAGCAAGAATCTGGTTTCCAGGAGAGAAGTTTGCTTGCTAACAGCAGAAGGTGTTTTATTTGAAGGTGCATTTTGTCTCAGTTCTTATATTACTTCCATCTCTACCTAATGTTGCCACAGCTGAAAAGCTCTGTTCACAAGAGCCAAAGAATCATGCAGTTTAAGACTAGACAGCAACACATTTTCTAGTTAATGTTATATATCATAGACCATCACATTTCACCTCATAGTAGTACATTTAGTCATTTCAATAACTTACATTTGGTTAAATCCATTTTACAAAAAGCATCTTTGCTTGATTTGAAAACTCACAGGATAGAAAATCTGCCCATTCCCTTGGCAGTTTATTCCCCAGACTATAATCATTTACATCATCAAAAATGGCCTTTCTCTCTAAAATGAGTTTGTATGAATTCATTTGCCATACCATGGTTCTTCTTATGCTGTTCTCTCCCAGATTAAAAAGCCTCTTGTACTTGTACTTTGTTCCCATGAGGATACTTATATAATGTGAGCAAGTCATCTCTTCATCATCCTTTTGAGAAGCTAAGCAGGCTGAGCTCTCACTCTAAAGACATTTCTCTAACAGTTTTTTTTTCAGCTCTTGATTTCGCCTTTGCTACTTTTTCAACATGCTATTTAAATAAATTTATTTTTTTTTTTCATTTTAAATATTGGACACCCAGCAGGCATATTCTGAAGTAAAAGCACATCTTGTAGCACACCTAGGAATTGTATGAGCCATTCTTACTGCAGCATCACACTGATGACGTGTTCTTCCTCACCCCTCCACAAAGCCCCCTCAGTCCTTCTCAGGACACAGACATCATTCTGCAGATAATGCTTGTTTCACTCTGAGACATGAAATTTTGCATGCTCTTGTATTGGAAGACATCCTGTCTGACAGGGATAAAACTAGAAAACAATCCACTCTGCTCTGTTTGTCCATCCTTTTCTCAACATACTAATTTATGTTCAAACTAAATTGGCAGTGATTCTATATTTACCTTCAGATTTACTTACTGAGGAACCCCCTGAAGCACATGAGGCCCTACAGTGATCCCTTCAGATCCCTGCCAACAGCTACCATCACAGGTCCATTAAGTACTTTCAGAGATCTGTCAGCTAGGTCTGAATCCATTTAATGCTCCATGGCTAATGTACAGTGGTAATGTTTTAAAAAAATGTCACTCAGTATGGTGGTAAAGCCTCGAGAAATGCACAAACACACTGGTCAGTGCAGCTACCTCTGTCAACCACTGTGTAATTTAAAAAATGAATTTATCCTGTGTTGACTTGTTGACTTTTTTTTTTTCTTTTTTTTTGGGGGGGGGGGGTGGTGATTGTGGAGGGAATTGCCAAGACTTGGTAGCATTGGATAGTTGACATGTGCCCCAATGCTGGGAATTTGTTCTTTGCCCAAGCCATTTGCTATAGTAATATAATGATAATACATGTAATACATATATAGCTTCATATTCACTGATTTATACACCTAGTGGAAATGTATGCCATGAATGGGTTTGTGCAGCATGTTTTGAAAAAGACCGTTTTGCTTCAGATCATTCAGGCTGTCTTTGCAGATTACAATAGTAACAGTCTTTTTGATATTATGTATTTTATAGTTTTTGGTGTTATATTTTTTCCTTCTTCTTCTTCTTCTTCTTCCCCCTCAGTAGTAATACCTTCTAAAAGCTACACCTCAGGACAAGTGAAGATGTTAATCTTTCCTCAACGCAAAGGTTCTTCTTTCATTGAACTAACTGAGGAGCAGGGTCTGACTATGAATATTTACAAGTTCAAGCTCTTTTGTCCATAATCTTCTAAAGAAAATCTGACAGCATGTTTTTCTTGAAATCCTTTGTAGAACATTAGTTTCATTTCTGACAATTTCTCATGTTTACAGCTAAAAAATAATAATAAAAAATTAGGGGAAGCCTAATAACTTTTGATGCAGATGCTGCATTTTTAGTGAAATAACAGAAAGCTTTTTAAACTGAGAAATTAGATTTACTCAGTTTCTTTTATGACAGAGGCTGTACTGCTCTGAAGATTCCTGTGTTTGGCTGAATTACCAACAAAGATAACAGAGATACAGCTCAGTAAAATATAAATAAATAAACACTTCTTGACACCTCCTTCACCTTTACTGGTACCAGCTTATAGCCTCTGAATAGGTGCATGGTTAGTTGGCCAACATATGAAAACTGAACTCAACAATATTCTGTCTTCAGCTGCTGAATTGCAGTGAATGTGCTCTGGAAAAACATGCAGCCATACCAAACAGTCTTTTGAGACCCACAGCTCTAGCCCAGTGTTTGCATGTTTCCTGGCACTCCACAGGGGTGGAGGAAGAGTGGTGGATGCAATCTGCAAAGACTGGATGAAATCAAGCAGAGGGCCACAGGGCTTTCCTTGTATTTGTTTGCAAGAAATTCAGGCTTCTTTCTAAGCAATATTTTTCCAGCATAACCTCCACTACTGCCTTCTGTGGGCTCCTAGAGAAGGACAAGCTGCTCTTTTTCAAGCCAACTGAGGGAAAAAGCAGTGAGCTGTGTAAATAATTAAAAACAGCACCAAAACACATTTTTTCCAGAAGACTTTGGGGATAATAAATATTTTGTTGATTTGTTTGCAGACATTAATACAGAGCAATTAGTCTGACACCATTCTGCAAGGCTTACTTCTCCATAATCATCAGTCATCTCTTCCTGCACCAGTGCTTTGGCTAGCCTTTATGGCCCTGCTGTAAACTGTTTGTAGGGGACTGTGTGAGGTTTGTGGAGAGAATTATTTTTGTGAAGGCAGGTATTGTATTAAATTGGTGTTAATAAAGGAGGTAGAAATAGCTAATCCTACCTCTTCAAGGATACATGGAAAAATTGTTAAAAGTCTATCTACTTTTGTAAGAATGTATACAGAGAACATATATGTTTTAAGAATGCATTAGAGAAATAGGAAATTCTGAGGGGATTGTGGTTTCATATGTCCCCTTTTGAATAAGTTTAACATCCCCCAAACCCCTCGGATTTTCAGTTTCACCGTGTGTACTTGACTGACACGAGCAGATTGTTCTTCCTAGCAGCGCAGCAGAACCAACACGCCAGAGAAAGGGATTCTTTTCAGCTACACGCCTCATCAGCACCGTCATCGGTGAGACTCCAGCACACGCGTTCCTCGGGGTGCAAAAGGGGGCCAGAAAATCACACCAGCTGTTCCTCAGTTCTGCAGAGTGGAGTCTGCAGAATAGGCTCTTAGAAAATGGTTTTAGACTTGTGAACTGGGCATATTTATGGCACAGAGAGGCACTTCCATGCAGTCTCATGATGTATTTTTTGCTGTCCAGTTTCGGAAATTTGTAATTCATCCTTAAAAGATTTAGCTCGTCCTGATCCCAAATGCATTGTCTCAAAGTGCTGATAGCATAGCTGTGGAATTGTAGATGACTCAGTTTTCAACATCTCGAAAAGGCAGAATATGCACATGAAGTCCTAGCAGCCTGTAGCCAAGAAAGCCCTTTTATTTTTTTTACTTAAGTGACAATGCTGAAATGGAACAAATATAAAGTCTCAGAGGGGAGAATAAATACTTGATTTACAGATGAGTGTCAAGAATTTAAACCACATGCAGAAAACAAAGTGAACATAAAAGCGATGGGGATCATAGTGTAGCCCAAATATCAAGCAATTACAAAACGTGTCACAGATTTCTTCAGTGATGCTGAGCAAGGAATTTGTTGTAGACAGGCTACTGTTCTGCTCAGATAATAAATAAAACAAGAGACATTTCCCCACTGTTTCTTTTGCATTAGATATGCCAAAAGACCTAGACCATTTCAGAAGTTTGGGCACACCATTGATTTGCCTGGGTTTTGTGATGAGGCCAGAAATAAAATAAAATAAAAAGGAAAAAAAAAAAAAAGGAAAGAAAGAAAGAAAAAAGAGCCTGGGAAACCCTATAATTGTCCAGTCTCAGTGGTTTTGTTACTGCTCCAAAATAAGGGGTCAGGGCATAATAGCACTAGAAAAGCTTGGTTACTGTAGATTTTACATAACGAGTTCCCAGCTTCTCTCACTCCTCTCATTCAGCGTGTGCCCAGTTTTGCAACCAAGACAGCACAGAGAACAGATTTCAGCTATAAAGATGTCAGTGGGAGAGCTTGTTTTCCTTTGGTAAATTGCAATAAATTATAGAAATGCCCTAGTGCTTGCAGGAGGGGAAGAAAAAAAATAGCAAAACTGAAAATGCTAAAAAGAATCTCTCAAGTGTCCTGAATTATTCCCTCTCCTTTTCTATGGCTTGCTCAGAAAGTTATGGTTTTGACAAAGTAGCCTCTGCTGCTTCCAGTTAAAGTACATTTAGGGTTGTCTTTTCATATTGAACATTGCTCCCCTGTCCACAGCTGATAGGCACGGTTACCTAAGAAGTGCGTTCTCCAGCCGCGCTTTGGGGGCTCCCTTAGGGGCACCTGCCTTTCAGAGGAGGCACCTGCAGCTCCTCGTGATCTGCCTGGCAGCAGCACTCGCTCAGACCTGAAGAGATTTGCCTACAGCCTCCAACCGCTGGCTCGTGGATGGAGTAGCCTAATGTGCAATGGCTTAACCTGAAAAATTCAGTCTCAGCAGCACTTTTAAGCAAGGAAGAAAGCCAGTTGTGAGTCAGATTTTTGCCTGGTAGCAATGCTTCCATTTGGAGCCTCTGCATGCACAGGCAATGTGGGATCCTGGGCCCACCTGGTCCCTACCTGGTAGCCCCTTGTCTGAAGGCAGTGGGGAAGGTTCAGGAAGAAATGGGAGAGGACCATCTGTTGGCAGCACGGCTGAGTCACTGAACAGTTTTGTCTAACCTCAGTTCTGTGTCTGTGTTTTCCCTGCTATTCAGGAGGACCTCCAGGGATCACGATGATTTCTGGAAACATCATCCTCCCTTGGAGCTGAGCATTTGCTGTGCGGCACACTTAGGGTACTTTCATCAGAGATACAAAAATAAGGCAGCAAAATTTCTTATTGTGCACTGCCACCTCCAGCCACAATTAACATTTCCCCTTCTCATTAGAGGTTTTCCCTCTGTCCATTTTCTTTTTTTTTCTCTCTCTCTTTTTAAACAATAGCAGAAGTCACAGAAAAGGTGACAACTGGTGTCTACGTCTCAGAGTACATTATAGGTGATACCACCAGGACGTTCCTGAAAGCAGAGAGATGCTGATACTCCTGCCCACTTCCCCTTCTCCCAAGTTACCCACCAAAGGACCTCCCCCAAAAACCTGTAGCCTTACCCAACATAAGAACCAGGTGCAGCTGCACAAACTGCAGTCCCACAGTCCTGGCAGCATCCTGTTCTGGGCAAGCTAAAGAAGCAAGAAGAGAACCTGTCCAAAAGGTAAACGTGCAGTCCCTGTGAATATCTCAGGTTCATTTGGAATAACCTGGTGGCTCTGCAACATGTTATTAAAACATCTTCATACCTGTACAACATGCAATACCTTTGCACATACAATGCTACCATATTCATTCTCTGCTGTAGTCAGAGATGGGAATAGAGTTAATCCAACTTATGTCAGTACATCCCAAGCCAATAGATAGGAGCCCTTTTTCTTTAGAGAATATACCTCTTAATACAGATTTAGGATCTCTAAGTTCAAATGCAGAACTTAAGCTAATTATCTCCCAATACAATCACTGAGAAATGTTTGGCTAGATGTTATGCTTCTCAAATATATATATTATGTGTGTGTTCATATGCACTTATGAAATATATGCATGCATTTATATATGCATGCTTGTGTAAGTCTGTAAGAATGGAAACTTTTAGAGAACTCAGCTCTCTGTACACACACACAGAGTTTTCTGATGAATTATAACTCATTCCTAAAACTTAAAGATCCATCTATGAGTGCCTGCTTTTATCAAGGAAGAAATAATTCAATGGGCAGATGCTAGTCTGCCTACATCCAGTTTTTACACCCAAGTAACTAGCTTGGGAAAATTAAACCTTTAGCATTTAATATCCTACTGACATGTATTTACAGTCCACTGAGTGCTGATTTACATCTCTATGTGATGCCTAGATAAAACTGCTCTGCTCCTACCCATCACTTCCCAGAATGTTGTTGAATGCAAATTTTATGGGACACTTCATTTGCAAATCTTGAAAAATGAGCAGAATTGGGAGGTTCTGTGGAAAATCTGTTTTCTGGAAAGAATTTGAGGAGAAAATCTGACATACATGGGAGGAATTTCTACGTGAATAAGACAAGACAATTATGTGTGCACAGATGGTGACTGACAGTACCATACTCTCAGGCAGGCTTATTAGTGCAGCCTCAGTGCCACGATAACATAGATGTGCTGGGCTGGAGCTGGCTTATGCTTGACAGCTGAGAGCGAACCAGCAATTGGTGCACCCATTTGTGCTGACATACTTAAGAAGGCAGGAAACTGTGAGAAGGCAGAGGAAAGGCAAGCATAATTACATATTTATACTAATATATATATATACATATATAAGTGTTGATAGTTATGATAGTTATGGTTTTTCTATTTCATTTTGTAAGGAAAGTGAGCTCTTTCTTCTCTGTCAGGTTTGTGAATCCCATCACTTTCTAAAGACAAAGCAACATATTCTGTGTCAATACAGTCTCCACCTTATTAGTAGCCTCCACAGAGCCATAGGAAGAGTGGCTGTTCCAGTGGGAGGTAAATCCTGAGTCTCTTGCAGCCAGGCAAACTGGAGGCTGTCTCAAGGGTTGCTAGAACCTCGGGGAGCTGGGGGAATATGGCCCTGGGTGCAAGGTGATGCAATGATAGCATTTGGGAGAAGGAAGGAGTTTGCTTACATGTGTGGGATCCATGAATAAAGGCTGAGAGAATTGGGGATGTTCAGCCCGGAGAAGAGCAGGCTCCTGGGAGGCCTCATTGTGACATTTCAGCACTTAAAGGGGTCTTATAAAAAGATGGAGAAGGACTCTTTACTTGGTTAGATAACAATAGGACAAGGGGGAATTGTCTTAAACTAAAAGAGGGGAAATGTAGACTAGACATTAGGAGGAAATTCTTCACTCAGAGGGTGGTGAGGCACTGGCACAGGTTACCCAGAGATGCTGTGGATGCCCCATCCCTGGAGGTGTTCAAGGCCAGGTCGGATGGGGCCTTGGCCAACCTGATCTACTGGGAGGTGTCCCTGCCCATGGCAGGGGGTTTGGATTTAGAAGGGGTTTGGATTTGATCTTTAAGGTCCCTTCCAACATGAAGCCATTCTATAATTCTATGATTAATGTTGCTTACTGTGCTCACATCTTTCTTCTGCTTCTGCAGAACCTCTAAGTTGAGCATCATATTGTTTAGGGCTATTGCACCAGAATAAAATAGCTTCTCTTAAATTTGGCTCAGAATAAAATGAGAAAGCAAGATTCTCAGCCTGTCTCTGTCTGCTCTCATCTGTACAAAAGGAACCGGAGGGGCACTTTCCTGTGGTCAGACAACCTGGCACTGGTTTTATGCTGAGGCAGTGCCTGGGCAGGCTTGACAGATGCACAGTGTTTTGAAACAGAGCTTGCATTCTTAAGGCTGCCAACTGCACAGAACAGAGCTGAATGATGCACTTCTTGGCTGGAACAAAACTGGGAAGTCCCTGGCTTCCTCCAATCCACTGGAAAAAAATGTGGAGCATGAACACCCTATGACTTAAATTCCATACTAATACCTTATTTCAAAACACGTGTGCACAGAATTCAATACTTTTAGCAGAAGACAAATGGTATAATTACCACCCATTTACAGGACCATTTTACCAATGAGGAAATTGAGGCAGAGAGCAGGTCAGGTTGGTCGACAAGTCCATGAAGCTACAGAAGTTGGAGGAGACTCCAGGTGTTTGAAGCCCAAGTCTGATACTGCAGCCACAAGCAGAGCTACACCTCAGGAATCTGATTAACTCCCTGCAATTAGCTACAAAGCCAGGAGCTTAGCAGCTCTTCCCCCAGATAGATAGATTTATGAACACCCTATTTCACTGAAAACATTCTCATTAAACTAAATAATATGGCTGTTTCCTCCACCCACCCATATACACACTCTCCAGAAGGCAAGTCAGTCCCAAATATCTGGGGCTATGGGCAGATTCCCTTTGCCAAGTCAGTTCCATCCCCCAGTACTCTGTGTCCCTGCCCTGTCCTCTGAACTGTAAATGAATTTCTTGATACAGGACAACCACTTCTTTTTTTTTTTTTTTTTTTTTTTATATATATGAAGTGTAACAATTTATGGCCTGATTTCAGACATTAGGTTCCAAGGCCAGATTCATTTAGTTCTGAAAGCATCACAGCAGGTTACATGGCTGATAAACTGGTATTAACAGTACAGTTAAAAATACTTATCTGATGCATGGTTAGCCTGAAGGCACGTACAACAAAGACTTTTATATATAACCTACATACACAATACAGAGCTCTATTAAAATATTTTCCTCTCTGACTTCTGAAAAGTGTCATATTGTAATTTTCATTTAAATTTAAACTACATTTAAAATTAAAGCGGTGATCTCCAATGACCCATCACCAAGATAGAATAGCCCGAGGCAGGAGTAGCTCCAATAAATTTGGCCTTTTGGGGGAGTTACACCAGAGGACATTTCAGGAGGCTGTGTCATATTTGATTGCGCTGTGGCTGCACACCTCTGACTGTCAGAAAGCAACAGCTTAGCTTCAGAAGAGATGGGGGTGATGGCTGTCTCAGCTTTGCAGGCCACATCCTACATGGAGAGAGGCAGCTGCTTCATGTGGGCAAAAACACCAAGAATTTGAGAAAGCACATCTGTGAAGTTTGCTTTGTTTTCAAATTAACATGGATTCATTTAAGAAGAAAGGCAAATATGGAATGCTACTTTCCCCAAATCAAATTTTTGTTTCAGTACAACTGTGATGTTTGGAGCAGAGCAAACAGCCAAGGGAGCGTTCTCCTCCCGCTCCAGCTCTGCCACGGACTCGCTATAACACCTTTACAGAACATCTGACTTACCCTGACAACTGACCTGTATTACAGAAGTGCTTAGAGATCTGCAAATGAAGAAATGGTCGTAACTAAAAAGCATTTACTGTAATGGAGCCCTGTAAAACAGGATCTGCATGCTGCAGCTGATCTTCAGTGTATATGCAATTGCACTGAATGAATGCTGTGGAGTGTATTTTCATTCCTCTTCTGCATATGCTCTATATCTTTTTCTGATCAAAACAAACATCTGTGCATCGTTGTGGAGATGGGATTTTATGCAAGTTAGAGTGGATGACCTTCAGCTTTTGTTTTTGCCTAGCAGTCATACAAAATATAAGCTAAACTAAAACTCAACTTCACACTTTGACCTTTTAAAATTTACTTTTAAAAATAGAGGTTATCTTTTATGCTGCAAATTATGCCTTCATCTCTTATAATCCCACAAGTCAGATATCACAGTCCCACTTCAATTATGCTAAACTCTTATGTTAATTTTAAATCATGTAACTTAATTCCTGGCAAAGCAGGCTGGTGATTTTCAAAATGTGGTTAATGAAGCAAAGTACAATCTAGATTCTGCTACTGAGATCATCTGAATCCCTTAGGTCACTGAAGATGACTGTGGAGAGGCTCTTCTTCACGCAAGTCTAGGTTACATTTTCAAAAAATGAATTTTTAAGTGCAGTTAGGGGCTATGAAATTTGAAGTTGAGCATACGAAAGTAGTTGAATTACTTTCACTAGAGCCATAGAACAACAGTGTGGCTCAAACAATTGTGCTTCTGTGCACATACACACTTCAAAGGCCTAAGTAGTGTCCTCCCTTTCTAAATCACAAATACAAACCATACCAGATTTTCAAGATGACAACCCAGGGACCTGATGTCTGTGTCCACGGATGCATGCAAATCAATGTCATTTTCTCTCTCATTTGCAGAAACCAAACATTTGCTAATAACTTTCTTTTCATCCCCCCCTTGACTCAAACAATGGCTTTATCTAAGACCACTTAGTATATGAGATCTTATGAGACTGTACATTTTCTTCAATACAATTATATTCCCCTACTCATAATCTCTTTCAGAGATAATTCTCTGACCAGATAAGCTGAAGTTTGTCACTAAAGCAAGCTCAAGGTTAAACTCGAGTTCTTCAGAGACTTTAATTTATTACTATTTATTTCTCTGAATTAAAGAATTCATTCAAAACATACATGAATTCATCTCCATTCTTTATTAGGATACTAAACTGTTTTATTTGCATATAGTTTGGGGAATATATTGGTACATAAGCCTTTTTTTTTTTTTGTCTGTAAATTAATAATTAATTAACAAACATCTGCAGCAGACAAGACAAAGCAAATATAAGGGTATCAAAAGATTGGTGTACATTTAGTTTTTATTTAACATCCCTGATGACCTGGAAGAAATCCCTACATGGCAAGAGAGATTCATTCAGGGTTGGAGGTGGGAATCAATACTTACAAAAAGCAGAGGATCTTGAGAGCCTTGCTGTGCCAGTAGAAAAGATGCTTTATACACCAAGGTCAAATCCAAGTGAAATCTAAAGGCAGTTTTCAAGAGGTTGGATGACACGAAATAAAAATTCTGTCAGAAACTGCCCTCAAATGTCTTAATGCATGGTCCTGCTCAAGACAGTCATTAAAGTGCATGGCAAACAAACAAACAAACAAACAAACAAAACACAATTGTGCTCGGTAAAGATACACAGGAACTCAGTGTTACTCAATAAGGGCTTTTCTTTAAAGGGTGACTGGTGTGATGAAAGGGCACCTGGGAGGTAACATAATGAGGTGAAATCAGACACCATCTTGAGTGTAAAGGGGGAGATTTAAGGACATGTTATTCACCTGAGGAAAGGCGAGCATCAGGGCAGTCCATTGGTCAGATATCCCATCCAAAACACTTCTAGTGTTAACATCTGTGGGTCCATCTGAGCACAACCATGGCTCACACAAGTAACATTGTGCGTGTTTACCTACCTGAGGCACCCATGGACTTCCTCATTGGTGCTGAACACCTGTATTTCTCCAAGCCTCACACTGATGGTTTGCTCCACAGCCCCAGGGAATGGGCTGGCTTTGCTGCAGGTGCTGGTAGCCCCATATAGTACCACCTCTGCCTCTGGCTGCCCGGCCTGCTTTTACCTTCCCTCCTTAGAGCAGCTCATCTTGCCATGAG
This sequence comes from Heteronetta atricapilla, assembly GCA_011075105.1. NCBI lineage: Eukaryota > Metazoa > Chordata > Aves > Anseriformes > Anatidae > Heteronetta > Heteronetta atricapilla. The sequence goes on from CM021732.1 coordinate 111,437,144, forward strand.
GAGAGATGGGAAGAGCCTGTGGGACTATGTGCTGGCACTTTGGAGGCTGTAAGTGGCTTTCCTCCTCTTCTGAGAAGGAAATTGAGGCAGAAACAAGCAGTGGGTGTTATGTAGGAAATGGTTTCTCTCCCTGTGTGTTCCACAATTACTTCTGCAGAAGGACCAAAGCCATACATTTGCACAAGATGAGGGAAAGGACAGCAATAGTTTTGACCATGAACAGTTGTTGGGAACAGAGAAAAAGGACATTTCGCTTGCTTGTTTCCTGCCAAACTGCTACTTTCTTCTACAGTTTGCTATATGAAGATGCTGGAGCAAAATGTTCCAAATCACTCCATAAAACAATCAGTAGGTGTATTTTATTTTATTTTATTTTATTTTATTTTATTTTATTTTATTTATTTATTTATTTATTTATTTCTCCATTTGGAAGGGCATAGTGATTGTTCTCTATTCATTTCACAGATATTTCTCCTCCTGGGACATCCTGGCCACATTGAATGCAGCTGTGGACTGCAGGAATGACCACATGTGCTGGTCACACAGCACTTAAGGGAGAAGAGAGAGGAGAAGGAGAGATTTCATTTTATAACCAAGACTGTGGGATGCTCGACACAACTGCCTCTAGGACTAACCACCAATACACATCCACCATTTAACACTGCAGCAACCACCCCGTCCCTAGGGTTTGCTAGGTGCTGACAAGGCAGGAAGAACAGCAAAATGGTGACTTCAGGAAGTTCTGGGGTCAAAAAGCAGTCCATGGGGTTGGTAGGTGATGGGTATATGCACCTTCTGGGAAACAAATTGCTGGGACCTGGACAGATGATCAGACACTGGCAGACCAAGAGCAGTCACAGCAGTAGCAAATGAAGTTGCTGCTTGGTACGGACATTATAATGTCTCACAGCCACCACCCTAAGGCTTTGCCCCACCACTAAAAATAAAGGCTATCTTTAACACCAGGACCAGGTTATACATCATGCAGTGGACTCTGGTGCAAAATTAAAATGTTAATTTTAATGTACATTTCAGTTCTCTGAAAGGAGGCTCATGTGTATTGTTTAGAGTGAGCACATCAGTCAAAATGGGGTAGTGGACTGTGACTTCAGATGGCAGGCTTACCCAAACTTACTGCGCTGCAAAGTTGAGCTGCTGTGTTATTTGTGGTCTTATGTATTTGTATTCAAAACCAGCCTTCAGTAAAAACAAAATCAGGTCCAAAAACAGCTACAGTATAATGGTAATCAAACAACCAACTCTTAAAACTGAGAACACTGCAAACATTTTAGAAAATTAGCCAATGCTTCTTTATTAATAAGCAACAGAAAGTAAAAAATACATTCAAAAAATAGTTTCAAAAACAATTTCTAAAGCAGACACACCAAAAAAAAATCATGCTATTCTGAATAGTTTTTTCTTAAACCATTAAAAGAACATTAGGTAGGCTAATGCAACAGCTGGCTGCATTACCGCTTCCACAATATAATCTGTAATGGTAAAAGCAGCTTTTTCAGGCATTTTAGTGCAATTTATGCTGTTTACAGGTCTTTTTTGTGCATTTTCCTATAACTTTATGTCAATTGATGTCACTTTAGTTTATAAAACCTCCAGTAAGTCAAGACAACTCCACTTAGCAGTTACTTTGTTTCCTTTCAGAGGTAATACCAAGGTAGTTGTTATGAATCCCAAAATGATAAATACCTAATAGAAGCCTGAAGCTATTCTGGTGCTATACAATCGGTGATGTATAATTGAACATTAAGTAATCCAAGTAATAGAAGTCATAGGTCAGCTGTCTCTCCTCCTTAGACAATTCCTTTAAGTATTGCCTCACTACCTCTGCACTTGTTCTCTCATCAGAGGAATGTCTATCTTTGAATTTGGGAAATTTTAGCTCAGCTGGAGCACCTACCAGCTGCAAAAAGTAATTGGCATCTTCTTCCAAGGTTTCAAACTTTCCTATGAAATCATAGTTGATGAGGCAGGGATAGCAGAGCTTACTGACTTGCTCCCAGTGAATGTCCATTCCTACTGGACGATGGGAATCCAACAGGTACTGGATAAACTCTTTAAACTTAACTCCTGAGCCTGTTTTCAATGCCTCTTCATCTGCATTATGTCTATACTTCTTAATTATTGCCTTCCCAAATACCGGATGGTAATAGCTGTTTGGATGCTCAAACTTATCCCTGAAGGCAGATACGAGTCTTTCCAAAGGATCACGTACAAATATAGTCTTGGTGTACGTATTCAAACGTGTGTATATCCCTTTTAGGTCATAACTGTCCAGTTTCCTTAAATGTTTTCCATAGTGTACGTCATCATGGGAGATGTTGCGTGCGGAAGTGGCGAGTCCATTGAGCACCATGAGGACTCTTTTCCAATTAGAGCAGCCCGCTTTCGGCACTTCGCAGTACAGGACCTTGTGCCTGTCCTCCACATAAATTCGTGACACCATGTGCACAAGGTGCGTCCGCAGCTTCTTCCTGCTGTTGTATTTCTTGCAGAATTCATACAGGAAGGACCTGCGCTTTTCCTGGGTGCTACCCACATCCTTCCACTCATCGCCCTTGACCAAAGTCTTGTTCAAAGGGTGAAGTGCAGTGGGTAAATACACTTCTCTGAACTGGCTGAGAGGTGGCTCGCTGATCTTCTGCTGGTCAGACAGTCTGCTCACCAAGGAGACAGCTACTGCACCAAAAGGGTCGGCCTTCCCCCGCCAGTGCCTGCTGCCCGAGATGGCCATCTCCTGCCTACTGCGGCCAGGAGGAACGTGCCCACTTTGTACCACTTTCCTCTGTGTCCCTGAAGGTGGGAGCATAAAATCCTGCAAACATGGAAAGAAGCAGAGCTTACAATGCAGCAACAGCGCAGCCAAACCCATTCACATCATAATCAGTATTGCAAATCCTTTCAAACCAGTTGATCAATACAACTAGTTTAGCAACAAGCTGGGCTAATTACTGAAATACATGCTTCTGAAGCTTTCCTGGCAACGCACAGTAGGTCTTCCTACAAAAATAAATGAATAATACCAAACATTTTAAGAAAGGAGAAGACGTTCACACAGGGAGACTGATAGTCCAGGTAGGGCTGGCCAGGTGCTTTTCTGTGCCTATTACATTTTCCCTCCATGACGGCACTGGTTGAATTTAACATTGCCAACAGCTTTCCAAGGTGCATGGCACACCTGAGCTCACTGCTGGCGCATATTCTGGGAGCTGGAGCAGTCCTTGAGCCCCAGTGGCTCCAGGACCACTTGCTCACCAGGACCAAACTAGGGCTCCTAAATAGTTGGAGGAGGGTAGGTTTGAGTGGGGTGTAGGGACAGCTAAAATTCCTCTTCCAAAAACATCCTCTTCCTTTCCCCCTAGGGACAGATCATGGAAGTGGTACGCATTGGGTTGCATGAACATAAGGTATTTGCCATACAGATGTCTGCGCCTGAGCTAGCTGGTTTCACAGCCAATAGGGCAAAATAGATGCTTTCAGTGCTTATTCCATCTGACTTATTTAAATATCAACATCAATGACATTGACTAACTAAACATCAACTAGAGACCCTGCAAAGAATGTGAAAAGATGAGACTTTCCTCCCAGATGTCCCTTCTAATGTCCCCAGTTTCTGTGCTGCCCATGAGCTGAAGAAATGGCAAATCTCAAAACTGTATTTTTTGGGAACTTTCTCCAAATTATCAGGCAAGCTGACTGAACACCTTCCTGCAGTTCAGCTATTTCTGCTCTCTGATTCATGAGTGGATTCTACTGTGTCTACTAAGGCTTGTACAGCTCTTCTCCTTTCAGCAGGCAGGTCTGCAGCATTGGGACATTTATATACCTGCTATTTTCACTACACCTTTGCAGAGGGGATGCTGGTCAATAGGTTTTTAAACATCCTTTGGTAAATATCAGATAGACAAACAGTTAGATGGACATCCATACAGAAACGTCTGATTTCTTAAGTCTAACTTTTTTGGAAACCTGCACAAAAAGACTCGTCTGCCATAAACTGATTAAACGTTTACTGGAAAGTTGATTTGTGGACTGGCAGACACTAAGTGTGTATTTGGGAGGATGGCAAAGTTCATAGGCTGACTCAAATAAATAAGGCTGTTAACAATTTAGAGGAATAATGTAAAAAATGGTAATGCAGAGAACACAACTTGAATTCCAGTTTGAAATAAAGCCTACGGAAAAACAAGCAGTTCCAAGAAAAGTTAGCCTTTCTTGCTGTGTAGTAATTTCCAATGACAAAAACAAACCCAGGGGATCAGGCCATTCAGTACTGCCAAAAACCACTGACTATCAGGTCTTTGCTTTCATTGAACTGAGTAAAATGATTTTTGCACTAGTGAAAGCAAATAAAAGAGGACAGCCATGCAGCTCTTATACATCTAAGAGAGAGTGTATGTTGCCATTTTGAGAGCTGCAAAAGGATAATTGAATTCTTTCAATTTGGCCTGGTCTGTTTTTCTATCATCATCTAATTTCTAGTTTTGTTTTCTAATTTTTAATTCTTTGAAACAGAAGAGACACATGTGCCTAGAGATTTATCCCTTCTGCTTAAGGATGGAAATAATTCAGAAGAATGGTCAGTGTATAATAACAGAAGGTAGAGCTAGCAGTAAAACAGGGGATGCCTATGAGTCTAATGTGAATTTTAGCATCACAGTTAATGGCAACTTACAAATGCTACTGCAAAACCACAGACTTAGAAATTAATTGAATGTTTGAACCTTGAAATGAAGCTCTTTAAAATATGAAAATGAAAAATATGGGATACAGAGAAATCAAGCACACAATACAAGGTTCCTAACAGAGGTAGGAACCAAGTAACCAACACCTTAAATTCATCCATGTGAATCTGGGGAATTTTATAACACAGAACACAGTTCCTAGATATATGTGGCTGGAATGGTGTACCCAGTCCATATAAAATTCAGGAGAGAGTAGTAGTACCTCATGAATTACCTATGGTATGTAATTCAAATTCAATAGTCTATTTCAGGAGATATTTCAGTAAAAAGGCACTTAACCATCAAAATTTCTTATTAAAGCTTCAAAAGTGCTTCAGAGCCATACACTTCCTGAATTCACTCTGCCATCCCAAACTAATAGAAGATGCCTTGGTTCCACCAGGACAGCATGAAGGAGGAAAGACTGAAAAGTGTCTGGTCTTGATTTTATTCCATTTCAAACAGTCCATCTGGAATGCAGGACCAACCTCAGAGGATAACCAGAGGAGATACCAGAAGAGGACTGCATTTCAGTCTCAGAAACCGTGACTGCTGCTGTAGGAACCACTACTGAAGGATTTTTCATGGGATTAAAAGACTTCAGAGAAGGATGGGCAGAACTATACAGAGAAATCTCAGGTAACACCCTAAAGGAACAACATATGCACAGTGGGAGTCACTTGAAAGGGGTTCCCTCCAAGCAAGATGAGGCAAAAGAAGAAAGAAAAAAAAAGCCCCAAACAGAAGAAGAAAAAAAAAAAACACCTAGGGGAAAAACAATGACACGGGAAGTTCTGAGGACAAAAAAATTATCTAAATATGTAAAATACTATTAGTTGCTTCCCCTCTCCACTTCCCCTTCTCATTGTGATACATATTCCATAGTGAATACAACAGTAATGGCTAATAAATGTTATTATAAGCTCCACAAGGGATAGTGTGCTTGCAGTAAATGCTGGCTGTAGTTTGCTGCTTCTAAGAATGGGAACAGATAGTGATAATTTTCACAGACATAAATGGCTGTCACATTGCCACAGTAGTTCTCCAACTAAAATAAATGAATAAATAAAAATTACAAAACCTGCATATACACCTGTCTAAGTAATGACATTAATAGCTAATGAAAGTTAGAATAATGAAGGGATGAATCAGGCTTTGCATTTGATGAGAGACATTTAACTATAAAGTTTTTTTTGAGAACCTAACTGTTTAACTAATTGTTGAATAAGTAGTGCAATATTTCTTAAACAAAATTGCATAGCAGTTTGGCGTATTTAACTGCTACTCCTCTTATGTGGGTGAGAGAGCTGAAAGCCACATGCTGTAAAAGGACTTTAATGTTTTATGATGCTAGCCTTACTCAAAAATAGGTGTCTTCTTTGGTTTCCTCTCAGTGCCAGTGGTTTTTCACATTTTATGACACCTTAAAGTGAACGTCTCCATGATATGGTGACTGGTTTTTGTTGGTTTTTTTTTTTTTTTTGAATCAGGAATGGGAAGACCAGAAACTTGCAAAACCAATAACAATTAAAATCCAAATAAACAACAACAATAGCAAAACAAAAACAAATAAACAGAGACAACAACAACAACAAAAACACAACATGTGGCCATTATACCTACATTCCTAACAGTTCAATCCATGAGCTGCTGAGCACCATCATTTTGGAACATGTCTGAACATACACCAACAATGGACAGCCAGCAGATAATCCTGTAGCAGTTACTAACTCTGGATCCAGACATTCCCATGCCAATGGTCCTACCAAAATCTTTCAGATAAGTGTCCAAACACAGGGATGGCCATTCATGCCTTTCTAAGGAGCTATGTTTGGGAACTAGCTGCCTAGCATAGGAAAAAAACTCCACAGTCACCTTGGATAGTAGCAAGTCTGTCCTTGAGACATGCTGACAACCTGTGCAGCAGGCTGTGCACATTTCATCCAAGAATTAAAAGCCAGTGAAGTGTTGCACCCCTGCCAGTAATTATGCAGAGTGCCTTGTTCTTAATTTGCATTAACACATTTGAAAGAAAGTTAAGAAATGGCCAAGAGTCTAATTTAGAAGAGTATGCATATAACCTCTGTCTGCTTTTAGCTAGACAGGATCAGAAGAGAGATTTAAAAATTAGTTTAAATACAAAGAAAAAAGGTATTTAACACAGCGTTAGTTTAGCATTTGGCAGACTGGCAGACAATCCAGTTGAAACAAAAGGCATTTCTGAGGTCATTAACGAGTTCATGGATTTTTTCAGCCACTTTTATTGGTGGAGATTCCCTGTTCCTCCCCCATCCACGCAATAATTTTTTCTCACTGTAGAAATTCAGTGATAGCCAATACCAATATCTTCTTTTACACATGTTGAAGCTGCCCTTTCCTTTAATACCTTCCTTCACAAGCCACTGGGTTAGAAGAGACTGACTACTGGTGGGATCTCATCTAGACAGTTTGGAATTAGAGCATCCTGCCATCCAAAAAAAAAAAAAAAAAAAAGAAGAATAGATAATGATGTATTGTAAAGGATGATATTCCAGAGCTGATTTACCAAGATTTCATGGCCTACAGTGCAGACAGTGCTGTTTCCTAAACATTTTACTTCTGGATCTTCATTTTTACAAACAAGAATTATAAAATTAAGTGAGCCCAATAAAAATAGTAGGACAGAGAATAAAGGAGGACAGAAATATTCTGTTCTATTGTGCTTTTCTGTGCTACTAAATACCTACGTTGTGGACATTCATAAGGTATGTGTTCTCAACATCTAGCAAATATCTCTTCTGTCCTAACGCTTGCTAAAACAGTCCTTTAAGATGCTTCTCAGGAGCAATGGCACAAATCACCTGGGAGCACACTGTACTTTGCTTTCCACTGTGGTTTGTATTTGTTGTAGATTTGAGTGTCCTCAGGATTCTCTCGGCAATATTATACTGCACAGCTAATAAGGGTGCTCTGCAAACAAATAAGTATTCCAAGATGATAAAATGTCCATTCTTTAAGACAAAAGCAGGTTTAAAGATTTTTTATTTCATTTATTTTATTTATTTTTCCTGATGAAATTTATCAAAAGCAATTGTTTAGAAGGACAGAGCATTTGTGTTTTTTGATCAACCCCTGGCAGGGCTTCTGCAGTATATACTTATAGAAACCTACCCATGAAAAGCAAAGCCTGCCCCCCACAAAGATGAGATGAAAGGAGTATTAAGTACATGCTTGGAGTATTTACCATATCTCTGCTTACATCCCAGTCCTTTTTTACTAGATATGCTCAGGCAGTGTTGAAGTTCAGCATGGACTGAGAGCATTAAATATTTTATTTCACTGTCTGTATCTTTATGGTGCCTCTTATGTGGGGATTATATTATAATGACCACCTAGTTTCAGACCCTTACTTGTTTCTCTAGGATCCCTCTGTAGAAAATGGACACAGAAATAGTGGTTCATTTTTTGATTAATTCGCTGACTCTTTACTGATTAGTGAGCACAGGGAGATGAGTCTCTTAACTTAGGTCTTTAGATGCAGGCAGCTTCAATACTGAAGGACTTTAAAAGAAATATCCTCTTATTCAGATTGTAGGTAGGTGTGAGTCTTTGAAAAGGTAATATATAGGGTTTTTTATTGCTTAAAATATCAAGTTTTCCACATAATTGGGTACAGTTAGGAGGATTTCTTCAATAGAGGTCCATGATTGTGGTAGATGATTCAGAATTGTTATGTAGTTGAAGTATGAGGAAAATTTTGCATGACTCCATCTCCAGCATGTCAGTGAAGCCTGCAGCTGTTAATACCTCACTTTAAGTGTAAAAACTTGTAGAGCTATACTTATACATGAACGTGCAAGTTTTCTTAAGTCTGCCAAAAGTATGGAATATCCTTAACTTCTTTGTGTTAGAAGAGCATTTACAAAGCATAATTCATAATGGCGAGACTCCTCTGCTGCAATGCTACCCCACCTAACCAGTAAATATGCCCACAACTTTCTCACATCATAGAAGATGCCTAGTTTAACATTGCTGAATGAAGTAAAACCCTACAGGAGCTCCCACTGTAGAAACTACCCAGGCTGGCCACAAGTGACGTGAAATGCTGATGAGATGCTTTGCCTTCTGTGCAGTGCAGATAAACCTCTTGATTCATCACTTGTGCTTAGAACAGCTACCCCAGAGACAGGTACCAGTAACTCCTCTTCCAGCAAAGTAATGAATTTATGGCTTATCTGATTTATTCCAGGCAAATCATCACTGCTGCATTCCTCATGAGCCACAGGTGATATATGTATTCCTTGTGAACATTGCAAGTTCAGTGGAAGTCCTTGTGTCAGAGATGTATAATGTCACCTTGTGGTTTATACACAATTCCATTAGGGAAGAGGAAGAATGAAACAATTGTGCTTTGAACTTCCATAGTTCTTTCTGCCCCCAAAGTTCTTAAAAGGTCCCCAAATAACAGCAAGGTTGATGTTTCATCTGGATTAAGTTCTAGGAATATTTCTTATGTGGAGCCATCAGTCACAAGCCTGACAGGCAAATCTTTAATAGACAGAACATTTTCCTATGCTATATGTATCCCTCAAACATACATACTTGTACCAACCACCTCTAAGATTACTAAATGAGTTTTGGGGAAAAGAGAAAACAGAAGTGAGTGCATGAGGTGATCAGAGCTTCCCGCAGAGACTAATGAAGAAGCAAAAGAAGCAGACTTTGTATTTTGTAGTTGAAATGCAATTAGGTTCAAGGGAAGTACTTGTGAACACAAAGCCAGGTACAACCAAGAACAGCTTATCATATCAAGAAACACTGCAGTTAAGTTTTAATTAACAGATACCAGTCATTTTGGGTGCTGCTTTTCAAAACAGATTTGTGAATCAGTGACTATTGCCCCTTGAATCTATTTGCAGAAAGCTAGGCATCTCACTGCAGGGTGACTCAGAGCTGTGGCAAGGGCACAGACAAAGTGAGTGAGGAAGGAAAGGGAAGAGGATTTTTTTTTTTATTTTTATTTTTTAATGTGGTGTGGCCCAGTGTCAGGGAATGAGGTGGTGTGGAAAAAACTTGAAGAACACCACCAGACCAGAGCTGGTTGTGGAGAACAACTCATACCCACAGGCCATTGGGAAAGTGGAGAGGCCCAACAGGGTAAGATAAATAGCAATATTACCAAGACCACAGTAGTAGCCCTGTGCCTATTTAGTAAGGAACAGGAGGAAACCATTTGTCTGTGCCCAGGACCCTCACAGATATACTACTGAAGGCTTTGCACTTGGTTCCCCTCCTCTCTGTGCCTCCTCTCTGCAAGTACAGAAAGTACAGTCACCCATGGTGATGAGGCAAGACAGTCTGCACCAGCCACTCCAGCAAGCGAATTCATATGGTCAGCAGCTTGGATGAAGGAAATTAATCTCTAATTTTACTTGCCAATTCTTGTTCAAATCTGGAATTAATTCCCTCCTGTTTCCACTCTCATAGTCAAAACATGTGGGGTCTCCAAAACATGCTCAAAATGGGATGGATAAGAAAGATCAAGGCACAGTTGATAAAAACAAAAAAGTCCCAATTAAAATGCTATATTTATCAAAAACTAACACAGCCATGTAAGCTTGTGTGATAGATTAAAGGTTGCAGCTGTCTTGTTTAATCAAGTATTGAAGAAAAAAATAAGCACCCATCCGTGTTACTGATAAAGAAACCACTGTCAAGGTTGATCAATAGTAGTGATAAATTGGCCCCTGTATAGTGCAACATTGATGTTACTACTCTACTACTCTAACTTTCTGACAACAATTTCATGGGGCTGGTTCTTCCCAGTGTAACTTTACAGACCTGTAAGCAAGCACAGAGACATTACAGCCCAGACTGCTTGTGGCTGGGCAGAGACTGCATCCAGTTTACACAGAGTGCTTGTCTCTAGATGTTTAGCTAAAATGGTCTGCTAGTAAAAGGCAAATTTCAGATCACAGACCAGTTAACCTTGGTCATTTTTAGCCCTGCCTCATTCCTGTGCAGTCACACTCATTTCGGGAATACGTAGCCCAGTGTGTTCCATCAGTATTTATTTCTGAGCTCAGACCTCTTCAGTGTAGACTCTTAATAGAACCTATGTCAGCCACTTCAGTCAGTAACCAGAAATCTTCACTCAGCTCTCACTGTACAGAACAATGTCATAGTAAAGCAGCTTAAACAACTTGAAATTCACAATGGACTCAAACTAAGATTATATTTGTTTTATGAAAAAGAACATTAGATAAAAGACTCTCGTGTTCCACTGACTGGTAGGTTTACTATTTGCATGTAGGAAGTTTAAATCTGAAAATGACAGGTAATCTCAAAATATTACATATTGTCTCTTATTTGAGTTCATTAAATATTGTTAGTGTGCCTACTTTCTCATAACTTAAAGCAAAGAAGCAAATCAAATAATCTAAACAGTTTATTTTGTTGACATGCAATTGTCAAAATCATTATTTCCAAGTACATGGTAATTCATATACAGTCATTTTATGAAGAGGAAAAAAAATAACTATTTTAAACCAGACAGGCATTCTTAAGTACACTTCACATTTGAAACATCATCTATTTTCTTCCCTCATTTTCTTCCCTAAAGAAGAGGGCTGACACCGGAGGCTAGACACCAACATCTTTTTATCTAGAGGAATTAGGGACCATGTCTTGGTACTTGTTGACCAGCACCCCCCGTGCACCAGGAAATCCTTATTCCCCTTGGCACCATCTCCATGATGACATTCACCATCTATTCCCCCAGAGAGTGATCTAACTGCTGGGCATTAACTCTGGAGATCTGCTAAATCTGCAAGCTTGGACTGGAACCCTTGACTGTAGGGATTGTTGTAATCACCAGGTGGGTGAGCCTCTCTCCCTAGTTTACTTCTCCAGGATACAACATGGATCTTAGAGGCAGAAGAAGTTGTAGTCTTGAATCTTCTGTGGCAGAGGAAGAAAATTAACCATGGACTTCCTTATCTCAGGGAATCACTGACTCAGTTTTCACAGATATCCCAATGCCATTTGAAGATGTCTCCTGTACCTTACTGTCCTGGTTTCAGTTAGGACAGAGTTATTTTTCCTCCTGGTAGCTGGTAGAGTGCTGTGTTTTGGATTAGGATGAGAAGAGTGTTGATAACATGCTGATGTTTTAATTGCTGAAGAGCAGTGCTTACACTAAGCCAAGGACTTTTCAGCTCCTCGCTCTGTCCTGCCAGCGGGCAGGCTGGGGGGGCAGCAAGAGCTGGGAGGGTACAGCCACAGGACAGCTGACCCAAACTGGCCAAAGGGGTATTCCATACCATCTGACATCATGCTGAACAATATATAGGGGTGGCTAGCCAGGGTGGGGGGCCGGCTCTCGGGGTTGGGCTGGGCATCGGTCAGCAGGTGGTGAGCAATTGCATTGTGCATCACTTGTTTGTACATATTATTATTATTATTATTATTATTATTATTATCTTAATAAACTGTCTTTATCTCAACCCACAGGCTTCACTTTCCCGTTTCTCTCCCCCATCCCAGAGAGGGAGGGGGGAGGGTGAGCAAACGGCTGTGTGGTGTTTAGCTGCTGGCCGGGTTAAACCACAACACTTACGCTGCCCAATCTGGCAGGTGTGAGCTTTCCCAGCAAGATGGCCATTTGTGGGTTCCCACCACACCAAGAAAGGAAGTGACAAGGTTGGTTTAGTCTTGCTGAGGCACATCTGCACCTACAGGGCTCAGCTGCCTCCACTGGGAGATGAAGAATGAGCAGAGGTTATCAAAGACCTGGACTTGGGTTGAATTTCAGTACTTCAGTTTCCTTCCTAACCTGCCCCCATGAACTACAGTGAAGACATAGCTACTTAAGTAGTTGATTAGATGTTCATTCTGAGTAGCCAAATGTGGAGTCTGGATGCCCATTAAGATATCTGGAATAAAAATGAGGCAAAGAGCATCTGTTATATTGTGAAACAACATGATTGTAAATCCAAAAGGCTTTGAGTTCGGTACCAAATCCTTTCCACCAATTACTTGGATTTCCACCAATAACTTCATCTACAGACATTAAAACAAGCTGTTCAACAAGCCATTCTTACAGGCAGCAAGACAAGTGGTGGCCTACTTTTGTAGGGGTTTCAGTCATATTCCCCTATCCTCTCTCCCAGGACAGTACTTCCAGTTCTTGCCTGTATCCAACCACTGGCAGTGGTCAACATGAATGTGGTAGCTCACCAGCTTCATTTCTTGCTGACCAACCCTCTCCTGAAATGGATACAGAACTGTGATGTGACCTTCTGCATTTCCCTCAGCAAGGTCAAAATTTCCCCTTTGACCAGCCAGCCCCCTTCACACTGCTGAGCTCCTTTGGTGACCGTGTTGAAGTTACAGAATCACAGAATAGTCTAGGTTGGAAGAGACCTCTAAGATCACCGAGTCCAACCTCTGACCTAATGCTAACAGTCCCCACTAAACCATATCCCTAAGCTCTACATCTAAATGTCTTTTAAAGACCTCCAGGGATGGTGACTCAACCACTTCCCTGGGCAGCCTATTCCAGTGCCTAACAACCCCTTCAGTAAAGAAGTTCTTCTTAATATCCAACCTAAAACTCCCCTGGCATAACTTAAGCCCATTCCCCCTCGTCCTGTCACCAGGCACGTGGGAGAACAGACCAACCCCCACCTCACTACAGCCTCCTTTAAGGTACCTGTAGAGAGCGATAAGGTCACCCCTGAGCCTCCTTTTCTCCAGGCTGAACAAGCCCAGCTCCCTCAGCCGCTCCTCATAGGACTTGTTCTCCAGGCCCCTCACAAGCTTCGTAGCCCTTCTCTGGACTCGCTCAAGCACCTCAATGTCCTTGTAGCGAGGGGCCCAAAACTGAACTCAGTACTCGAGGTGCGGCCTCACCAGAGCTGAGTACAGTGGGAGAATCACTTCCCTGGACCTGCTGGCCACACTGTTTCTTATACAAGCCAGGATGCTGTTGGCCTTCTCGGCCGCCTGAGCAAACTGCTGGCTTATATTCAGCCGACTATCAGCCAATACTCCCAGGTCCTTCTCTGACAGGCAGCTTTCTAACCACTCATCTCCCAGCCTGTAGCTCTGTTTGGGGTTGCTGTGCCCCAGGTGCAGGACCTGACACTTGGTCTTGTTGAACATCATACAGTTGGCCTTGGCCCATCGGTCCAGTCTATCCAGATCCTCCTGCAGAGCCTTCCTACCCTCAAGCAGATTGACACATGCACCTAACTTGGTGTTGTCTGCAACCTTACTGAGGGTGCACTCAATCCCCTCATCCAGATCATCAATAAAGAGGTTAAAGAGGACTGGCCCCAGTCCTCTGGCTCCACTAGTGACCAGCCTCCAACTGGATTTGACTCTGTTCACCACAACTCTCTGGGCCCAGCCATCCAGCCAGCTCTTAACCCAACTAAGCATATGCCAGTCCAAGCCATGAGCAGCCAGTTTCCTGAGGAGAATGCTGTGGGAAACGGTGTCAAAAACCTTACTGAAGTCAAGGTAGACCACATCCACAGCCTTTCCCTCATCCACTAAGCGTGTCACCTTGTCATAGAAGGAGATCAGGTTCATCAAGCAGGACTTGCCCTTCATAAACCCATGTTGACTGGGCCTGATCGCCTGCTTGCCCTGCAAGTGACGCATGATGATGCTCAAGATAATCTGCTCCATGAGTTTCCCTGGTACTGAGGTCAAACTAAGAGGACTATAGTTCCCTGGGTCTACCCTCCGGCCTTTCTTGTAGATGGGCGTCACGTTTGCTAGCCGCCAGTTGAGTGGGACCTCCCCTGATAGCCAGGACTGCTGATAAATGATGGAAAGTGGCTTGGCCAGCTCTTCCGCCAGTTCTCTCAATACCCATCCGGCCTCATCGACTTGAGTACATCCAAATGCTATAGCAGGTTGCCAACCATTTCCTTGTGGATTGTGGGGGCCACATGCTGCTCCTCATTCCCTTCCACCAGCTCAGGGTACTGGGCATCCAGAGAACAACTGGTTTTGCTTCTATAGACTGAGGCAAAGAAGGCGTTAAGTACCTCAGCTTTTTCCTCATCTCTGGTAACTAAGTTTCCCCCCACATCCAGTAAAGGGTGGAGATTCTCCTTAGTCCTCCTTTTTGTACTGATGTATTTATAAAAACATTTTTTGTTGTCTTTAACAGCAGTAGCCAGATTCAGTTCCAGTAGCCAGATGAGCTTTGGCCTTTCTAATTTTGTCCCTGCACCACCTTGCAACATCTTTATAGTCCCCCTGAGCGGCCTGCCCTCTTTTCCAAAGATTATAAACCCTCTTTTTTCTCCTAAGCTCGAGCCACAACTCTCTGTTCAGCCAGGCTGGTCTTCTTATGCGCCAGCTCATCTTTGGGCACGTGGCCAAAATTGTCCTTGGCCTCAAATGTTATCACAGGAGGACTGACAAGGAGATGACCTGGCAGTATGACTGGACAGGTCTCCCCAGGGAACCAACAGCATTGACATCCAGAGACATGTAAAAATGAAGACGAATATATAAATGTTCACCCCTGCGCCAAAAAAAAAAAATACAAAAAAAAAAAAAACAAACCAAACCAAAAAAACAAATAAACCACCACCACCAAAAACAACAAAAACACCACAAAAATCCCTTTTGAGAATACAGGCCTGTAATGTAATGTTGTGCCTCTGCATACATGGCAGTATTTCTCACATTAGTGGCTGTGGTAAGATCCATAGGGATTTTTTGCTGGCAAACTGAATCCATTTCTATCTTGTCTGCAGCTAAACATATCTTCCAAAATGAACAAGGCATCTTGCTCTTTTAGAAATAGTAAGAAAAGTTCCAAATGAAACTAGGTTCAGAAGAGTATTAATGTATATTCAGGCATGAAGAATTCAATTTCCCCCAAATTGCTTTGGAAGAGTCAGTAAGATCTCTAGAGGTCTCAAAACATTTTCCCCTCAATCACAATTAGCATTTAATTCAAATTAGATGACTTTATTGGTAAATAAAACATAAATATGAATGTATATTGCACTCTAGGTTGGCAAATATCTCAAATCTGTGCTTGCCTACATTCATATACTTTTAAACAAATTTGTGTGTTCGATTTTACAAACAAAAAAATAATAATACTTGAGAATTGATTACATTCATGAATTACTGTGGAATAAATAGGCTGTGAATTTACAAAGGGAATTATCTGCTGCACACTTCTTCATACTAACTGGAATGTAACATACCCTATTTTCACAGGAGAAGACTAGCTCATGTTTATCAGAGGGAAGAGAAAATACTCCGGTTTACTCTGTGGAAGTTTTTTGGTCTAGCAGTCCTCTTGGTATGCATGCCATTAGTGTTACAGATGATCAGTGCACCATCCAAACACTAACTAGTTCAACCACCATCCCTCTTTGAAGCAGAGGAATGAATAGAAAAATCTGTGCTGTGGTTAAGAGCAGGTGCATGGCCCAGAACCACAGTGTTTGGTTTTGTAACTTTGAGAAAGTCCTTTGACCTTCACACTTCATTTTTTCAATGTCTGCAAAACAAGGAAAGATAATAATTGCCTACCCCATGTGAATATTGTAATTCCTAATTTCTGATTAATATTAAAAAACCTTGCCATTTTACAGAGTGAGAAGGGACAGCTATAAAGCTCAGAGTCAGGATTGCAACTCAACTTCTCAGCCCTTTCTGACTTTCCCTGCTCAAATCACTTCTTTCATTACTTGTGCTCAATGTCCAACCTTATTTTTATCATTTTGCATTCTCTAATCCTTGCTTTTATCACAAGAATCACTCTTCATAAAACTGAGGTTATTTTTATCTTCACATATTGCATTTATATTCCTGTGTATACAGCTCAAGTAAGGTTTCTTCCAAAAGCATACTGAAAAGGTTCTCAAATAAAAGTATCTGTTGTTTGTGTTTAATGATATGTCCTCCCTCATGTTTCTGAGGTTCACCATCTCAATACAATGAATTGTTTCATAAGTGAAGGGATATTGTTTTATCTGAATTTGAAGAGCACTAAGAATGGTATCAGTAGCAGCCCTGATCAGCTTGGAAGAAAAACATTATGTGCAGGGCAAACCTGAACAATTTTTCCTATATGATTTTCCTATCACCAGGGGGTTGTGCTGCTATTCAGAGGGACCTTGACAGACTTGAGAAAGGGGTAAACTAGAATCTCATGGAATTCAACAGAGGGAAATACAAAGTGTACCTCTTGGAGAAGGAAGCATGACGCCATGCACCAGTTCAAGCTGGGAGCTGGCCAGCTGGGAAGCAGCTTCAGAAAAGGCCTGGGGGTTGTGGTAATGGATGTGCCTTCATGGCAAAGAAGGTCAACAGCATCCTGAACAGCATTAGGCAGAGCATTGCTAGTGGACTGGGAGAGGCAATTCTTCCACTTTGTTCAGCCCTGGTGAGACATCTGGAGTGCTGTGTCCAGCTTTGTGCTCCCCAGCATAAAAGAGACACACTGGAATGAGTCCAGTAAAGGGCAACAAAGATATTTAAGGAATTGAAACATCTGACCTATAAGGAGTGGCTGAGAGAGCTGGACTTACTCAGGCTGGAGAAGAGAAGGTTCAGGGGCATCTTATCACTGTGTGATAAGATAATCAGTTATTACCTGCTAGGAGGAGTAAAGAAGATGGAGCCAGACTCCTCTCAGTGGTGCGTAGTGACTCGATACAAGGCAGCACGCAGTAACCAAAACACAGGAAATTCCATTTAAATATAAGAAAACACTTTTACTCTGAGGGTATTGAACACTGAGAAAGGTTCCCAGAGTCTCCATTCTTGGAGGTACTCAAAACCCAACTGGACATGGTCCTGGGCAACCTGCTGTTGCTGATCCTGCTTTGATTTGTGGGGGTTGGACTAGATGATCTCCAAGGGCACCTTCCAGCCTCAACTACTATGTAATTCTATGAAGCATATGGAAGTGTTCCATTTGTTTGGTGGGTTAAAGGCATCAGCTTTCTTGAAGATTTTCAAACTCTTAAGTCTGGGAGAATGAGTAACAGTGAGGAATATGATCCCAAACAGGGAAAATGGGAGCAAGGGATATACCTATTAGATAACCTCAAAATACCAGCACTTGGAAGCTGGAATGCACAGACTGAACTTTTGATAGCTAGGTTGTATAAGAGGATGAAGCGGGTAGGGGATAGTATTGACGTAGACCATAGCACTGCACAAGGAAAGTAAGGGAATTTTGAGTGAACTGTGGAAATTTTTGTTCATCTTGGCTTAAGTATTTTACACCACATGGATACTTGAAGGAAGCAGAGGTCATTCCCCAACATGGTCTGTGCAACAATCTTACACTGTCATTTAACAGAGGTCCGTTTGACTTTTCTTTCACCTTTTTACTTCAGCAGATGTACAGGTACTCCTGGTTCACACCTAGCTTGAGCTGATACTTTGCTTCATTAAAGCCCTTTCTTTGTTACTGTGTCTCCCCATCCTGATGTGAAGAAAAGGAAATCCTCCCTGACAGAGTTGCTCAAAGACTAAGAGAAGGAGATGCCACTGCCAGAGAGCTTGTTTTGAGAGAGCTGCTCAGGGAGGAAAACAACGGGACATATTGTGGAGCATTCCCACCAGCCTCCTGACCCTATCAGCAACCTCACTGCAAAAGAGACAAACACAGACAGGATTTTAACTCATGACCATGAAAACACATTCAGATTCAAAATTCAAGTACGCATATTCTTGATAGTCCTTCAGGCTTCTGGGAAGCACTGGGCAAAACCGCATGTAGGAGTATGCATTAAGACCACAACACAGATCCATCTGAGTGGCAAGGATGAAACATAAAGGATTGCCTTCAGACACATTTTGACTGGCAGTCTGTAATGTTTTTTAGCCAAGACAGTTACCCAGTTAGAAGCACAAGGTCTGTTCTTGTTTCCTTGCATTTCCCATAGCAGTAGTTATGCTACAGCTAATCAGGCTGTAGATCAGTGCCAGGATTTACTCTGAAGTTGCAAAGGTAGCTAAAAACAGGTATTGAAAAGCCTGGATGACCCTGTTCAAGCAGAGTGGTAGCTGACCACTGCTGTTAAACAAACATGCAGACTCATATACACAAACCACGAAAGGGTGCTCAAAGAAAACCAGCAAATGCCTCATGATCAAAGCAAACAAGAGACAGTGAAAGTGGTAATTGTAGACTAGGGGTTTTGGAAACATATACTACTGTGGTAATATACCTATATTATATTTCACAAAACTTTGCTTAGACATTAGGAGGAGCTAAGAACCACAAAGAGACAACGGTCTTTAAGATGCCAGAGGTCCCACATCCCCACCAACAGTAGGGGGTTAACCTAGCGGGAGATCAGTTGGACAAGTAGCTTTATCCTTTCCCCATCCCTTCCCTGTTTCAGTCACCTCTCAACAAGATGTTTCCTGTTCTTTGCCCCTTTGCACTACTGCTCCTGTCAAGTTGTAACATCATCCATCTTCTGCAGAACCACTTCTCCCTCACTAAAATTCTGGCAGCCAGTTTAACTCAGAGCTGTTGCACTGACGTAAAGAAGACTACTGGATTTTACCTGGGTAAATATCTTATCCTGCATATAAAACTTCTGGTTCAGTATTGGGAATAAACAGAATCCTCCCAGGGGTGGTTCTCCATTAAGGTCAACTTCATTTTAAATATTTTTATTGAAGTAATATTACTTCAAAACATATATGCAGTGACTCTGCAATGGCATCCTAAGTTGTGGACTTGACAATAAAAATGATTTCTAATTTAAAACATTCTTCCATTTTATTGGAGGCTCGAAGGAAGTTAGTTCAGAATTGGACACCATCCGTTTCACTAGTATCAATTTAAAAATGAATGTCTACCATTCATCCCCAAATCAACTTTTCACAGCTTTATTTGGGTACACCCTCCACATACGAAAGCAATGAAATTTTACTGAAAAACATGTTCTTAAGCTAACTGCAGAGAGACAGAGCTTGTCAGCAGTTCGAGGAAAAGGCAATGGTATGCAGTAAAAGAGCCAGACCAGATACACAAAGGATGGTACGAAATCCACTTTTTGCAACTATGACAAATGCCCTTTTTATCACAGTACATCCTTCCTGAGTGAAGGGCAATGCCCTCCACTGAGCTGATCTTGTCACATGGAAAACGAGCAGAATTAGATCTCCAGTCAGCCATCCCCGTCAATGTAGCCTCAAGATGTTTTAAAAATACAACTGCCCCCCCTTCTGGCCAATAGGAACTCCCAAAAGTATTTTTGCAAGACATTTCAAATGTAATTTAGTTTATAAAAGTTAATTAGGCTTGTTTTAGGATATAAACTTTCAGCCAAAGCTCACAACTTTCAATAAGCTTCAGAACATTTTTCCATTTATTTAGAAAATATGTATTTTTTTTCTTTGTTTGATGGAATGCTAAATTCAGGGCTAAATATGTTTACCCATCAATTATTTGAGGTAACGGGAACAGCTCTGATGGAACAAAGTGATGGTTACTATTTGATGTCTCGGGACCTGGTTTCCTGTGACCTTCCAGACCTTCAGTGCCTGACTTGGTCAGGCGTGGTGCCAGCTCAAGGCACTGAAAGTGACAGTGACATCCACACAGTGCTGTGCCATCACAGGGAAATGCTGCTGGACCCTGACTGTGCACAGTTGCCTTAGGTATCCAGTCCCCATCTAGGTGGTCAGTTCACAGATAATGGTGGAGTATGATGCCATACATCAAGTTACGGCTTGGAAGGAAGAATAGTTAATGGAGGGAAATTGCTGGAATATAAACATTCTAATGTCTGCTTTTTAAGTGACTAAGAAATAAATCTCACAAACAATACAAACACCCATTTACGTGCCATCCAGATAAAAGCATTCAGTAAGAGGACAAGAAGCTGTGAATGAGGAGTAACACACCACTGCTGTACAAGTCCAGTCTTTCCATTCAGGAAGAGCATATTCTTTAGGAAGCAAACTATATCTTTCCTCCTCTCTATCTGGTCAAGGGAAATTTTATTTCAGCATAATTCCTATATACTTTTCTGATGCTGAGATAATGAATAGGAATGTATAAAGGCTATTTTTTAAATAAGTACTTCCAACTGATGTAGTAATAGACAGGAGAGAAAACTCCTCTACAAGCACTTTCCCAGTTTAGTGAAGCCTCATAAAAATTTACAGCAGAAATGAAAACCTAAACAATGTTGAAAGACACCATTTACATGTGACATATTTCATACCAGTATTATACATATATATATATTTTAAGGAATATTAGCAAACAATATCAGTACCACTCATTTGGAAAAAAAAAAAAAAAAGCGTAACATAATTCTGTGCTATGAAGTTTGATACCAGTGGACAAAGTATTGATGGGCTCTGTCCTTACAACCAACACATTGCTAAGTAGATGCACTGAATTGCTTACATGGCAAATCTGAGGTTTAAACCAAAAGGATGGCTACTCATGTGAATTTGATACATGTGCAGAGCCAGGAAATTATCTGATCTGTGGTCCTTAACATATCCGTATAGTTAATATTAGCCTGTCCTGTGAAGTTCTCTTTTTTGTAATTTCTACAGTTCCTCTACATGAAAAATTAAACAACAAAAAATGGAAGTGTCAAAATACCTGATTAGTTATCTGTTGTTGCAATTTTTCTCCAGATGCTGAAAGAGAAAGAAAATAATTAGTTTGTACATATTTTAATGAATATGATAATGTACATACACAACAAACACTGTAAAGTCAAGAACAAAAAAACCACAAACTTTGTAAATAAGAAATAGTGTTTAACATGAACAAATGGTTTGAAACTTATAACAGAAATCCAAAGTAAAAGGAAAAAAAACAAGCTCCTCTTAAGCAAAATGCCATAAAAGTAAGATTGATAGGTATCCAATCGTACTAATCTGGTAACCCACAAGGAATTACAACATACAAAATTAAGGCAACAAATTTCAAATACATTCTATAAAGCTCTTAATTAATGCTGTGAGATGTACTGCTGCACATATATGTGTCTGAGAGACTGGTAGCATCCAGCTTAGGATTTGAGCATCAGAGGAGAAAAGCAGCTTCTGCTGTTAACCTGAGATAAAATTACATGCCTGTGTCATGACTGAGGTTAGGCGCCAGCTGGCTCAAGGGAGAAATTCTATCCTGATAATATCCCCAAAGTGGTGAGTTGAGTTACGGTCTCGCTCCCTCATCCTGGCCTTCTTCTGCAGTGTCCTTGAGCGTACTCCTGAAGACATGATCAAAGCCTAGGAAGAACATTGCTTTCCTAGAGCTATCTGGGACCCTCACAGCAGTGACAACTCAACCCCCTTCTTTCCTTTTAGATCGAATGGGACAGTAATTTTGCTTCATTTACCATTCCCATGCACTATCTGTCAAAAGGGCAGCTGGTATCAATTACCCTCCCTTTGCTACTAGAGACTACCCACATGTATCAGAGAAAATCAGGAATTTTGCACTGACCGATACTGCTAGGTTACATATACCCACAATGTTTTTTAAGTAATAATGATAGGACAATGTTTATAACCTGTCAGTATCACCATTAACTGTCAGGGCAGCCTGTTTCTGCCTAGCACGGATGGCTGCCTCCTTCAGCACTAGAAATGATGCTCCATTTCAACTGAGTTTCTTTGCATTGATGTGTGTGGCACAAGATAGAAGTTTTAAAATTAGATGAAAGAATTTTAAATGTTAGAACACACAGTAATAATTAAAAGAAAATGTTCTTCCCTACTAGTTGCTGAGAATTCTCCTGTTTTCAAGGAAAGCATTATAGATAATTTAGATAAAGAAAATTGCTTCAGGCTATATTATAAGATTGTCTCTTATGATAATTATTTCCTGCCTGCTTCTGTTGTGTTTTTGTTTACTAAATACATTTTTTTTTTCTCAAAAAAAATGACAAAAACCCCACATAATTTGGGGGAGAATTTCCAAAATGCATTCCCTTGTTCACTGAGATCATCTTTAGAATTAATGGAATTTTATCATGTAACTAATTTTTAACCAAATAGATTGTTGGTAATAGAAGATTAAAGGAATATGTGTTTTTAGCATTCTGTAATGATATACAAGTTGCTAGGAAAGCACAGTGTTTGAAATCTCTGGTTAGATCAACACTATTTTGCTCAAAGGTTTGTGGACTTTGAATACTGATGCTTTCCTGTTTCCCAGTACATTTGTTTTTAGGCTATTTTGATTCACTTTAAAGGAATTTTAATAACTTTCTGTTGACAGCATGGACAGCTGGTCTTGAGAATTAGTGAAAATTCACTTGCTGACTGAGGAAGGAAGTGACATCAATGAGTTTCTAAAGTCAGCCTAGAGGGAAAAGTGCGCTCCGTGAGAGTAGCCTTTCATGCCATTGTATTGCCAGTGATGCCTCAAGATGCAAATTGCATTATCAATCAAACTTGTGGTTTCTACCTCAAGCAAATATAAAAATGGACACTAAGACTGGGAAAGAACTGTCTGGCCACTTCTGACATGGCTAAGGAAAAAGTGAAGATGAATTTGTGTAGCTCTTTCTTTGTTCATTCTTAGTTCTCTCTCTCTCTCTTTTTTTTTTTTTTTTTTTAATTTAAATACAACAGTATCAAGGAGAAGGCAGTTGCCAAAGCATCTGCATGATATACCAGTAATGATGACATGGGTTAAATAGGACAGAGATTGACTAGGCTTTTAAGGTCAGGAGGGAGATCAAATTCAAGGTCAACAGCAAATTGAGTACTGTGTTCCCCATTTATTCACTAGATGATCCTTGTCCTCATCATGAAACAACTACATGAATTTGGCGTAGTCAGCAGTTATGCTCAGAAGAGGCCAAGATCCGTAATAACAGAGATGCTGCAAATTAGGGTGCAAATACATTGGTACCATTATTTCAGGAAGTCAGCGAAGTCCTGATGTGCACTGTACTTTTGTTTTAAGGTGAAAAGCTACAAAAAAGTGGGAAAAACATAAGTACATGAAACGCCTTTGTTTTCCTTAGCATGAATAGTCTTTTATTTCCCCCTTCCTTACTGTAATAGATCATCATTAAATTTAAAATGGACGTTCTTCTAAAAACAGTAGCTATTAAATAAAAATGTCCCTCCAGAATTCAGCTTAATATGTATATATATTTTTTTAAAGGCACAACTTAGTTACAGCACTGAAAGGTCAAACTTTCAGCTGTCAATTAACAGTAGGACAGTAGAAGGCTTTGTCATTGAAATAACCAAAATTTTGTCTGTCCAGCTTTTTATTTTATTTTAGAACGACTTTTAGAATGGCTAGTCACTAATCTGTGTTTTACTTAAGGAACCCATAATTTTGAGAAGGATGTTTCTGTTTAGGTACTTTGTGATCCCTTGTCGTGACTGTCATCATTCTCTGGCTCCATTAGAGAGAAAGGTCCAAATTCAAAGGACACGAGGCAATGGGACAATTAAACCAGAACTGTCAGAATAGGCCAGTCAGTCCCAGAGGTAACACCTGCATTAGTCTCACAACATTCACATAATTCTTGAGCATTGCCAGATGTTTCATTACCCATAGACCTTCAACACTAAATTCAAAATTTACAACAGCTTTTCCTGAGCCATTGCAGTGAGACAGCAGCTCATACAAGATGAATGGATGCATGAATATCAAACTAATTGGGGAATTTACTGCCATATGGAAACTTATAAGGAAGTTGCTCAGGTGGTAGTCAGTGTAGTCCAAGAGACATGTCTTCTGCAATGTGAATGGGTTGTTATCCTGTATTGCTCCTGAAACGTTTTTTTCCCCCCTCTACATGTTACAAGGCAAACTGTTCCTACCTCAGCTGAGTAGTGCTATCTGACCAACCTTAACTATGCAAGCATATCAGTCTCCAACATAGACAACTACACTCCACTGATGTTTTGCATCAGAAGACATGTATTTACCAGTACCAAATGGAATTCTTACTTGCTGAGGCTCTGCTCTCCTGCCACTCTAACTGAAACTAAACTGGTACAACTGAGACAAAACAGTTGCTGAAACTCAGAATTGGAGTAACAAACCTCCCAAAATAATTTTTAGTTATACTCTTTGTTTGTTTGTTTGTTTTGTTACTCCAGTCACAAAAAGTGGAAAACACTACATTTATGTGGTTTTGCATGATTGAGATAAATGGCTTTCTTGGGTTGACCTCAAGCTGTATTGTTTTAGGAAAAACAAACAAACAAACAAACAAAAACAAACACACAAACAAAAACCTTACAGCAAACATTCTTTAAAAGATTTCTCTGTATTTCCATCTGCTAATTAGTACACCGATACCTGTTTCCAGAGCAAGGTGGGTTTTTCAAAGTTTTGTTTACTTGTTGTTATAATGTGGAAGATTACCTTACTGAAAGGAACAGTAATTTTCCAATGTAACTGACCACTGTAAGACCCAAGAGCATGTTGTAATCGATGCTGTCACAAGGAACTGCAACACCAACTACTCAGTCTTACGCACCCAACTTACTCAGGGAACAACGCGTAATTATGCACACTGTGTCCTGCTTACCTCCATACACAAGAATGTGATATTTGTGCAGGTTTATGGATTAATCTGCTGTAATTCCTTTTAATGTTAAACTACTTCCAGCTCAAATATAATTAACATCACCAGGTACAAAAGATTGATTAGAAATATGAGCACACTCCAACAGAACAAATAACAGCTTGATGCTGTTTCTTATGTTCAAATAGTTGGATACATTAGGAATTTGGACAGCATGTTTGTTCCCTAAGTATATAGCAAAAGAAAAAAAAGGTTTCATTTCAAAAGGCAAAAGACTACTACTGCATTTAATTGGAGTGTAAAATCCCTTAAATACACAGATCTGCCAATTTATGTGACGTGACTGCTACAAGTCCTAGCAACAAAGGATTTCTTTTTTTTTTTTTTTTTTTTTTCTTTCCCCCAAATCAAATCCTAATTTATTCTTTAAACAAGAGGGGGACCCTCTGCCTTGGCCTGAAACAGTCATATTCATAATCTGAAACAGCCATATTCACTTAGCTGTGAGCGGAACAGCACTACAAGGAAATCAGTTTTGAGGAGAGAATTTGATATTCTAGTATCAATTTAATTTTGTTTTTCCAGTTCGTGACAGAAACACTAACAACTTTGGATTTTACTTTATTTTTATAGACCTAAATAAACACATATGCAACCTATTTGGTTACGATCCATGCCACTTTCATTACTGATTTCCTAACCTACCAGAGCAGTGAAAGGAAACCAAACCACTCATTTCTGACAAACTTTTGCAGCAATTTCTAATGGCGCCAGAGCTTGAAGAAGAAACACTCAGATTTAAGTTTTCAGACTTTTAACTGAGGAGGTGTGGCACTAACAGATTATCTTCTGAGAAAGCCTGTAACTTGGCATAAAAAGAATATAATATTTAGGACAGAAACATACATTTCCTATAAATTAACTGCAGAATCTCCAGGACTTGTAAGCTACGCAGTTCCTTCAGATACACATCATATTTTCCTCCTAATATAGAATTTGGAAAATTGAAACTTACAGCATTGCCTTCAAAACATAGTTTTGCTTATTTTTGCACCTCTGTGATAATTATGCAACTGAATATGATTACGGTGGCCTAAAATGTATTAATCACATCTTCATGGTATTGCATAATCCTTCTCAGCTGTCACAATGCCAACTCATAAATTGCCCTGGCAATAGGAAACATAAAAAGAAACTCAAGTTGATACTGATTGAAGCAAATGAAGGAAAGTTGGCCATCTCAAAACACTGAAATTCTCACAGCATTCCAAGGTTTCCCCAGCTAATTTTTCATGATTACATTTGATACAAAAACAGACCTTTAATTGTCAGTCTCTAATAAGGATGCAGAACTCTTGGAGGTTCAAAGGACCCTGGGAAACTTAACATTTATGCAAGCTCCAGTAGTCAAAAGTCTTGTGTTGATTAACATACACCATTCAGTTTCCACCTAACAAATTCAAAACAAAAGGAAACCCCAAAGAAAAAAAAAAAGGAAAAAAAAGTGCCTGGTTTGACAAAGAAACATTAATTTTAATACGATTGAGGACCTTCATTCATTAATTCTGTGCATAAGAAACGAGGGAAGGGTGCAATACAAATATATTGCTGGGCCAGATTCTGCATTGGTAAACACTCTATATCTGTACTTATGGCAAGGAAACATCAGAAAATAAGTTAATTAAAAGTCTGGAGTTTTACCTCATCAGCACCGACAAATATTTTCAAATAATACAGAATTGTCAGTATGTCTACTAACATAATTAGTAGGCAGGCTTGTCTAGCAGTTTTCTCCTAGGTTGTTGCTTTGTACTTCTGGGAAAATGGAAAGTAAAGGTTTGTCACCTTGTTCCTTTAAGGATGGAAGATTTGAGATAATGGAAACATGCCAGACAATGTATTTGGTTTTAAGATCAACACAGTATTGATATCATGCTTTGGACGGTTTCCAGTGCAATGTCGTATATTTATTTTGAATGCCTACTTGGCATTCATCCTGTATCCAGCAACAAGAATAGTTTGTTTCAATTTTGTTTTACAGCTCATTATGCAACTGCTTTGAAATGCTTTTTTTTTTTTTTTTTATCTAACTACTTCACAAGTTTTTCAGATTCCTGCTATCCTAAGGAACCAAATGGAGCAAACCATGGAATTCTACTCATCTGCAATTAGGCAGGCAAAGATCAGTTAATTATGGCTTAGCAGATGTATTTCCTCAAACTCCATCACAGAGTGTTCCAAATCACAGGTAAAAACTGCCTCACTTCTCACAATGCATGGGCCATTGCTTTTTCATTTTCATTGCTTTTTCAATCAGATGGACCACCAGACTCCACTTTCATATTGCTAGGTATGTACAGTGCTCTATATAGTGATCATCTAGAGCACCAATCACCATCTGTTAAAATGTCTGACTACACTCCAGCGTTGAGCTCAATTGCTTATGTGATCATCTTCCACAAAGTAGGTTTCTGGGCTTTGACACAAAACAATCTGTTTCCACCCGTCAGCTGGTCCATTGCAGCTTCCTATATTAAGATTCTTTTGTGTATAAAATGAGAGATAGTTGGCCTTAACTTCTTTCCATTGAAGGTAAACTATATGGCATTTACTATGTGAGCAGCAACCTAATAGCTGTCATAAAGAAAAAGACCACGAAGAGTGCTATAGCCTTAGGCAACTGAAGCTTTGCATTGCACTGACAGTAGGGCTAAAGCATTGCAGTAGTTTGGATTTGGTTTTGGTTCCTGCTTGGTTTCTGTTCACATTAAGAACATATGGCTGTCCCCACCCAGACAAGGAATGTGACCACAGTTGAAAATGTTAGTCAGATTAACTATTTTGAGGCAAAGCCATATGGACTCATGATGTCCAGTGTGGCATACAGTAGAGAAGGTCAGCTGATGATCATTCACTTGTAGTGAAAACGAGTGAAAGTCCAGCTGTGAAGCATACCATGCCCATCCAATCTTAATTAGAATGGTCTGGAAATGGCAAATGAAGATGAAGGCACCAGTACCAAATGCAAACAGGAAAGCAACACAGAAAGTTCGACACTGTTACGCACACAGAGACTCTTTTTTCTTTCTTTTTTCTTTTTTTTTTGACTCAACTGTTAGGACCATCGCACCACAAACATCATAGCTACAAAGCTTCTCTAGTCTGAATCAGAAGCAGTGGCATGCAAGATGAGCATGCAGCAAGCCCAAACAGGGGTGGAAAAATCCAGCTTGTTGGCACTAATTACAAAGTAGAGTCCCACAGCAAAGTCTCCATGGGAAGCTTTAGACTACAGTTTCTGTATTTCAGAAATAAAAAGGAGATGAATTGTCTATACAACATAAGGCCAGGAAGTGACCAGTGGTGATGAGAGCAAATATTCTTTCAATTTACTACTCATTCTGAGTTATGCCTACATAAACAAACTGTACTTGTTTGAATCTGCCGTGTTTCTTTGTTTAAGGTCTAAGTATGCCACTCTAAGGCACGCTCTTAGCACATTGGCCTCAAATAACTTCACTGAAATTATTCCATTTCAAAGCAAAATATTCCCCAATGAGAATGCAACACTTACAGAAATACAGTGCTCACATTTGTAAGGAAGATTACATGCATGAGAATTTGCAATTAATCCATGAGTGAAGAACGGGGCGGGGGGGGGGGCGGGGAAGGAAAAGGTGACATAAGAGCCCTTTGAAATAGAACCTTAACAACTGGAAAACTAAAAAATTATCTACAGGATAATTTTGTAGTTAGAGAAAACTAGGAGGAGAAAAGCAAAAAGAAACAAAGCTAGAATATAACCTTTCCTAATTCAGAACTCTGCATTTAGATTGGTCAGATTCAAAACAAAAACCTGCAGCAATCAGTTGCTGCAGGGAGTACAAATTTATCTACGTTTTGTATAACTATAATATGACCTTTCACGACCAACTCTAGAGCTTGAATTCAACAATAGTTATAGAAAGCCATTTGTTAAAGGTCACCCATGACTGAGAATATAATATGAATCCAAGATGCACACAGGTTCAGGTTTGTGCTAGTCATAAGAAGTTGGGGAGAGAGGAGGGTGGGAAGCTCAACCACTGCTGCAGATTTGATTCTCAAATGGATTTGGATAGTCTGACAACACTGTTTAATCAAAGTAGTTGATTTCTGATATGTGACTTATTAAGAGGTCTTAACATGTGCCATTTGTGACTACATTACCTAAGTACTATCAAATAAGGTTATATTACTACTATAACCAAATAAGGTTATATTACTACTATAGACTACTTACTTATTGTAATTTGAGTCAACTCTTGGTGACTAGAGCACTGTAAAACCTCCTCTTCCCACAGTTTCTCCATCCTTTGAAAAGATCATGCAAGCTCAGTTATTATTATTAAAAAGAAGTCAGATTCTCAGGTTAACATAGGAGTTCAGAGCTAAATTAAACAGCTATACCCGTGTTTCTTCATAGACAGCTTTATTTACTATTATTATTTAAGATAGTGAATAGGTAATATTTTAAGGCGCTCCTAGGAAGAAGAGCCCATATTGATGTACAAGCAAACCTCAGCAGGAAAATGTCCACAGACATATAAAAACATTTCAACCATGTTCTCTGAACACGTTTTTCAAACATGAAAATTCAAACTGTATCCTCCATATTGGAAAGACAGTGGACTAGGAAAAAATTTATATAATAATCTATGCATAGTCAAAGAAAATTCCCATGAGAGAGCTATTTAATCAGAATCTTGAGATGACCTCCCCCCAAATCCAAAATCAACTCTGAAGCCCAGTCTGCAAAGGATGTAACACTGCTCCATGAGACCGTATTTTGACTTTTGGAATAAAAAAAAAAAAAAGAGAGGAAAAAAAATAACCAACAAACAAAAACCTTGTATGCTTAATGTCTTTAAAGAAAAACCTGCAGCTTAAGCTTGTTATATGCCCTACCACTAACTTTCTCTAGCCACGTAGCAACTAAGCATATATTGCATGTACTGCAGGTGACTGCAACCACCTCCTTTCCTCCAGGTGAAACACCCTGATGCTCCAAGCCTTACAAACATCACTGTACTTTGCTTTGGCAGGAGGATTTTGATTACTTTAGAAATCCCCACTGTGACTCCCTCTAGGTGCCATCCTTCCTCTGCCAACTTTGGTATTGGCAGTGCTCAAAAGTGGGAAGCGGCAGGGGTGATGAAGCGAGTTCAGCTGGAGAAATAAATATGAGAACTGATCTCATATATGTTACTGAAAACATGGTTAGATGTTTTCTTTTAATTAAACAGAGACTAAAAATAACAGCAGTAAGGTAGTATCCAGTGCCCAGAAACTGTGAGGTACCCCATTGGCGATAGCCTAAATGTTGCACTGTATCAATTTGATCACTTACTCAGAGGCTAAGGAGTTGTTCTCAGGTAGAGCACACCTTTTCCACACACAGAAGGTAAACTCTCAAGTGGGCTTTAAAACTACACCTGCAGGTTTTGCACACACATGCATTTTCTGCCCCCCCCCAGAATAATACTGCTGCTTGCAAAGGACCGTATGCATGTACCCAAAAGCTGGTACCTTGGTACAATTTGCATCCATAAAATGTGCAGGTGCAGATTTATGGAGACCTATGAGAAGAACGTGACCATGCAGCATACTATTTACATAGTAGCCCTCAGAAAACAAACTAAATAATCTTCCCATTCGTCACTGTAGGATGTAACATGCTTAACAAGGGGAGGTAGAATTTTACAACTAAAATCACAATAGCTGATGGACTACTTTAAGAGATAAGTCTACACAGCCTTGGTTTGCAGACCATGGATGTGCATTATTACTGACTGCAGTGACAGTACCCCAAAGTGAGGGCAAGATTAATGCATCTTCTGCAAGGGTGAAAAATTGTAAAGAGCTCTTTCAGAATTCCCAAGTAATTAAATTAAAATATATTTTTATGAATGAAAAAGCTCACCATTTTTACATGTTTCACATCTCCCCAGTGAACTGTATTCTTTTTCAGGCATCTAAAAAAATATTCCTGTGTGCC
The DNA here is from genome assembly GCA_011075105.1 of Heteronetta atricapilla. Lineage (NCBI taxonomy): Eukaryota > Metazoa > Chordata > Aves > Anseriformes > Anatidae > Heteronetta > Heteronetta atricapilla. The sequence continues at coordinate 111,468,445 of CM021732.1, forward strand.
TGACATGAATCAGCAATGTGAATTACTGACCAAGTAAGCTTCAGCAAGTGCTAAGTGACATATTCATAATATGGTAACATTATTCACATGTAAATGACTACTTTCTACTGAACTGAGCACTCAGGATGAGACATTTCTCTTTCCTTCTGGCAGGGGAACTCAGTCAATATTGTGTCTGATTATCAACAAAACTTAAAATATTATTGGCTTACTGCTAACTGCAGGGACAAGGTCATCCTGTATTTCCACAGATTAAGGAAAAAAAGGCATATTTCTATTTAGCTTATTATTACTTTTTATATAACTGAACATTTCTTTATTTAAAATCTAATTAAAGAATGTGAACAGAAACACAAAGGCAATGTGGAAAAATTCTCTTCAGATTAGAAAGCATATTGGGCTAAAGCCACTCCAATTGATATTACTTAAATATTTAGTGAAGAGTAAAACACCCAATTTTACAGGGCTGAATTTCCTATCTTCTAGATAGGAAAGAAAATGTGGTAACTGAGCATTCCACACACACCCCAATAACTTTTGGGCATCACAAACATATTGACCTTTTGCTATAATTAAAGTGATTTGTATACTTGGGATTGTTTACAGTATAAAGGCTAGGTGCAAGTATTGCAGGTATAATGAGAAACAAATCTTCAGAAATTAATTTTGTGTCCTTAAGTTGCTGGCAGGGAGTTTGAGGAGTGAGCAGCATTTTTAAATAGATAGTTAATTAGGTATATAGGTGGAAACTCTGGAATAGCAGAGCTGCAAGCAACTCAGAGTCTCAGATTTCTTCTGTTCATATGAACATATCAGTAATGTCCATACTGTCCAACAGCCCTCACTTTTCACCCCCTTGGATTACACACAACTACCTCCCAGAATCACAGAAAAAACCAGACGCCTATGGTTCCTACTGCATAGCCTGAAAGTTAAGTCCAATACAGTAAAAATTACAACAGTCACGGTCACTGGAATAATGGAAGCTGGGATCAATTCCATTAATGCCAAGTTAATGGCTGGAAAAGGAAAACCAAATAGCACCACACAACCACCTCCTAGTATTCAATATACAAATGATCTTAGTAAAATTACCTCTTGAGACAAAATACAGACCCACAACTTTTCTTAGTGTTTGGTTTCACAACTGGTCTAAACTGCTTCAAGCCTGGCAAAAATGGAAAGCACTGCTTTTGCCATAGTGACGTGCTTTTCCTCCTCCATTATGACAGCACTAGTGCCCTTGCATTGTGTGGTCAAGATGTATCATAGACCCAACTCAGCTAAAAATCCTCATCTCGCTTAACAGGCTGATTTTTAATCACATCAGCTCAGACAAGCCACATGTGCTACATGTGCCACATGTGATGGAGCTGTGTGGCTGGGGATAACAGAGGCGGCAAGGAGTCCCCTTCTGAGGAAGCTCACACGTGGATCAGCATAAACCTGCTGTAAATCCACATCCTCAGAGCCCTCATCTGTTCAGCTGCTACCGAACCATCAGTGCCAGAATACCAGTATTTGTCACAAATGGCTGAACAGTTCAGATGAGCAACAATAACAAGTCTCTTGACTGCCTGCTATTTTCCTTCAGGGCTTGCATTGTATGGGACTCATTTTTTTTTTTTCTTTACTCAGACACACTGTCTATTTGGATTTCCAAAAAGTATTCGATAATCTCTCACACAAGATTTCTTAAGGTAACCTAACAGGCACTGAACTAGAGAGAGTATCTTTGCATGAATTTGGAAAATATTTAAAAAACAGCAAATAGAACATAGGAATTAATAGTTATTTCTCACTGTGGAAGAAAGTCAGAAGCAGAATCCTTCAGGAGGTTGAGGAAGGACCAAAGCTGTTCGGTATGTTCTTAAAAATCACCTGAGAAAGGGACTGAACAGGGAGATGACCACAGCTGCTGTTGATATTATTTCTACACCTGAGTAAGGTGTAGAAATGAAAGAGGCTTAAGAACTTTGGACAAGAGTAAGTAAGTAATCCAGTAACATGTGAAGTGCAATTTCTGCAAATTGATGCAAAGCAGAAAAAAAACATTTTTACTTTAAAAAGTGGTAGATGATGAGCTGAGTTCACAACTCTTTGCTACTCAGGAATGAGATACTGGGGTGGCTAGACTTCTACACAAACGTCAGCTATGTGCTCACAAGTTAGAGAAAGCAAAACTGAAGACTACAGGAAAAACAACGGCACTGTTGTGTTAGTGTATACACATACCTGCATCTTAAATATTACATACAACTGTGACCCTTCAACTCATGTGAAGGATGCAACAGAAATGGCATAGAAAAAAGAGGGCAAGATGGTGGACTGAAAGCATAGAGTGGCTTACAAGGAGCAACGCTATAAAACCTGGAAGAGCAATGATCCAGAGGAGATATGATAGAGATCTGCAAAATCATAAGTGACATGGTAGGGGTGAATCAGAACTGACTGTTTGCTGCCTCTTCTAACACAAGGCCAGGGGCATCGGATGAAGCAGGCAGATGGCAGGTTCGAAACAAACACGAGGAAGCAGCTCTCCACGCAACTGGGAGAGGAAACTCGGGAACTCTTCGCCAGGGGATGTTACGGCTGCTAAAACTTTACATGGATTCAGGGGACAACTGAACAAGCTGAGAGATGGGAAATCCTTTGGGGGCTGATAAGCAAACAGAAACCACCTCTGCCACAGGAAGTCCCTGAAACACAAACTGCTGGAGTTTGGGAAAGTAACGTGAGGAGGTTTCACTGCTGTCAGGATACTGAGCAAGACAGAGACCAGGTCTAACCTAGTACTGCTGTTTTCATGTGCAACAACACAAGACAAAAAAAAAAAAAAAAAAAAAAAAAGACCCAATTTAAACTACTTCAGAGTTTGGAGACCTTCAATTGGCAGGTCCAACACAGCTTAGGGACATGCCCAGGTGGTGGCAGGCAGGGATGACACGAATGAAGTCAAGCTCGTATCTCATACAGCTCTCAACAGTGGGGTATAACAGACAAGTGAAATCATGTTCAGTTCTTGATCCCTAGGCAGGTAAAGCCCTTTCACTATGCTGATTTTGCTTACACGCTGTCAGTGCTGAGCAGTAAAGCAGCCTGGAAATACCCAAGTTCCTTTAGGTGCCACAAACAAAACAACCCTTCTCTGCTTGTTCTGCTTTCAGGTACCAAGATCTTTTTTGATCCTACAGTTTTGTTAAAGCACACATGGGAGATCTTAAACATGGAAGAGCTTACACCCTTCCTTTTTGGAAGGGGCACAGTGATGGCCTCCTGCTCTGAGGGAATGCCCTACCACCAGGCTCTCCTCACCTCAGAGGTGGTGTCGACCTCTCTCACTGAGCTGAGTACTTAAATGAATTTCCAAGGAAAAAGAAGAAAGACAAACTGAATATTACAAGTATTACGCTCTGTGTGCAAAGCTTAGGGATAAACAAACACAGACCTCTAAAGTGACTTCCAAAGTTACTTAGAAAGCATATTGAGAGCAGGGGGTTGAGCTGCGTTATCCTAAGCCACATGCTAACACCAGACCATTCTCCTAGGTCACACATCGGAAATGTCGTGTTTAGGAGGCATTACAGGTATATACTTACCACCTGTCAATTTGCTGTTTTTTGGGTTCTGCTCCTCTGGAACTCGACAAAAATCACTAGGGAAAAACATATGAGATTTTTTTTTTTTCTTCTTTTTTTTTTTTTTTTTTTTTAATAACTGAGCTGTTGTGGATTTTTGTTCATAAAACAGACATCCATTTAAAGAATACAAATAGCCCAACAGTAATCATAACAACTCTTAAACACTGCCTGTAATTATACTGCATTGATTAAATACAATTATATTTTAATTAAGCTTTGTTCATACACTACAGCTCCTATGGCTTTCCTCCTTCTACAGGATGAAAACTCTCTAGAGTTCCATTTTCATGGTAACTAATGCCTCTCTTCATTTATTTTCAAAATGAAAAACAAAATCTACGCAAAACAATAAACATCTCAGTTCTTGAAGCCAGGTGTCAGCTCTAAACTTCACCTGCATGGCCAACCCCCAAACTGTGGGGGTTGGCTGTAGCGGTCTCATGCTGAAGCCCTAGCAGGAAGCCCACTTTTAGCAGTTTAAGATGTTACAGCTCCAACTGCTGAGTTGTGGTAATGGATTGTGCGAGAGCTCCCAGATTATTCCAATGTAAAAATCAGGCTACCTACAATCACAGCTGAAGACCAGCAAAGTGATTTGCCCAGGACCAGCACAGTGGAGCAGATAGTCTGAATGTTAGCACCTAGTGCCCTCTACCTGCTTTGCTTAAAATGCATGAGAAGCAAAAACCACGCAGAACTTCACTTTCTGATTTTTTGAAATTCTCTCATCCTCACAATTAAGCTGGTCATAATCTATTTTGTAAATTACTAGAATCAGAAGTGCTATTCCCTTCTAGGCTGCAAGCTACACAAGGGAATGCCATTACCAATGGTGCAGATATTTTATGAAACCTAATTTTCAGCTTCCCTTAATAACATTCATTCATTGGGACTGTGAATTCAGGTGTCCACCTTATCTTTCCAGGAAATGCAGCAGGAGCTATGCTGCAGTGAAGTTCATCATGACACACATAGAAAAAGGAATTTCAGCCCATAAATCCTGGTCCTGTAATACAATCCCAGCACAAAAACACTTGCGCCATCCAAGCACCAGGCACATACTACAGATGGGCAGATCCTGATGCCTCCACAGATAAGATGGAACCATAAAAGACCAAGTTTTAATGAGTAGATAACCAGCACCATCAGTGGAGTTCCAGCAAAAGTTTGTCTCAGTAGTCTTGACTTATCGCCCAGCCTACACAACATTACAATAATCCACTGTTATCATGGCTGACTTGCATTTTTAATTCCGAATTGTGCTCAAGATAATTGTTTGAGTTTCCTTAGCTATAGGGAAATTACAGCATATCTATTTTCTTGCTTTTTGTTGGAGGGTACACATATGCACTAACCTCTGGATTCTCATGCTGCTTCCCTCTGAACTACAGAATAGAAAGTGTGAGCATGTCTAATTGTGGAGGGACAAAACCCCTGCAGAAAGATCTGATCGCAGGTCCATGGATGCAAAGGCAATGTAGTAGCTTTGGGTATGCATGTCCCTTAATCATAAGCAATGGTTCTAAAATACATTGTCATGGTTTCCTGCATCTTTCCTACCTTTTGGAACATTCATGTCCCACCTGCAAGTCTTCCAAAGTGTACTACAGTAGCATTCCCTCGAAGGAGTCAGGGGATACAGGGAAATATAAATGCCCACATAGACACTTAGCTACCTATTTTTGAAACCATCTGAATTTCAAAGCTTTGTTGGAAGCGTGTTTCCAAAGACTTCATTTGAGGCAATTCAGCTTAAAATAAAATAAAATAAATAAATCATGCTTCCAGCATGGTAGGTCCTTGTCACTGCTTCTCCCCCTCCCCAGAGCACTGTCACCAGTGGCCTGGCATTACTGTCCCCTCCTGCTCCTGGTCTCAATCAGGTTCACATATATGGCATACTCATTCACCCCTGCCACCCCTCTCAGTACAGCAGATTCATTTGACAACTTAACTTGTCAGACTGCCAACAGCAGCTAAATTAAAAACAGGTAACACCAGACCGAGGCCTTCTATAGCAAGCTTTGGTGAGGAGCTGAGGACAACACTGACAAACAAGCCCTACAACACAGAAGCACAGCAACACGGCTGCATGCCATGCCTGTTGAAAGCATGTGTAAGCTAATACTTGCATTCTGCATGCCTTCGAATTACACTGGCCTGGCATACAGGGTCTCTGAGTGCCTTCTTCATTCTCTGTGATTGGCAGTAACAGCCAGGAAAGAGTACAGCAAAGCCACAGGCTTGGGACACCCCTTGGAGCACTTTCTAGCCCTCTGTGATTGTTTATCCATCAGAGGGGTATGGGGAAAAGAAGTCCTGTGGCAAATTCTCAAAGGCATGCAGCTGGTAGGTAAAACGTAGCATTTCTTGACACAAAGTCAACTTACTGGTATACAGGGAGCTGCCAATGTGCCTTCGTATGGCCAGGCCTCCAGTGCATATTAACCATCCCATCAGAAGCTGACTGGGGTAGAGTGGAGTCCAACAACACAAACCATCGACACACAGTGAATCTAGCTGGGACACACCACGAAGCACCAAGTATTTTAAACCCGTGTGCACTCCAGTGGGCATCCCAGGTGCTTCCTGATGGGTATGTATGAATAAAGGCTCTGTGTATTTTTTTGTTGTTGTTGTTTATTTTTAACAAAAGGAGGCTTTCCCTTTTTAAAACCATAGAAGAGAGGTTTTAGTACTCAAAAGAAATGTAACTGTGTTTGTGATTTTCTCCCCCGCTGCTAAATATGATCATTTGCTCCATTTCAGTTTTTATTAATTAAATTAATACTAATTGAGCAGCCTTTTAGTATATTTTTAGCCTGAGTGTATTATGTGCTAAATCCTGCAGACTGTAGCCTCTCCTTTGCCTTACCCTTTATCCCCTATCCCAGAGGAAATCTTTAACTGCAGATCACTGTCCTGAAACTCTTCTGTGTTAGCAGATATTTATATGTTCTTGAATCAGCACAAAAGTATGCATCAAAGCATCAAGTATGCTCTTGAATCAGTACAAAAAGCAAGATTTTTAAAAGATATTTTGAAGAAAGAAACTTTACAAAACAAAAGCAAAACCGAAAACACAGCTAATTTTGTGTGACTAACTGCCCCCTAGTGACAACGTCCAATTATGAATTACTTCACAGACACTTCTAGGCCTATCTCAAACATTGTTTCTTTAAAGAAAACAAAGCAAAACAGTCAAGCATAAATAAATAAACAAACAAAATTATTAGCTTAAAAGCAGACTTATTTATTCAAAACATGCTTCCAAATGCTTCAATTAGTCTTTTCCTGCATAGGTAGTATCAAAGCCAATGTCATTCCTATAACTCAATGTATTCCTATAACTCAAAAAAGTGGTGAGTCAAATTACAATAGCCAATGAACTGATACACTTCTATGAACTGTCACTGAGTGCTGATGCTGCATAAGTAGAATGAAGAATTAACTCTGAGCTAGTCCTGCAATGCCTGCCTCTCAAAAAATACCTCACCCAACATTCAAGCCCACCTCCGACCAGTCATAGAATCACAGAATCATAGAATGCCTTGGGTTGGAAGGGGCCTTAAAGATCACTTAGGTCCTACCCCCTGTCATGGCATGGATGCCACCTACTAGACCAGGCTGCTCAAACCCCCAAGCAAAAAAGTTGCTCTCCATCTGTTTTTTTTTTTGTTGTTGTTTTTTTTTGTTTTTTTTTTTTTTTTTTCATAAGCTCCCTCTAAGTACTGAAAAGCTGCAATGAGGTCTTCCTGGAGCCTTCTCTTCTTCAGGCTGAACAGCCCCAGCTCTTTCAGTCTTTCTTCACAGAAGTGCTCCAGCCCCCTGATCATCTCTGTGGCCCTCCTCTGGACCTGCTCTAATGGGTGCACACCTTTCTTGTGCTGGGGATCCCAGACCTGGACTCAGTACTCTAAGTGGGGCCTCACAAGGGCCTCTACAGGGAGACAATCACCTCCCTCTCCTTGCTGGTCACCCCTCTTCTGATGCATCCCAGGATGCAGTTGGCCTTCTGGGCTGGAAGTGCACACTGCTGGCTCATGTTGAGGTTTTCATCCACCAGAACCCCCAAGTCCTTCTCTGCAGGGCTGCTCTGAGTGAGTTCTTCTCCCAGTCTGTGCTCATGTCTGGGATTGCCCTGGCCCAGGTGCCACACCTTGCACTTGGACTTGTTGAACCTTACTAGGTTCACATGGGCCCACTTCTCAAGCCTGTCCATGTCCCCTTGGATGACATCCCTTCCATCTTTGCTATCAGCTGCAAAGATTGGTGTCATCTGCAAACTTGATTGGTGTCACTCAGCTTGGTGTCATCTGCAAACTTGCTGAGGGTGGTGCACTCAGTCCCATTGATAAAGGGGATGCCATTGTCATTGATAAAGATGTTAAACAGTACTGGTCCCAAGACAGACCTCCGAAGGCAATGGTTTCCCTGTAACAGCCACCCACAAGTGGAGCAAAGATATCTGCAAGGTGTGCACACCAATGGCTTTATTTTACACTGCTACTCATTAAGCTGAAAGCTGAAGGTTCACAAACTGTTCATAATACAGAATTAAAACTGGGTGTACATACACACATGCACACCACGCACACTCCATATACACAGGTGACCAGATCTGAAGATACCGCTTCAAAGCTATTCATTGCTCTTTTGTAAATAGGAATTCTCCTGTTTTATCAAATGTAGCCTTTGGTGGCTTTTTATTTTTATATTTATCTATTTATTTATTTATGTGGAGAATCTCTCAACAACAATTACACTTCCGTTTGTAAAACAGCTCTGGGCAAGTTTTGAAAAGATCACTGACAACTACTTTAAGTAATACTATTTTCTGGTATGCTTTTTTATTTTTTATTTTTTAAGAGGGTGTAACTTCTATGATTTTTTTTTTTCCCCTCCACACTTAATGACCATGAAATACATTTTACATTTTTTTTTTTCTAATGAAGTAATAATCTTACCACATTAATTTGGTTTGCTGCACTCACTGTCTTTGCATTCATAATCAATGATGTTACATAGAAAAGCAGTTATCCTGTGTGCTCACAAGTTACTGCAATATTGGGGTTTTAGTCAAAAAATGCTCCTATATTCTTCTGGAACATTAAATTGCAGCCTTAAAATACAGCCTTTTAGTAAGCAATTTCTAACAGAATAAAAAAGCAGCTCATAAAGCAAAAAAGACATGGCAAAAGAGACAAATTGTTCAAATGCAGACAACATAAAAATGTATTGAAGCAAGTTCAAAACTCCTAAGGAAATTCTGCTTACTTAAAAACAACAGAAACCAGTTCTAAGATGCTCTAAATTACAATTTAACCTTTTACATTTCCTTCAAAAAAAGGGAATGTTTTTATCATTAGTACCTATTCTCAAGTTTTAGTTTTATTTTTTTATTATTTTCAGAGTGCTTAAGTTGTTATTTGTTCATATTTGACACTGGCTAATATGGATAGTATAGACATATAATACCATGGACTGTAAATGCAGACTAGCTGCCTATTCAGGTTAAGGAATAAATCACCCTTTTGTATCTTTTCAATCATGCCAGAAAAATCCAGTGCCTTCTTAAAGCTAATAAAAGCAGACAAGAAACATGCTACTCTTACACTTTCATGAGACATAAAGCTCTCAGATTCAGTGGCTGTGGAAATTTCTTCTGAACATATTAAAATGATCTTAGGTCTCTACAGAAACCCTGCTCATAAAACAAAAAAGCTGGGATAGTTAAAATTAATACATCATAAATAAAACATGCATTTCAGTATATATTAAGAGACAGGTCTCAGAAACTCCATTGCCATGCACACGCTCACAAAGCAGCAAGAACACACGCAATTCATTAAACCCACTCAAGTGTGCTAGTTCTTCCTGGCATTATTCATAATTGAAACATTTCAATTTTAGTTAACAGAAAAAAAAAACTAATTTAAAAGTAAAACAAGGAAATTAGTTCTGTGTTTCTGGATTACAATCCCATAGTGCCTTCAACTAGACATATTTAGCCTTGGGGGGTTTAATTAAAAAAGTTTATTTTTTTGTTTTTCTTTTTTAAAACAGGAGGCAACATTGTCCATTCAAACAGAAATCTTTACAGACACAGATCTCCTAAATATTTTTTTCCAGTACACCATGCAGAAAAAAAAATAAAATAAAATAAAAACGTCTAACTTGTATTTTAACCTTATGCCTTCAAAACGTACTTCCTGCTGTTAAACAGGCATAAAGAACAGACTCTCCCTCTAATGGGCTTCAGCATGGTCCTCACAGGGAAATCCACTGCTTGAAGCAAGAAGCATAGCAAGAGCAGTGCACTCTACAGGGCAGACTGCTGGGGTGGCAGGATGGGGTGATGGACAGCCACCCCCCGACCCCCCCACCCCATTCACGCTGGGCAAATGCAAGTGCAGCAGTTAGCCCTTCACCTGCTGCGACCCACTAAAGCTCCCTGCCAGGCACCTCTGCAGCCATTACATGGCTAGAACACCTCCCAGCCTTTGTGCAGTCCACATGAAGGTGACAAAGCACCCTGAAGGAAATAGATTATTTCATTATATTGTAAATGAAAGGGCTGAGATTCAGATCTTACGTCTCAGGCTCTGTGTTCACAAGTCAGAGGTGTTATCACAGGTCCCTGACCTAGGTCCCCTGTTACTCCAATTTTCATTTGAATTGATTTTGTTTGCAGAAATGAGCATGGACAAAGTGCATTTCCCTGCTCCTGGCCCATTTTAGTGACTCACTGGGGCTTTACTTCTGATGCACATTCACCCTTTGAAATGAAAAAATCACACCAATACACACAAGATCCCGAATGGAAACATGCGGGCACCCTGCAAGACTAGGCTCTATGCTATAGAGGCCAATTCACTGTATGGGCTATATGGCTATCTCGAGCATGTATGCATTACACGCACAGCTACCCACACCTTTCCTAAAACCCCGCTTTAGGTGCTCCTCATTTTTGCCCTCCATGGAACAAGGATACTTTTTTTTTTTTTTTTTTTTTTTTAATAATTTTGAAATCTAACAGAATTACCTAAGTGAAAAACAGAGAGAACTGGGGGACAGGACCACAAGCCCTTGTTTTTTTCTCCCATTCTTCCCTTGCAATCTGCTTTTGGGTAGCTGCTGGAGACCAGGTAGCTGTACTCAGCAGGTTTTCTGTCTGACCCCATGTGACCTTTCATTGTCGGACAAACATGCAACCAAATTATGTCCTGCTTATATAAAATCACGTGAAAGCTATTCCAGCACAACACCAGATGCAGGAGTAGAAAATTATTCTGGGCTGCAGCTGATGAATTTCTGAAACGTGCTGCTCTGTTTCTGTTACCTTTATGCAAGTTATTTCAAATAAATAAATAAATAAGTTCATGGTGAAATCTGTTTCCCTAAAAACCTAGTCTAACTTTTATACCACCTCTGTGAACTGTTATTTTCATGGTTTGCATAGGGAGGCAAAACAACCTTATAGACTTTTCTATTTGCATGTCAAAAATTGAGTTTACCTTAAAGTGGGGTCACAGTAATAGTTAATGTGCATCAGTCAAATGGGGCCAGGAAAAAAAATGGTACTATGTTAAAAAATATGAAAAAATCCATCTTTTAAATCTTGGAAAACTAATTACTATCTTGGAAAACTAATCCCTTAACACAGCAATATCAGTAAATATTTACTGGAATTTCTACAGGCCTTTTCAATTTTTCATTCAGGGGAACAAATTGTTCTGCAAAACAAACCAGCTAAAATAGTTATCATGCCATGGTTTAAATACTTTCAGCTACAAGAAAAATATGCTGACAAGTTTATACATGCTTGAGGTCCATGAGTGCATAAAATCAAAACCAAGTGAAATTCATTCTATTCACTTATTAGTCACATGGTATAAGAAAAGAGACAGAAACTTTTATTCTTAAAAGTTGTTCTATATCTCCATAAAATCTTCCTCATCTATTCAAGTAGCAAGCAGTTTACCGCTGGAAAGCCTAATATTTAAGTGCCATTACTACCATACACCAGCAAGGGGAGTAGTAACACTTTGAGAACTTGCCTCTGCAATAGTAAACTATCCATAAACGCAATAATGTACAGAATATTGATGCTGCCCTGCATACGCATAGGAAAGGACATTTGTTCTACGGAAAGACAGAAAAAAATAAAAAAGACTGAATCTTTAAAGTCTATTTGTTTTTGAAAAGAAGATGGAAGCACACATACACACACATACATCCTGATATCAGCCCAATTTACACCCCCAACCTTCCACCCCACCCCCCTCAAAAAAACACAAAACACTGAAATTTGAAACTTACTTAATATATATTTTCTCTTTTTAAACAGCAATGACTACATATTTCCATGGGAAGGAGAGACACTAATTTTCTAAGAAAGCAAACACTTGGAAATGCTGGGGCCAAGAAGTTCTCAAGCCTGAATTGTAGCCATTGCTAAGGAAAGTAAAAGATGGAGTTTTAAAAACAGGCTTTCACTTCTGGATTTTGTAGTTAAGAGCAATGGCTGACCTGGCACTTTTCATAAAGCAATACATTTCATAAGTGCCAGCACACAGGTCTTTTAAACTCTCCCACCTGCTAACGCAGACCTTCCTGTGCTATGGTACAAAAGAAGAGTTGTGGCATCCCCAGAGCTCCCACAGCAACAGATGAGTCAGCACTGGTGCTTCCTCTTTGCTGTATCACTCCTCCTTTTCAATCCTATACTACCATAAGGTATAGATATCTCTGAGCAACAGCAGTGCCCAACACAGCTATAGTCCAGCCACTGAAGAGCAGAGGACCTCAGATGCCAATGGGGGATATGCTGCACCAGATATTCAAAGCTTAGAAGAAATTCTGCTGGCCACACTGGTTCCCTGGTTCATCACTGCAGCCAAGTTTCCCATGTTCTTACCTTTTCTACAGCAGTGTGAGATTATTAGAAAGAAACATGAACCCCCCTCCCTCCAAAATCCTGTAAGTTTATAAAAACTGCTGCCCAAGTAGGTAACCAAAGTATTTAATCAACTTGTAAATACCCAAGCGTGAAGGCATCTTAGGTACTAATCATGAAATTACTATGCATGACAAAACTCTGAACAGTGTTTTGCTGTAATTGTGCATAATTTAACTCAGAAGAGCAAGAGGAGTTATATTTAGATACAGTAGAAAGTAGAAAGAGGTCAATTTGATGAGGAGGAAAAATCCTGTCATTCTTACTAGTCTGATAAAGAAATTCTTCATCCAATGTTGAGAGTTTTAGGATGTTCCTTCTCCAGTGTGATACCAGGGGCAACACATCAACAAAGGGGTATCCACTGCAAGATCTGATATTCCAGACCCATATTTTTAACAGAAATATTCAGCTTTGTTACCTTAGAGTACACCTATAAACTACTGTGTGTTTTAGCCATTAGAGGCAGAGATCAGTATTTTATAAGCCCAGAGTACATCTATTACAATAAAGCAATAGAAAATTTTCCTTCCTTCTGGTAAGAAGGAATGGAAATATTAAATCACCCCCCCCCCCAAAAAAAAAAAAAATCTAAACAAAACAAACAAACAAACAAAAAACAGATGGTCTCAGCAACTTCCTAACAGAGTTTTTATATGAATGTTAATGGGGTCAACTCCAGGCCTGGTTTGAATGGTTTATTGGTTTGGTCTGAGGGAAAAGATGCAGGACACAGGGTGGCACCCATCCTTGAAAAACCACTACTGAGACAGGAGAGGCTATATGACCTGCCTAGAGCCTCCCAGCAAGGGTTTTTTGAGCTACCCAAACATGGAACCTTTTGTGGCCAAGGGACTGTTCAGCTAAGCACAACTGTTTGAATTGCCAAGACCATATGAAGAGATGTGTGGGCCTGTAGGTCTGCCATTTCCCACCATCGGATCACCCTGTGTCCTCCTGAACTCTTATTAACAGGGCAGCAGCCACAGAAGAGTCATGGGCCTCCACATGGCATGGGACCAATACTCTAACCAATGTTCTCTTGATGCTAGCCTGAGAGCATCATTTCTTGAGGCATAATTTTGGGGACACAAGTAGAAATAGTATCAGAAATTTATGTCTTAGTATCACAAATGAAAGCCTTTTTCCAAGTAACTGTCCTCAAAAATGGTGCAAAGATCAAAGAAGCTACTCTAAGAAACTGACTTGATGCTAATGCAAATGCTCTTGGTTTCTTTCAGACCAACCCTAGCACTTGAACTTTAATGCAAAACTTTCCAGTAAAGTATTCTTCTTATAAATCAACCAAAATTCTGTTAACTATTTTTAAAAAGTAAATTTCACTAGTAGGAAAACATCTCCATCTTAAGAGGCAGACTCCATGAATGCACATGGGTTACAAAAATATGAGGATGGCCTTAAAGACCAGTTTTCAAACTTGCCTTGATTCTAGTTGAGTTGGCAACACTTCTGAAAGAAGTGAAATAAGTGTGTTTTTCCAGCAAAGGTGTACACCTTCTCAGCTTTTGGAGACTAAAAATGTGATTAATTGATTTTGATCATGTCTGGAATAATAACCCAAATCGGTTTATATGGGAAAGGTAATATCATGGTACCATTTCAACAAAACATGGTTTGGTTTTTCCCTGAAAGAATGGCAGCTTTAGACTTGTTCTAAGTGATTTCACCTGCATATCAGGAGCCCTACCAGAAGACAATCCAGTTCCACCATTGTGGACCCCTATGTCCATAGGACTTGCTGAGTCAGACAGCATAGAAAAAGCGCAGGCAACCCCAAATACCTGGCTGGGAAATATAGGACACGACTCCAGGTCCAAATCTGCCAATACTTTCTGCCCATTTCCCTCTTCCAAATGTTTAGTCTTTGTATGAAAAACAGACTCATAGTGAGAAGTTTTCTCTTTTTCTTCCTCATATAAGCAAGCCTAAAAGCATAATTAAATTTGTAAAAACAGAAATACCCAAAACCATTTAAAAACCAAAACCAAACCAAAACAAAAACAAACAAAGAAAAACCAAGATGGTGGACAGAACGTAAAAAGTAGAAAGATCCCTCACTTTCTGAGCCTCCTTGCCCTCCTTGAGTTTGCATATACATGTCATAGATTCCTCCTTCCTTTTTAAGGTAGCAGAAAATTTTGTCTCAAAATCCCTTATCATCTGCTAGACAAAAATCCAGATTAAACTTCTTCATGTATTTCAAATATATATTACCAAGAATCTTCCTACTTTTCAGTTGCCCTGAGAACTAAGTAGAAAAAGCTTTTCATATTGGGGAAAAATATTTTGGGTTTTTCAAATTTTTCTCCTCCAAATCAGGAAGGGATTAAGATTACAATGATTTTATAACTAAAGAGCACTTTTTCAAATAATTTCAAAACATTTTAGCCTTTTTCTTAGGCTGTGGACTCTGACAAATTCAGAATAACTAAAAAAAGATTTTTTTAATTCAGAAGATGTCAAAACAGTAATGTCAACACAGTTCTCCAAAAAAATGAATTTAAATAGAAAATTCATTTGAAACCTTGTTTCCCACACACAGTTTTACAGTTACACTGGATCAGCATTTCTTTCCAAAGTAGAATATTGTCAGAAAGATCCCTGACTTGCTCTGGGGCTCTACATTTACTTGCATTTTAGCAACAGAAAAATTGAAGCCTGAGAAGATTTTTTTTTTTTTTTTTTTTTTTTTTTTTTACCCTAAGTACTGTGACCCTCTTCCTTGGGGTCCAGCTGCCTGTGATCCCAGGCCCAGCACTGAAACCACACATCTGTGTTACCTTGGCTCAAACTTCTGAGAAAACCACTGAGTTGTGAGAAGGGGATGTGAGAAAGCACAGTCTAAAGCCGTTCCAGATAAGAATGGCAAAACTGCAGACAGAGGTAAGGCTGTTGAGCTGGGGATGGCTGGCCCTACAGGATTCAAGAAAAAAACAACACTGACATGAAAAAGATAAAGCACTTACAGGATAGAAAAAAATACTGGTCTTTCTTTTTGTTCTTCAATTTCTTTAACTAATGGGCATTTAAAAAGAATGCACAAAATAGAAAAGTGAACTGACTGCAATGGAAGCTTAATTGTAATCTAAAGTATTTGCTCATCCATATGTACAATCTTAACTGCTTTCCCATTGCTAAGGCAAATATTCGCTATATATGAATGTACAAAACAGTATTTAGTATTACCCTCAAATAATCTTTCAGTATCATACTTAGTTGATGTGTTTTTTGTTGTTGTTGTTGTGGTTGTTGATTTTTAGCTTCATGCTTTTAAGTATCAAGGGTCTAATCTGATCTGATTATTCCCATTTTACTGCATGATCTACCCTATATCCTCATTTCATTGCTTGGAATGAATTATGTTAAGTCTGTACATCTAGTGGCTTCCTGACATACACATTTTCAATATTATTTTTAATCCCTTGCAATACAGCATGGCTAGGGGCACTATGTGACAGATGTAATGGAATCACTGAACATTTGAAGATTACTGCATTAATTTCATAGGAAGTGTTACATGCAGCTGCATGGGCTTGCTAGTGACTGTGTTGCTGCCTAAATGGTTGGAGGAGATGGGTTACCGCAGAACCAAGTGATCATTGGAGGCTGGGGATACTGACACCAGAAAAGGCACGTTGTCTACCATAGCCAACAGAGTTGTCTACAATGAGGACATGCATTATTTAATGTGTTAATTAATTCTCCCACTGTGAAAGACAGGTGACTGGCTCTTGCATCTTATTTACAGGATTTCTGTTGAAAGCTTCTTTTCTGAATAAAATCTCTTTTGCTTTACAGAAGCCAACTAGCCACCAGGTAAACCAGTTGATTTAGTATCAGGGAAAATGGGGCTGGACAGACAAATGGCTTGATATCACCACACAATCCTAGTCACAGAGACACCTAGACGTAGTTGGGAGAGTGCAGTTTGTAGGGTTGAGTTGGCAATGCTGTCTCTGGATGGGGAAGGAGCTACTTGGAGGGTGTCCAGCAAAAAAAGTGCCTTCCAGATGACCAAAGGTCAATCAGCGGAAAGATGTACATGGGCCATGACACTTTTCAGGACTGTGGCCCTTAGCTAGGTGCAGCTCTACACTAACATAAAACATTATTTCATCTGCTCACATAGCTTATTTCAAGGAAGAGGATTGTTCTCCTCTTGAATGTTCTGACCTCTCATTTAATAGCCATGACCAAAATAAACCCAGCCAGTTCTTTTTACTTAAAACTGAAATGGAAGAACTTTTTCCAAAGCACTTTCAAGACAGGCTGTCAACACTGACTAGTTGACTAGTTCTAGCAGCTGTATGCTAGAACTCCAGCTGATCTTGAATAGCAGCTCATCCTGAAGCCTCTCCAGCCTTGAGAGGTGTAGAACTAGTCTATGTATTAATATATACTTCAATCCCTTCAGAAAACTAGAAAGGCAGAGCTTTGTTTGCTGAAGAGCATCACAGACAACACACTGCAGTACCAAATTCATAAAGACACGGTAGTCATTTCCTACAGAATTTAGGCAGATGCAAGGGTTGGATATAGAACAGGATCACATCAGTTACACCACTGTTGGTGTAACAGCAGATGATAAGTGGCTTAATAGTTGTGAAAAATAAAACTGAATGTTCACGCTAATTTACTGGATTAGACACCACTTTGGTTGCATCACAAAGTCATCAAATGACAGCTTCTAATGGTGCTAATGTAAATTATCACAAACAAATCGTGCTTCACAACTGAAATTGTAGATGTGTATAGTACTACCAGATATACTCCAAATACAAAATAGTTGTCACTGTCTGCCAGTCTTTCAAACTAATTATTTATTTTCCTTGTTGCATTACAGTGATGCATAATCTATATGCAATTCCCATCTTTTACTATTTTAATGGTATTTTCTTCCTTTTTTTTTTCCATAAATTCAAGTTACACACAAAACTAAAGCTGTATTTTCACATCTGATTAATTTCATAATCATTTGTTTTAAATCTGTTCCAGTTCAACTTAAAAGATATGCAAGAAAACAGTTTGTTTTTCTTTTGGCTTAGATTTAGATTTAAGAAGACAAGCAGCAGCAGTGTGAGACATAAAAAATAGGGCTTAATTACATCTCATACAGACCTAATTACAAGAAGTGGCAGAAAGAACCTGCAACATTTCCTCACTGAAGAAAAATTATTAACCATGTTTGCCAAACTTTCACTATTGAAATGCTATTAATTGCTTACTGGCTGCATACAGGATGCAATATTTTCTATTTAGGCTGATATGTATATTACAACTGCCACAAGAAATGAATAGCAAAATTAGTCTGATGAATTTCGTAATAATATATCTAGAATTTGCTTCAAGATGCTTAGGGAATTCAGATTTCCGCCACAACTGGCCCACCATTTTTTCTGTCTTCATTTCAAGATAAAATATTGCTATTGCCATGTCCTTTTATGTCTTTTTGATTTCCCAATGCGTAGACAAGATATTCTATATACCCACTTAACTAAAACAGTCATTTCAGGACTGGTTGATACATAAATCATTTCATCTACAGAGGAAACTTTAAATAAGCTAATTTCTAGTCACTGAAATTTGAGAAATCAATTTTTTTTCTATGAAAATGTTAAGAAAAAATTTATTGCCAACTTTGGTTTTCCATTATTTCCTGGCAAATCAATTGCAGTTGTACACATTTATTTATGTGTAAGTGATAACCTTCTGTTACAATCCAAAAAGGACAGATTTATGTGGGGAAAAAAAATCAGTACTATTTTAATTATTGTATCATTGACAGATTCACATAGGATTTTTTTCTAAATCACTTGTAACACACTAGTATGAATTCGCCTGATGTTATGCACTCACTGTGTGATTTATAAGTCAATTATTAGCATTTACCTATTAATATTTTGAAGATACAAACAAATTCCAAAAAAAATTGTATTATTATTTCAACACTCAGTGACAACCTATCAAGAAAAAAAAGTTCTTCCAGGAGTGCTGATTTTAGCAAGAAAAGCACTCTTCACTGAAAATATCCTCACAAAAGAATTCTGAGCAGGCCTAATTCATGCCTGCCTGCTTTGATAGCATTTAGTATGGGATCATCATAGACATTCTGCTTCATTAGTGTTAACATCTCTGAACAACAGCTCTCCAGTACTAGTTATTCAGCCTAAGCACTTTCCTGGTCATTCCTCATAACAATGCTGAGCACTTTTCCTGTGTTGCAGAGAATACATATAAAATGCCAACTGCATGCTGACATTTCTCCCTCTAATTGCAAGTCCTCAGGGAAGTAGGTGTAGACACCAGAAGACCACCAAACACCTGGAGGTGCTGTAGGGTGACATACCCTCTGGCATCAGAGCTGCCAGGGAGGCCAGGACTGTACGGGGTGGGAGCAGCACTTGCCATATAGGACTCTGTCAGCCAGGTGTGCAGGGGCTAGACCTGTAGATGAAGACTACAGAGACAGAAGTAATGCAGACTACCTTCCATCACTCAGCACATTTTATTGCTTTTTTCCACTGCAACAAGGGATGTCTACAACAGCAAGGCTTTAAGTAACTTTCTTTAGGAAGGTGTTCAATAACATGCTACACATCTCTGACAGAAAACTAAACTCTCTTCAATTTAAGTATTCCTGGCACCCAGCTGAACACTGCTGCTACTCCTCAGTCATTCAGTCATTTAATCCACTATTCACTACAGCTTTCTGTGGTGATAAGCATTAGTAGCAAGTTCATTCTCCCTTCTTAAAACAAATTGGGGGGGGGGGGGGGAAAGAAAAGTGTTATTTAGCCTACTTAATACTGATTTCTGAGTATTTCCAATATACACTTGAATTTTGTGCTCTGCCTAGGACTAATCCCAGTAGGTGCCAACATTTTGCTTCTCTGCCTTGCTAGCATTTTTGAGAAGGGTGATGGGGGTATAAAGAGCATGCTGAAAAGATGTTGTAATAAAGATGTTAAAGATTAAAACTTGGGCTTAAATCCTGACTCCTGCAGAGTCTCATTAGTGAAATTCATCCTGACTCAATTCATCATTGCTCATTATTTACGGTCCTTCAACTGTTCTCGAGTCCATATGGCCATGTTTCCATCCAAGCCAACATGTATTAGTTATTCATATATATTTTGCTGAGATGGTATCAAAAGGTTTACTAAAATGCATATATTATATCACTTGCCTTTCATCTGCTTGTTTCATAATCTTATCAAAAAAAGTAAAAAAGCAATCTGGCTAGATTTATCCTTTCTAAGCCTATTTGCCTTATTGCTTATGGTTCCATTATTAAATCTGATGAAAATAATCTTCTTTACTCTACCTCTCTGTGCATCTACCATTTGGTGTCTTTTTATGGTTCCATTTTCACTAACTCTTCCAGTTTGTCACAGAACACTCTCAAAAAATGGACCCTGCTATGGGAAAGGAGATGTCTGCACCATGGGGATAAGGTCATGGAAAGAAGCCCAGAAATGGAAGACAAGGTTTAGCAAATTTTCTTCTTAAATCTGTCTCTTCTGACCTTACTATATTGCATGTGCTAAAACTCAATTCTGCAGCAAGGAGCACAAATCAACCAACCAGAGTACTTCAGCACTCCCTTTAACTTTAATCACATGAAAAGTCCCTCTTGACTTCAGGGTCTACTAAAGTGTCACAAGCTAAGCACAAGTTTCACAGAAGGAAAAAATCAACTACAACAATTCACAAACCTCATTTGTTAGCTCTGAGATTCTACCTCCTGCAGATGGAGGAGGCAAGAACACTGCTGCCATTGAGCTCTGAAGTCCACACCTGACACTGCACAAGCCAGTTCTTCTCGTAACTTTTTCGGTTATGCCTCTTGACCGGAACTCATTCATGTTCTTTATTTTCTTTATTATTTGTTGCTGGGTTCATTAGATTTGGTTTTGCCATTCCCTGGGAGGCTAACCTCTTGTGTGACTTCCCTGACTACTAAGTTTATATGCACATTTTCTCCTGCACCTGCAGATGTCCGAAATGATTTGAGATGTTATCCTCTATATTGTAGACCAAGCAGAGGTTCTTCAGTCACCAAAAAAAAAAAAAAAAATCAAAAGCAGAAGAACTGGAGACCTCTGTTTTAAATAGGCATGTCAACTTTGTCCACAGAATCTTTACTCACCCAGATAAGACTGATAGCTGAGAACTGTATTTTTATGTCATTTTGAAAGTTCCACTAGACTTTGAGACTTACTGAGTACAGCTAGCACATTTTTTCCTTAAGCGTATTCTCCTTGAGTCAAAATAACTCTCCCCAGCAAAAAACAACCAGTCTCAAAAAAAAAAAAGAAAAAAAAAAACACAAAAAAAAACCAAACCACCACCAACAAAACAACCTGCTAAACCCCCCTATATCACCCAATAGTCCAGGACAACACCAACCAACAACCCACCATTATCATACTTTGGTAACATGGTGCTGCTCCTTTTCAAATGGCCATGGAACAATAAAGACAATTAATTATTTTTTTATCTGCCAATTCAGCTTCATGTGAAACTATTTAAAGAGCCTCTTCTGTTGGCAGTGGAAGGATGATGTTGTCATATGCCAGTTACATTGTCTGAACAAGAGATGGATTGTCAACACCAAGAACAAATGATTGGAAGTGTTCAGCAAAAGAAATGTATGACCACTGCTGAGGAGGGAAGAGGAGAAAGACTGAAGAGATGAAGTCAAAAGCAATCTGATTCTCAATATTAAGACAAAAAAAAAATCATAATATTAAAAGCAATCATAATAAAGACAGGCTGATCTAAAGAAAAATACACCCGAACAAAAGGGAGCATGGTACAGCTGAAATCAAGGAATACTATGCAAATGCTGATGTGACAAAAGAGGAACAGTGATCTGCCTGAATTGCAAACAGAAGCAATCTGAATCACTGTATTTACCTCCTCTCTTTCTCCTTTTTTTTTTTTTTTTAAAAAAAATAATATTTTATTAAATAAGCCACTTCTATTTAGTCCAAGGAAAAAGAAACAAATATTTAACATCTGAGACACCCAGGAAACTGCAAAGCCATACACCAATTCTATATATATGCTGAACGGGGTTCAATGAATAAAATGGATTTGCTCAGACTTGTGTGAATGTCACCAATCCCCACAAGAATGAAAATATTAAGATTAATGATTGCATTGTAAGTGTTACACCACCAAACAGTGGACCCTCGAACAGATATTAAGGAGGTAAGCTGCTCTAATTCTGTCTCCTGCTACTTGAGACAGAAGGAACGTGGGAGTCATGCTACCCAGTAACAAGCAATTTAGAAAGTGGATCTCCTTGCTGATGCAACAGCTTCTTAACAACATAGGATCCTGAGGGCATTCTGCAACATAGAGGTCAAATTTACAATTGGATCATGGGGACACCTGTTTTACTGATGGAGGTATGAAGCACTTTAGCGCAAGTCAGAGATAGATGCTAAAGCATTTTGGCAGCTGAGGTAGAGAGCAGAGGGGGCAAAAGACACACACTCCAGGGTGCATCAAGCACAGCATCGCTAGTAGGGCAAGTGAAGTGATCGTCCCGCTCTACTCTGCACTGGTGCGGCCTCACCTTGAGTACTGTGTGCAGTTCTGGGCACCACAGTACAAAAAGGACATTCTACTGTTGGAGAGTGTCCAAGGAAGGGCCACTAAGATGGTGAAGGGCCTGGAGGGGATGACGTATGAAGAGCGGCTGAGGTCACTGGGCCTGTTCAGCCTAGAGAAGAGGAGGCTGAGGGGGTACCTTATCGCGGTCTCTTCCTCGCGAGGGGGAGTGGAGAGGCGGGTGACCTATTCTCCATAAACACCAGTGATAGGACCCACGGGAACAGGGTGAAGCTGAGGCAGGGGAAGTTCAGATTAGATATCAGGAGGAGACTTTTTAATTAAAGGGTGGTTGCGCACTGGAACAGGCTCCCCAGTGAAGTAGTCACTGCACCAAGCCTGTATGAATTTAAAAAACGTTTGGACTGTGCACTAAGTCACATGGTCTAAACTTTTGGGTAGACCTGTGCTGTGCAAGGAGTTGGACTTGATGATCCTTATGGGTCCCTTCCAACTTGGAATATTCTATGATTCTATGATTCTGCATACACTCTGAAAATGAAAAAAATACTCATCATTCCCCCTACATTTTTCAGAGAAACAGATTTCCTCACCCCTTGAAATTCTGAAAGAAGAAAGACCCACAGCTATGCTTCACATTAAAGCTAGAAAGGATTCAGCATTACACACTTACTTTTTTGACTCAAATTCAGGGAAGATTTACAGTACTTTCAAAGAGAAGTTCCTACACAGGGTTCAGCTGAGTTACAATACATGGACTGAGACATTCCAGGTCACAAATGACATTTGAAAATTTAGATGAGGTAACATGCAAAAGAACCCCATGTAATTACTCTTTCATTAGCAATTATTCAGGGGACACAGAACTTTATTACTGTCTATTTCATTGAGAACTAATGCATCCACCTCTTCAAATACTATCAGCTGCGGAAAAGTACTCCATGGGAAGATTTTCATATCTGGCTTTATTTAATGTGAAGTTTTATTCCCTTTCTCCCTTCCCCCCAACACTGGCCATTTCTCATTTCAAAATTGTTTTTCTTGCATAACCATACTATATTCCAGAGCTGAATTATACAATAAAATCTTATGCATTTGTAAAATTGTAGTGCACAGCTGTTTCGGTACTAATACTCCATCTTAAAATTGACTGGTTGGAAAATGAAGTTTATCTGAAAACAATCACTTCTGATCTCATCTAAGTTTACATACCCCAAATAAAGGTCTCTTCCATGACCTGAAAATGTGGTTTTACATATACAGTCCAACTGAAGTTTCGCTCTTTTCTTGTTTTATGGTTTTTAACCAAAGACCTACAAATGTAATTAAGGACAGAAGACCCAAGCAAAGACAGGACAGAAGACCCAAGCAAAGACAGCTAATTCAATCTAGAAGGTAAATAGAACTGGGAAACAGCTAAATGAATAGCTTTCAACGAGCAGAAGCTGTACTTCTCTGAGAACAAATAATCAGCTGAGATACAAGTCAAACTAGTTCTGTGGACGGCCTTTGCTATTTTAGAGAAGTGAAAGTAACAGAAGTTATTTGCATAACCACAGTTAGGCTAGGTTACAAGCAGACATCCAAAGAGATTTCATTCAACAGAACTAGAGAAAATAGGCCATCATCTTATCTCAGGTTAATTAGTGGGACAGCTTACAGTACTTTCTAAAAGAGGAGACTCAGACTTGAAGATTAAGGATGATATTTTTTTTCTTGATCAGGAATTCTTCTTTCCACTAATATTAGAGAGACATGCTAGAGAACCCCTCAGAATGACAGGTTTGGGCGTTGTTTAAATGAAGAAAGCAAAACACAGGACTTGACTTTATGTCTGCATCATCAGCGTGCTGCAAGCCCACAGTACGCTACGATGAATATCAGGAAAGAAAATGAATGCTTACTATGTGATAGGTAGCTGCAGATAATTGATGAAGGGATCAGTGGTTTCCAGTTTCATATTCAAGAAAACACAAGGAGCGATACAATGCAGTATTTAATAACCTTTTGTCTCATTATTTAGTTCTGTCATATAAATTGACAGTTATCAGCTTCAAGCTTGATGGTGACAAGCCCAAGGTGATCAGACCTACTCTTTCACAACAGTCCTGTCAATGCCCGACTGTGATGGATGCGGAGCCACCAAGTGACATGTTCACAAGAGGGGGGACTAGGAAATGCAGCAGGTGCTACAGGACAGGCTGTTGGCCTCGGCTGAGACCCAGAATGATTCAGGTGAAGACTAAACGGTGAAAGAAGGAACACTGGTTAACCAAGGACAAAGTGCAACGTAAGGCTGGTTCTGGGGGGAAAGCCTTGCAGTCGTAAAGTTTTCCAGCAAGGGACATTATTGGCTCTAACAGATAACAAATACCAGGTCCTGGCACATTGTAGGACGGCATTTCAGCTAACAATGGTTAGGGCCACCCTCTGAGGTAGGAGGCAGAGATACACCTCTAAAACACCGTAACACACCTACACCGACATTTTTGCACAGTAAGTGGTGGTGGCAGCTATTGCAGGCATTGGCAGCAACTTTTCTCAGAAAAGAGTCAGAATTTCATAAATAAACCTGCTTCCTAATTCAAAAGGATGATCATACTTTTACAGTAGGCTACCAAATATGAACAAAAAAAGGAAATTCCCAATTAAATGCTGGAAACCTTCTCCTTCTGTTTCAGTTAAATAAATAAAAAAAAAAAAAAAAAAAAAAAAAAATGGAATCCCGCCAGACAGCAAAGAATTGAGCTTTGTAAAGAAAAAAAAAGTGAAGACTGAAATGATCGCAGATGGATGTTAGCCCATGAAAAATGCATCAAGACAGTTGCAAGGAGTACTATCAGCAGTTAACTTTCCATAATATTTCCCCTAAAACTTCTGTAACAGATGGAAAAGTTCACTGTGTCATTGAACAGAAAATATAAATACATACCATCCTATGAACTGGAAAGAACAGCTCTACTGATTTCACACAGAAGATAGTGTACGATCGGTATAATTAAGTAATTTGAAAATAGAAAAAGCAGGTTTTGCAGGTTTTGTAGTACAGGACAAAAAACTGTGCTTCTGCATTGTAATAGCTTATTTCTCCTCTAAAGGCAAATGTTTATGATTTTATGCCAGTCCATGGGATTGTCTCAAGATAACTAGATCTTCTACATTCAGCATATAAATAAATGTATTATTCCATTTTGCTCCTATACAAATAGCAATTTCCCACTATTACAAAATGAGCTTTAAATGAATCCATATTCACTGTACTCCCACAGTGCCCCTTCTTTATACAGAATGAATATAAAATGGGAATGAATTGCATGTGGCCAACTCAGATTCTGACACATTTTGAGCACATGAAAAGTATCTCTAATTTTATATATGTGTGTGTATATATATACACATACAAAAATGATTTTTTTTTTTTTTTAATATGGAAGGCTAAATAATGCACTGCCATTTAACACAAAGTCCATAGCAACTCTTCCTCCTTTCCTCTGCTATAAATTTTCATTATAAACTTAGTGCTATATCCAAAGTTTTGTGTGTGTATATATACATAAACATACATTTTAAAGTACTGCACTGAGTACAAATAACCATTTCAGGTCTAAAAGCACTGGTATGATACTACAAAGTCATTAACTGTATATTAAATTATACTACATTTCATTTATACTACATTTCATTTTAGCTGTGATGGCCTAGTAATTACTACTGATTATTTCTGATCTCTCACATATGAAAAACATGGCTGGTAAATTAGTAATGATAACCAGTAATGAGAAGCAAGGGCATTCATACTTTCTCTTAGTGTACCATTTAATTGTTAGAAAGAAAAAATTAAAAAGCCATTTTGCTCTGTATTTTACTCCTTAAGGCAGATCTAAACCATTAAATATATATATTATTTTCTCTCCTTGTATTTTTAACAAGGATCACACGATATTATCACATTTTACCTTTTCTTTCTCACTACACTACCAGGTTCTGGCCATCCAATTCTGCATTTGCTTTCATTTTCAGACATTTATCTGCATACAGTTAGGCGAAAGGTATTATTAATCATATCCTGTTGCTAGGCTACCTGGAGATGTTCATTTAAGCTTAATGTTTCTCTTTGTTAAAAAGTGCCACGAGGAACACACAGACTTGAGACAAGAAAACTACCTTGCAATAGCTGCATTAAAAACAACAACAACAACAACAACAAAAAAAAAAAAAAAAAAAAAAAACACAAAATAAAACAAGAACCACAAGACTCTCATAGCAGAATATGGATTAGCAAGAAAAAAAAATAGAAAAACCAGCACAGTCTATGGTTTGCATAGTACAGCTTCATTTGGAACACGTATCTTTTATATAAAAGAGATGTGCAATAGGAATTAAAATCAAGGTTAAATGTTCAGCCTCATAGCTACTGAAAGAGTTATTAAGATACCAATTGTCTTCATTTGAAATAGTTCAACTATGGGAGCATTAGCTAATATTCAGAGAAATTAACAAAGATGTATTTATTATATAACATTTGAAAAAAAAGTGTATATGCCTAAGTAAATCAGCATAGTGTTTATGCTTATTTGTATAAGCTTATGCGAAGATTTACATTTCTACATAAAAATCACACTCATTATATGCTTTTTTTTACTAAAAAAGCATTATATGCTTTTTTTTAGAGATATTCAAGATACACAAGATATTCATCTTGTGGTATGATTTAAAAAAAAGCATATAATGAGTGTGATTTGTGGTATTTCACAAACGCATTTCATCAAATAAAACAACTCACTCACACCCGCCTGCCTACTTCATATGGTGAATACCCATGGAGGGCTATTGCATAAACATAGCCCCTCATTTCCATAGACATCCCATTCTGTCACATCTATGAAGATTTACTAATGGCTTGAAGGGCATTTAAGTTACATATTACAAAGTCATATGTAACAGAAGAGGTGAAGGAGCCCCATTAATGGAATGCAACTTCAATGGCTCTTTTTACCTAATGAGTATCAGTAGTTTAGCTGAACTGGAAAACATGAAACACAGTCCTAGCACAAACAAGGCAATACATCATTAATTTGCTCCAAGACAGCAGGATGAAGTTCTCCAATTTTCTTAGGGTATTTAACAGGGTCTGCTGTGTCATCTGAAAAAACTGCAAAAAGTCTCATCTATGCTACAGCTTGTGTTAGCTAACATGGAGAAAGGCAGTCCATTTTTTCCCTCCACTCTGCCTCTGCTTGTCTACACAGAATTAACAGCAAATTTAACTTCCACTGTGAAGCTGATATACATAGCTGAAATATACCACTCTTACTGAGTGGATTTTCCATTGCAATATAAGGATTCCATCTGTCTATGAGGAAAAATTTCTTTACTGTGGGTGTGACAGAGCATTGGCACAGGTTGCCCAGACAGGTGGTGGAGTCTCTTTCTCTGAAGATATTCTGGACGTGATCCTGTGCAATGTGCTCTAGGTGCCCCTGCTTGAGCAGGGAATTGGACCAGATGATCTCCAGAGGTCCCTTCTAACCTCAACCATTTTGTGGTTGTGACTGGCTTAAAGAAAAGAGCTACCTGAATAAATTCCCAAGAATTCTGGAGTGCTGATACTCCCTGTAATTCAGCTGGATGTAAATAAACTCCATCCCTGTAGGACCCTTTTGCTACTATGAAGACAGAATGATCAGTTTTGACAGAATCACTATCAGTATATGAATCTGGAAATTTGGGTTGTAGCCCTTAAATCACGCAAGAAGCAAAACTGGGAACTCCAAACATCATAATTCATGTGTTCTGCTGAAGCGAGAAAATTTTAAATGTCAGAGTAGACCTGCAAATCTTCTCTGTTTCTAATGAAAATAAGCCTTTGACTGTGAAGTTTTAGCCTAAATGTGAACATAGAAATTTGACAAAGTGACAGTAACCAGTGCTATGGAATTTGCAGTGCAGATTTCTGACTTAGATACTACTATTACCATTATCACAGGGAACGCACATGAATGCAAACACTATCATCAGTGCCATAATGAGAGTAGTCTTCATCTTTTACACAATCATTTAAAAAGAAATTTTTAAAAAAATCCTTCAGAGACCAACAGTGACACTTCCTCACTCTTGCTTTGGCACTCTCCAGATTATAAATGCAAGCCCTTATCAATTCTTTATGTGAAAAAACAATGGATGATGAATACTTCTAGAAGATATTACTGTATATACATTTACAGGCATAGAGAAGTTTGCATTCAGCATTTTCAGAAGTGCTAAATCCTGAATTCTTGTATGATGGAACAGAGATTTTTAAAAAGTGGGCTATATGTGATACTGGGGTTTTGAAGTGTCCACCAGCTAGTCTGAAACAAAAGTAGAGCTTGTTTCCATCAATGTTCAGTTCTATTTATTCTTAATGTAAAGCACCAAGAAAATGTTGCCCAAAACAAAAGTAACAGCTTGTCAGCATGTTTCTGGCACCAGGTCTGATCTAAGATTCCTAAGTCATGCTTTCCTGTGAGAAGGCTAAGATGAAGCCAAATAAGCAACTCTGGGGACTAAGCTAGCGCCAGCAATGTCATCAAGATAATTTTGTTTGCTTGATCAAGCAATAATGGCTTCATACCTTTAAGTTCACATCAGCTGAGAACTCACCATAGCAGAAGCATTCTCCCACTTGTATTTGAGGAGGTCCAAGGTGTGACTGCAGAATATGCAGAAACATGTCCTGAATACAACAGCATAAGCACTTTTAGAAGCTTTAGAAACTGCCAGTAACTTACAGGCACCCAAATTCAGCATCAAAAGCATGAAGTTGGAGTCTTGTTCACAGCACCTCATCTTGACTTTGGCTATATTTGGTGCCTACAGTTGAAGCAACATTCACCTCATTTCATGGTCAAATTCTCATATGCAAATAGCATGAAAAAAACACAGAAAGAGGCAGTACTTTTTACTTTGGATACTGACATTTGAAACATTGAGTGAAAACATTCAAGGTCTGCACAAAGCTGACTGGCTGCCTGATAAACACAGTGAAGAACTGCTTTCCCTCCCAGGCTCCATCCCTTCCATGCTGCAGAAGTGACCAGAAGGAATGAAGCCATGACTGTTTAGCAGAGGAGACCAAATGATGCCCTGTAAAATTTTTGTTCATTGGTTTTATTTATTTTATTAAGGAAAGATGAAGAGGATACAGTATAGTCTTAGTAGCTTATGACACATTGGTTGTCTTGAACTGGGAAAAACAAATCTGGCAGCTCAAAAATCCTTGTGTTTGATAAACACAGAGATGGAGCAGCAATTTCAAAGGACTGAAAGATTACAAGAGAATTGAATTATGTCTACCACATGATCTGGGAAGTAGCGTACATCATGAGCCCTAAATTGCTATGAAATAATGATGCTGCAGCAAGACTACTACTTACACACAAATTACCTAGCTTGAAGTTAGCCCAGGGCATCTCCAACACAGTGAAGTCACTATTTGTGGATACAATTTAGTGCACATTGTGGTTGCCAAGTATCTAGGTCCAAACAACCTTGTTGCTGCTTTGCACCCTTCATATGTATTTAAATAAGATTTGCAGCCTGAAGGTACTTAAGTGTATACAAAATCAAACAAGTGACTTGCCCAAAATAAAAGCTGTTTTATATACTAGTATATCAAGATATCACTAATTAAAGTTTAAATAAAATAATAATAATAAATAAGTTCAATGTTTTTAAGGCTAGAAATTGCTAACTTTAGAATGTCTTATTAATCAAAAATTTATACATACATAATCCCTGATACTGTACTAAAAGTCATATTTGATGATGACCTGTACCTATGGCATTGGTCTTTGGGTAACTTAGGTGTACCAGATAGATATTCCATCAATGAAGATCTATTTGGCTTGAAATCTTCTAAATATATTGTAATGACACTACATATTGTGTTTTTTTTGTTTGTTTGTTTTGTTTTGTTTTAATTCATTTAAGGAAGAAGAGGTTCAGTTTCATTTAGAAGATCAAACATTTCTGCAGGGAGAAAAAACTAGATCAAGCCTGGCGCTCCTTTAAGTTTAGAATAGAGTGCTTTCCAGTTTGGAAGTTCTGCTTTAATATTAATATTTTGTAGCATTACTAACTTCATGTTGAAGTCCAAGTTACTTTTCCCTTATACTTTGGATTTCAGGTGGGTTGGGAAGAATAAAAAGACCATAATTCTTCAGATGAGATTCAGTAAAATAAGAGTTTTCATCTTTAACTCATAACAGTCAGTTTTAATACAGGAAAAGTATACCAAATTATCTGACTTCTGAGAGTCAAAAAGAATACCTGTGAATGCAAAATATAGTTTTAGTTTTGAATCTGGTGATGCGTTCTGGTAATTACATCTCATGAGAAGTAGGGGGAAAAAAAAAAAAAACCTTGCCATGCCTGGTGGTCTGGAAGTCATATCTGCCACCCTCATCATGTGAAATACACTCTCCACATGTCCTGGCATAAATAAATATTTTGCTACAAGATGACAAAAGCGGCATTGATGTTCTAGGGTAAGAGAGGCATATAATAATGCAATAGTGGAGTAATATTGCCTGACGTTATTCAGGCAAAATAAAAGATATTTTCATTTAAGACTACCACAATGAAATATGAGAACAAAGACACCATCCCACACCTGTTCCAGTAGCATTTAACAGAAGCAAGTATTGCATGTTTCTGTACAACACAGAGAAACCCTTAGAGTATAGACAATGTTTCATTTCACATTCTTTTCACAGATTTCCACTCTTACCTTGTCCTTCGTGAAGACTACTTGATAGCTCACCCCTCTTTTTACCCTCTCCTTCCCTTCCTGAATTACCTCAGCCATTGACCCAACTAGATTATACCAGATAGATCAGCGGAGCCCACCAGATTGTGCTGGATAGGTCAGCTGAGCCTTAAAAAAAGCCGAAGAACCATTCAGTCTCCTTGCTAGTACCATGGACAATTAGCCTGTATCCAGGATAAAATGTTGCAAAGTTTTAAAATGCTGTTAGTGGCGACTCACACAGAGTAGCACTGTGCTTAATGGGTAGGAAGAGCTAAACAGCTTTTACTGGGAAGGGCTTACATCTTTACAGAAAGGCAACCTTATATTTTCCATACACATTTTTTATCTTTAACTCATTCACTAAAATACTGGTTTCCTGCTATTATACTCTTGTATAGCTGTCTCACCAATAAAACAGAGTGACAGAGACTGAGAAGACTTCAAAGAGGAGGTGTGGTGATATACCCAAACTGTTTTCCCAAGAAGCAATAGTTTGTCAACAGGCAGCACTCTCAAAGAGGGAAGGCATTTGAGCAGACAAAAGACCTGAATCCCGTTTTGTCAATACACTGTTGGGTTGTGCAGACACCACCTTCCACACCATTGTGTGAGGAGAACATTGTCCTAGCATAAGGAATAATGCAATTCACTTTTGAAGAATTACTTCACCTTGTTCCAGGTTGTTTTCAGGGTCTTGGAGGAAGGTTCCCTGAATTGCAAGTTTTATCTCCTTATAGACTTTCTGTTGTTTTAGACAGAGAACACAACAGAACCATAATTGTCATAAAATGAAATTATTTTCAGATTCAAATTTTTATTTAGAGACTTGATGCAATTTTATAAATCACTTTGTTCCTGTATTTCCTGCTCTAACATACAAGCCTCAGTGTGTCTTTAGTACTGAAGTCAACACTGCAGTTGTCTGTCACAATAGAGGTATTTTGTAAATATTAAGACCAGTTCTCAAATTACTATACCTCTCTGCTAATAAACTTCTGTTCTGTACTAATTCTTTCTTCTTCCTGCTCAGTCACTAATCCTGCTGATATGCAAGGCTATCTCACTCCAGTATTTTTACCTAATTTCTTTTAGCTGTTCTATTATCTTCAGCCAGTTCTGTGGAAATTTGCTGTTTTATCTCACAGCTGGGAATTCTTCACAGGCTTACAACAGAATAAGTTTCTCTTGTTTCTGAAGGTTCCAATAGCTTAAAAAAGTCCAAAACAATTATCATCTGGTTTGGTGATTTGTTTGCCTTTCTATTTTTTTTTCCCCTCCTATTATTTACATGACAGTATTTACAACTGTGGTAGTATTTTAAGGTAGTACCCTGTTATAATGAATCAACTAAAGCAAGCAGGGCAAATTCAGTAAAGAATACATTTGCTCCAGCCTCAGAAGCCCCAGATAGAATAGAAAGAAAATAGTAGATCCTTTCCTCCCTATCCAGAGGGAAACTTCTTTAAATACCACAGTCCCTGACATGGGGACCAAACCAGTGAAATGCTATAGGCAGTTTGACAGATTTTTCTGCACCCCATGAGCATTACAGTAACTTATACAGCCCCTTAAAACTACTCCATTTATGGACAACAGCACCTCAAAAAAGTATTCTACAATGATGTCTGCAAAGGTAATTTAAAGCTAACAAATATAATTTCTCTCCTGATAAGTCTCAGTTTTTCAAAAACCTAAATAGACCTCACCTACTATTTCACCTAATGAGATGACTCAACTAGTCTGATTAGTGAATGTACTAGGTTTACATGGCAAGGATTTGGTAGCAGGGAGCTGCAGGGGTGGCCTCTGTGAGCAGAACCCAGCAGCTGCCCCACATCAGATCAGAGCCACCTCCAAAAGGGACCTGCTGCTGGCCAGAGCCGAGCCAGAGAGTGACACTGGTATAGGCAGCCCCCGCAGGCTCAGTTTGGGAAGGACAGCATCCCGTGGGAGGGACCCCACGGGGAGCAGGGGCAGAGAGGGACCATGAACAGGCAGTGGCGATGAAGCATTAGGGACTGACCGCAGCCCCCATTCCCCTGTGCCTCTCGGGGCGAAGAGGTGGAGGAAGGTGGATAGGGAGAAGGTGGTTTTAGTTTGCTTTTAGTTTCCTGCTGCTCTAGTCTGTTAGAAATAGTCAATAAATTATATTGACCTTCCTATGCTGAATCTGTTTTGTCTGTGATTATAACCGTTGAGTGTTCACCCCATCTTTATCTCAACCCTTGAGCCCTTTCCATTGTATTTTCTCCACCACCTCAGAGGAGGAGGGGTAGTGAAAGAGTGGCTATGATGGAGTTCAGCCACCCTGCAGGGCAAAACCGTCACAGGGAATAATACCCATGTTGCTTCTATTTTGAATGACCTACTTGACTTGAATTTCCACAGAATCACCTATGTGGCATGAACCTCCTCATGCCACACTGAATATGCAGGTTTAGTGCTCTCTTCTACAATTTAACATCCTACCTGCAAGTACTGAATTTTGTGGTGATACCTAATGCACTGAGGTTCTCCACATAAGTAACCATGTCTTCTTTTCAATACACTTCTCACCTTACAACTTACACTCAAACATGAAGGTCATGGTATGGTATATACACCTTCAACATTTTTATTAAAGTAGCACAGATCACCAACTTGATTAATCATAGCTGCAGTGCTATTTTTCTCCCACTACCCTCCCTCCCTATAGCATTTCAGATTCACAGTACTTTTTCCCCCCTCTGCAGGAGTTCTATAATTCATTAAGAGAAATAACAAGGTAAAAAGAACAAAGGTTTTCATTATTTTCTAGGAAGTACCATATCATAATATCCAACCATCACCATACCTACTAAATGAAAAAGATCAAAATAGGACCCAGCCTGATTACCAGTACCTTTTTAAGCAAATTTCAAGAATCAACATCCATGTTGTTAATACCTGCCTTAAGCTAATGTTTGAAACTGCTGAAAGTCAAAGATGCCAAATGTAAGAAGATGCTATCATCAAACTCCAGTAATGTCCTGCATTTTTTTCCAAGCCAGGAGTTTTTACTGCTGCTCATGAAAACAAAAGGAACAAACAACTCTGAAGAATAAAATACTGCAAAAAAGACAACTACAAGATTGTAAAAATCCGAATCAAACTTTTCAAGTCCCCTATAAACTATCAAAGTCATACCAGTGAATAAGATTCAGGGGAGGGAAACACTAACTGAACATTAACAAAGACACATTTTATACTTCAGCTTAGATGTTTCCCCAAAAGGGAAAGGAATATACCACCATCTTCTTTGTAAGTGACAGGAAAGGGAAGGTTTAAAAACCCACTGGTAATCAGAGGTCCCAACATCCAGTGAGGAATATAGAAATCTAACAATTTTACATTCCATGTATAGGAAAACATGAACTTGGTTGGATTTTGCTTCTCAGGTTTCTTTTAAATACAGGGATATTTTTTAAACTAATTTAGAAAGCTCTTACGTGTTATGGAAAGCTTGAATTACTGCTAAGATGTTTTATCCAAATTATGTATTTTTAAGATCCCAAAATATTGAATGCATAAACTACTTATGTTTAGAGACTCAAAAGGAACATGAATAGCATTTTAATTGCGTTGCTTCTATACACCCTCATGCTCCTATGAATTTACAGAGAAGCTCAGTAACCCATAAAAATGTAATATAACAAAGCAACTATGGTTAAATGCTTCTACATTTTTTTTACTGTTTGGTTTTGTTAAGAGTAACAAAAGCACTTTAAACTTCATTATTTCTGTAGCACCTATGAGCAAAGAGTACCATTTTTTTGTTGGTGGTGTTGTGGTGGTTTTTTGTTTGTTTGTTTTTATCAGCCAACCAACCACAAGTTTAAAATTAAAGTCATGCTGATCTTCACTCCATTCACCACCACTCTCTGGGCCTGGCTGTCCAGCCAGTTTTTATTCCAGCAAAGAGCATACTTGTCCAAGCTGTGGGCTGCCAGCTTCTCCAGGAGAATACAGTGGGACACCATGTCAAAGGCTTTGCTGAAGTCTAGGAAGACTACATCAACAGCCTTTCCCTCATCCACCAGGCGGGTCACCTGGTCATTGAAGGAGATGAGGCTGGTCAAGCAGGACTTGCCTTTCATGAACCCATGCAGGCTGGGCCTGATCCCATGATTGTCTTGCATATGCTGTGTGATTGCACTCAAGAAGATCTTTTCCATAATCTTCCCTAGGTCAGGGTAAACCAAGGTCAGGCTGACAGGCTTGTGGTTCCCTGGATCCTCCTTATCACCCTTCTTATAGATGGGTGTCACATTAGTAAGTCTCCAATCACCTGGGACCTCTCCAGTTGAGCATGACTATTGAAAGATGACATAAAGCAGATCAGCAATCACATCTGCCAGCTCCCTCAGCATCTGGCCCTATGGACTTGTGACAGTCCAGGTGGAGCAGATGTAGACAGATGTAGGAAGGCATTAAGAACCTCAGCCTTTTCCTTATCCTCAGTAGTCATGTTCCCCACTGTGTCCAGTAAAGGATGGAGATTCTCATTGGCCCTCCTCTTACTGTTAATATATTTGTAAAAACATATATATATATATATATATATATATATATATATATATTTGGGCTTTAACCTCTCTGATTTTTTTCCCTGTATATGCTAGCACCTTCTTTGTACTTTCCCTGAGTTGCCTGCCCCTTCTTCCACTGGACATAATCTCTCTTTTTCTCCTGGAGACTCAGCAAAAGTTCCCCGTTCAGCCAAGGTGGTCTTTCTTCTTCCCTGCCAGCTCATCTTATGGCATGCAGGGACAGCCTGCTGCTGTGCCTTGAAGACTTCCTTCTTGAGGAATGTCGAGTCTTCCTGGACTCCTCTGCCCTTAAGGACTGACTCCCAAAGGACCCTCTGTACTGGAGTTCTGAACAATTCAAAGTCTGCCCTCCAGAAGTCCAATATAGCAGTTTTACTGACCCCCTCCTGCTTCAACAAGAATAGAGAACTTTACAATTTCATGGTTATTCTGCCCAAGACAGCTCCCAGCCACCACAACTTCCATCAGTCCTTTGTTCATGAACAACAGATCTACTGGGGCACCCCCTAGCAGGCTCACTAACCAGCTCTGTTGTCTTCCCAATGTTCCAAGATCCTACTGCATTTACAGGCTTAAAGGGACAAGAAACTATGCATAAAATAATAGTATGCACATATGTGTATCTATCTATCTATGTCTTGATACTAAACAAAAGAGCAGTGAAACACAGTTCAGCTGTTTCAGTTAATGGAAATCTCTTAGCCAAAATTAACTGCTGCTACTGTTTGCCCATTTTGAGTTAGGACAGTTAGCTTTGCTTCTGCTTTGTACTGGGGACTCAACATGTGCAAGACTAAGAAAGGCCTGGGATTTGTTTCATGGGGTCACTCTGTCCATTTCTCACCACATTTCCACATTGCGAGGTGCAGGGATTACCTGCAGAAAATGCAGAGCTATTAAGTTCTCCTTTAACATGCAAAAGAACTGGACCACTTTGTTTACATGAGATTGAGTCATTTGCTAGGCTCCTAGTTTCCTTCTGTACCGCTGTCCACTTGGGAGGACAATGCAGACCTTCAAAATTATAAAAGAGTTGCTCATCTCTCAGATACCTTAAGTCATGCATGAAATGGCTGGCATTAGAAAGAAAAGTAGAATAACATTCAAGGCAGAATGTTACTCCTAATCAAGATTTGTGTATGCAAATCCTCTGCATCATTACGGATTTTATGTTCTATAACTTCTTAAGTAAATTTATCTTGATAATGGTTTCTAGGTACAGACTTCTCTGAAACTTCGGTGCTCATGGACAGAGAGCATTAAAATCTGTAGTTTCAGCTAGCAAGAAAGCAAATGCCTTAAAAGACCTTCCACCTTATATCACTAAGCCAGATACCAGAACTAGCAACCAAAGCCACTGTCCTGGTTTCAGTTAGGACAGAGTTAATTTTCCTCCTAGTAGTTGGTAGGGTGCTATGTTTTGGATTAGGATGAGAAGAGTGCTGACAACATGCTGATGTTTTAATTGCAGCAGAGCAACACTTAGATTAAGCCAAGGACTTTTCAGCTCCTCGCTCTGTCCTGCCAATGGGCAGGCTAGGGGTGCAGCAAGAGCTGGGAGGGGACAGCCCCAGGACAGCTGACCCAAACTGGCCAAAGGAGTATTCCATACCATCTGACGTCATGCTGAACAATATATAGGGGTGGCTAGCCGGGATGGGGGGCCGGCTCTCGGGGTTGGGCTGGGCATCGGTCAGCGGGTGGTGAGCAATTGCATTGCGCATCATTTGTTTTGTACACACTATTATTATTATTACTATTATTATTATTATTTCCTATATTAATAAACTGTCTTTATCTCAACCCACAGGCTTCACTTTCCCGTTTCTCTCCCCCATCCCAGAGAGGGAGGGGGGAGGGTGAGCGAACAGCTGTGTGGTGTTTAGCTGCCGGCCGGGTTAAACCACAACAGCCACAAACAGGAAAATGCCTCTAGAGGCCAAATACCATTTATTTTTAATTTAAACTCAGAATTAATTGTCCTGTTCTAATAGAATTGCTGCTGCAAGAAGTATGGTATTTCTAACTACAGTATTTATGCCCTTTCAGGGCAGCACAAGAGGACACATACAAATAGCTATGCTTTCTATATTTGATTAAGAGTAAGAATGCCTTTTTTCCCTACTTTAGTTATTGGTATAACAGGACTCCTTTTTCTCTTTAGCTTGCATTGTAAACATTTTCTTTTAAAGAATTTTTGGTACAAAATAATATCCTAGTAGTAAAATATTAACACACTTACAAAGAAGTAGAAGCTAATTTGAGGCTCTTGGGTGCAGATAAGAAAAGCAGAAGAAGTGAACACACTTAAGTTAACTCACTCTTCTTTATTCATTAGTGTCTATTGGTTCTGAATATTTTTCCTTCTCCTACTTTAAGATATTTTATTATATGTAGCTGTCAAAATGAAAATTGTAAAAAACAACAACAACAAAACATTCTGCCTCAGGAAATGAAGAGAAATGGGAGAATGAAAAGAAATAGTGAAATCTGTCAAACAGATAAAAATAATACTCAAAGAATTATGGGTGGTACTATGGATATTGCATAGGGAATTTAAGAGCTTTGTCTTGAGGCATGCACAGCAATTATCCAACTGTGCTATTAAACAATACAGATGATCATCTATACCACTGCAAGGTTTTCCAAGATCTTTGCTCTGCTCTTTGCCCCTCTAGAACAATCCTTCAATCCAGTTACCAGTTTACATATAAAATGTGTAGAAGACATAAATAGCACCACATATTTTTCTCTATTAGGCTCAAAACCATCAAAAATATATCTACTTCACTTTAGAGGAACAAAAAGGAACAGGGTAAAAACTTGTTATATGCAGAAGTATTCAGACACTATGTAGAAAATCTACCTGATCCAAAGTGCTTAAATATCACACCACCCTCCCCCCCAAAAAGTAAACATACAATATAGATCTATGACATATAAAGAAGAATAAGGCTTATGAAACAACTCTTAGACCACTGTGATTAGCTTTAATACCTTTAACATAAATAGCATTGAAACATCTTCCGCCACCAGTCTTTCAGAGGCAGATGATGCTGGAATACAAGACTATAAGCTTTGTATATGTTTCCAGCTTAATTTGTTAGGGAACAACAAATTGTATTTTTCTCCTTTTGGTTCTTAAATACATGAATACTCCAGTTAAAGGCAAGTGACTTACAGATACTGACATAATATTTATTGAAAGTCTATTTGAAAATTTATTAGACTTAATTTTTGTGTGTGTGTTTAATATTTTAAAATCATGCAGTGCAAAGTTTGTTTATTATTATTATTAGGCTTTATTTAGTTAAATATGCAAGGACATATAGAACCAGGAAATTTGAGATGGTGGAAAGAATTGGCTTCTAAATACAATAATATAAATATTCATACTGGCATAACAATGACTGGCAGTTCTTAAACTAGACTAAATAAGAAAATATGTATACATTTTACATTTTATGGACCACCTGTCAGCTTCGCAACCAGAGCTACTGTACACTGGCCATTATAATTCACAAGAAATCATTTTTATCTGACTAGACATTTTGATAAGATAAATGAATTGGTTATAACAACTTTGTAAACAATGAAAGCACAGCATAAACCCTGAGGAACAGCAAAATATCATATCTAAGAATTTCATTCATTTTCATAGTTACCAAAAATAAATGGGATAAAGAAAATATAATTAATCTGTGAATAAGTTCTCTTGCCTTTGTAAGCAAGGTTCGCAAAGAACAAAGAAACCTCCCTTGAACCTAAGATGGTATGCCCCTGTTAGTATGAGATCCAAATACCACAGGAATCCTGTAAAATAGGAACTGGTGTCGATCCCACTTTGTAGACAGTGAATTGTGGCATAGAAGATTTTTCTGTTGTTGAAGGTTTTGTAGGAAATCTAGGCTAAGTTCAGACAGAATGCATTATCATCCACCTTACTTAGGTCCTCAATTAGGAGGCCACCCTTTCACACAATGAGAGGAGGTAAAAGTGTTTGATGTTGTAAATCTCTTGATTTACAGTTTACCAGGTAAGCTCACTGCACATCAGAGGAAAACCACACACCTTCATAAAACACAAAGAGACTTCCTGAGCACTTAATGGCTGAAAGAGGATGCAGCATACTATATTTTCCCTCTCACAGTATTTCATGTATCAGATCTAATTTGCATTATTTTCCCCCCACTATTCACAGAGAAGCATTTGCATTTTTTTGCTCAGTTCTTGAGCTGGCATTTGAAAATGATCTTAAAAAACATAAACTTGAACTACAGACATACAAAGGGTTAAATAAGCTGTGTAACCGTGGAAGAACCTGGCAAGCTTTTGCAGTTTTATATAACCAAGCAACATGAAACCTCCTTTCTATTCTTGGCTAGATTTCCTTTGCACACCCTGTTTAAAATGTTTATATAGAGAACACACAAACTGTAGTATCTCTGGGGGATATTCACAAAGCTAATTTTAGGCAGAAGAAACCAATTGCTTTCTAGACTCTCTCTAAAACCATTGGAAAGACAGTGACTCCAAAGGAGATGTTCAGAAGAGGATAATTGGTATTTGCAAGCAGTAATCCATCAGATGAAAAACAAAAAAAAATACTAAAAAAGTTATTTTGAAACTTTAAGCTAGTAACTCACCTGTCTTAGTATGTCTGCTCTCAGCCCATTTTCAGCCTTACCCAGAGGACTCTTTCTGATCCTTCCAGTTTGCTCGTACTGCAAACAACAAGAACTACCAACTCTCTGGCACAGCCTTAATCCAAACCAGTGTGTAACACCAGCCTCACTTGCAATTCACTGCAGAAGAGCCCAAAACCCAGATTATCTTGCAGGGTAAAAGGAAGCATACTCCTCTCCATCAATCACAGCAGTCAGCAAAATTACCCTATTGACCCCAATGTTTCTTTTAGAAATGTTCTCTTGCGCATCTGGTCTCCTGCTTTCTCCTATGTGTCATGACAGATGTGACTACACTTAACGTGCAAGTCATGACTTGAAACCTCTTTACGTCTTTCTTGATTAAGCTCCATAATCAATTTACAACACCTTCCCTGAGACCCTGTAGGCTTATAAAAAACTTTTCCTTTATTCAGGAGTCACCGCCATGTTTTTTTGTTTTTGTTTTTTAAACAAAGTACAGCAAATCTTACTTTGATCTTCTCCAACTAAACCAGGGTCAAATGACCCTAGCCACGAGCTACTGATGTCCCAGGCTTAAAAGCTGAAGAAAGTCTCCCTTTTTATTATTTTATTTTTAACTTAGGACATATAAGAGGATCAGCATACACCAGAGCAGATGAAGGAGAGCAGCACCATCCATTACAGGTCTGTTTACACCCAAAGGCACCCAGAGATACTCATTTGGGGATTCTACAATCAAGGGCTGAGAGCATTCAGGTGTCTTAGTGGCAATAGTCATGTCATGCTCAGTACCACATGGGAAATGTGTTACAATACTTCACTGCTCAAATCCAAAACACCTCAAACTTTTCAGACCACAGATGAGCTATGAAAGTGGTCTTATTTGCTTAAAGCATGAAAAGCATAACACTGAAGTAAGCTGACATTACCCTCATTTCCATAAACCACTGCTACTACTGACTGACATTTTGCAATTTAAAGGATAGAGGAGTCAAATTTATACTGGCATTTCTACTGTCAGGCAAAAAAAAAGTATGAAGTATGCATAAACCTGCAGTTCTATCTACTGCTTGTCACTGTATCTATGGAAAGCAACTGCATATGTCACTTTCTCCTATCCATTTGCATCACACATAAGAGAAGACATGATGCTTCATGTCTTCTGAAATGCTATTTTATATTTAATGGTGAGCCATTACCATTTCAGTATATTATCCACTAGATGATTGCTATCAGACAGCCTATCAGGTTAGAAGTGATTCTCTAAACTGTTGCCTTGTGCTATAAGGAAAGCTAGATTTTTACACACATATCTATTTACACTAAACAAAATGTTTGATCTTCTTCAACAATCAAATGCATATTCTTGCATCTCTTAATCAGACAGTTACTAAAAAAAACACTTCAAGGACTTCTTTCAAAATAAAATTAATTCTTGAAGAAGGATTTATTTTGTTATAAGTACACGGTTTCTCCAA
The DNA here is from genome assembly GCA_011075105.1 of Heteronetta atricapilla. NCBI lineage: Eukaryota > Metazoa > Chordata > Aves > Anseriformes > Anatidae > Heteronetta > Heteronetta atricapilla. Next base: position 111,510,134 of record CM021732.1, read on the forward strand.
ACCAAAATCACATAAATGAAAAGGAAGGCTTATATTGCTTTCTAAAAGCTTCAAAACATTTGATCAGCTCTTCTTTGGAGATTATTTCATATGTGACTGAATGTTGCCTTCTTCTTACTTTTAAGAATTGAATTTAAAAGGAATGCAACCTTTATTTAACAGTTCCAACAGCATACACTATAGTTTCTATCAGAAAATGTAACTTTGTAGAATTAAAATTAAAAAACAACACAAGTTTAACGATGAGCAAAAGGAGTATCTATTAGATTCTCCAGCTAATGCATCAAAAACTGTACAGACAAATTTTACTCATGAAATTCTGAGGTCTCATCATCTTAAATGAAAACTTAGTAGATTGCTGTTGCAAGGTCTCATTACAGTAAGTCATACTTTAGAGGACAAACAGCAAAATATTTGCTAATAGTCTCTGAAGTACTGTAGCTAATTAAACAAAGTTCATTTGTCAAAGAAATTAAGTGATGTATTATCCTTCTCACTCTTAAATTCAAATGATAGAGTATCTCCCATGTACCTAAATGCATTTTAGGGATTTTGTTACACCAGGTATTTGTGTAAAAACCTCAATTACTGTTTTGAAGGAAACTTCAACATTGTAGTTATTTCATCTTTAACAGGACATGGAAGTTTATCTACACATCATATCTTGCTCTCAATCAACACGTTTCTTAAAAGGCAAACCCAGAGATTAAATAATTCAATTTATATTTTTATTACATTTTTCTTTGAAGTAAGACATGAAAGAATCTATATTTTTTATTTATGTTTAGTTCCTACTTTGATAAAATTATATTTTCCGGAAAAAATATTCTGAAAGATTTTCAGGCAACTGTAACCTTAATTTACTCATTATTCTTCTGGGATGCAACAAAAATCATATGCCCTAAAAAAAAAAAAAAAAAAAAAAAAAAAAAAAAGTCTGCAATTTAAGCAATTTCAAAATTACTCTAAAAAATATCATGAAAAATAAGTGAAAACTTCTATGAAAATTAGTTATTTGCATGTATTCAGTGTTAAGCATAATCTCTTAGAGCCTTTCTTTGCTCCATCCAGGTTTGTGGTTTTTTTTTCCCTCCAAAAATGTTTGTTATCAGTGGTTAACTACATTGCTTCAAATTAAAGTTATTTTAACATTCATGTCATTTTCATGAACTCAGAAGTTCATCCAGAGGCCATTTGACACTACTTCCATCTTCCTCATTAATTGTCAGATAAGACAAGAAAAGTTAATTTTCATCTGTTAAAGTTTAATGTTTAGGCAGCAGTTTCATCCTAAAACACCCTAGCTGCTGTCAGATGCTAGGTTTCTCTAAGATGAAGAAGTGAACTGGCACACCTATACTAATGACAGACAGCTCTTCTGAGATGAAGTGGCAGCAGGTCAGTTCCTCCAAGCAGTGGAAAAGGTGGTGGCAGTAGCTCCACAAACAGTTTAATCATTATTCTGTTTCCAAAGGTGTTGCATCTGATTGATACACTACAATTTCATTTTAGATGGTGACAAAAAAGGAAAAGAAGCTATGCTACTGTTCCATTTGTTATCCAGACCCAGCAAATATTTTGCCTAACTTCGACTGTCATCTCTGCTTCTAATTGCTGTATGAGCAACATTAAACAAATGTGGCATTTAGAATACTTAATGTTTTATATTAAAAAAAAAAAAAAATCCTCACGTTTCTCTGCCTCTCAATCTTAGGCACTGAAATAGGAATGTTTTGTTAAAAGCATGGAAAAAATATTCATCTAATTAAAAACTAATCATTATTTGAGTTACTGATCTCACTGGCAGAGAAGTACAGTACTATCTATTATTCATATTTAAGAAATGCTAATCATCACCTTATGGAAGAATTGCTTTATACTCAACCCCCTTCCCCATCCAAATGTCCGTCAGATCTCTGTCCTGTGAAACATGCTCTAAGTGACCCTGCTTGGCAAGGGGTTGGACTGGATGATCTCAAGAAGCCCCTTCCAACCTCAACCATTCTGTGATTGTGACCTGTTCTTATAGGTCTCTCTTTGAAAAGCAGTTTATTTACACATATGGGAACTCAATCCTGGAACAGCCAGGAGTCTTAATTAGGTATCTTCCTAATCTCCCCCCCCCCCCCCCCCCAAAAAAAAACAGAGAACAACGTTCTACAAAATATTGTTAATTCTTTGATAGGTGCAAATCCAATGTGATACAGCCAATCATTCCTGACTCACTGCTTCTGCCAGAGAAAAACATTGAAAATTAACAAGGAAGTAAAAAAGTAGCCAGGATGTTTTGCTGAGCCAGTCACCCGTGAGTCACTTTAACATTTTAAGATTAGTAAACCACATTCATATTGGGTAGAAAATCTTTTAGTAATCCAATGATATCATGCTCTGGTAAATATTTCCATAGGATTAATCAGCATCATATAAAAAATGCCACTAAGAATTCCCAACATTCCCCTCAAGCTGGGCACTTCTCAGAACAGGAATCACAGGGGAAAGTCAAGACAGTACTGTACAAATTCATGAAGGAAAGAATAATCCTGGGCTACTTAATACATTTCCAATCCAGGAAGTCTTCAAGTAACAAATCAGAAAGGACAAAGAAAATTTTCTGAATTATCATTATAAACATACCTTATTTATATAGTCTACTCTAGGAACTGTACCAGAGACAACACACTAAGTTAGACAGACCTTTGGGCCTCAGCTAGTTTAGTTTTTTTTTCCTATCTGCCAAATAAAATTGGTTTTATCATGTCTCTGCTTGAGGTACTTGAAGTTACAGATGACTTGGTTTGCCTGACATGGTGGAGAATGATCACCTTGCTATCTGTCACTCTATGCTTAGCTCAAGTAACATTTCTGTTTAAAACTTAGTGCTTTCAGGTTTGCAGCAGCCTAAATGCTTCACCTCAGTATCTCTGGTATTCATAACTGTACAATATTTTAAGTCCAAGTTATGGTGGCCCACAAACATTCCTCATTAAAAAGATTACATATGAGCCCCTTGATTAAACTGTCCTGTTCTGAAAACAAAATGTATGGGAATCAGATTTGGGCTTTTTTGCTTGTCTTTGACCTGCCTAGTTTGTCAGTCTCAGATATTTTTCCCCAAGGACTGAGTGACACACCACCAAATCTATTTTACCTTTTCAGGCCCTGCTTCCCTCCCTTTCAGCGTTCCTCTTTCCCCAGCTCACAGTATCATCATGAGGCAGTGCCTCCACACATAAATCCTTACTGTTAGCTTCTAGTAGATGTTTCAGTATCAGATTAGGCCTCCATCCCTCACAACATTTTATTAATAGCTGGAAAACATTCATTGATGGTGCAGTTTCAAATGAACATTTCTCATTCCATAGAGTATTTGGCATTATATTAAATACAAACATGTTTATTTACTGTTTTACTGCTATTTATTTAAGGACAAAATGTGACTGATATATAGTAATACGCGACTGGCAGTATGTGCTAGTATTGCTATGTGACTAGCAATATGTGCTAGCAAATACGTGAATATAGCAATAGAGTAAAATGTAACTGTTATACAGCAATGTAACTACCCTGCAACATCAATTCCATGCCACATTCAGTACACATGTATTATATCAGAAGAAAACAACAAAAGCCCAATAAAAAACACTATTTAGAATGCAAGCTAGGGACTTTGCAGGAGCAGACACTTTAGCGCTTGTAATTGGTCAAACTTCAGCATTGCTTTCACCAAAAATTTCTTTGGTAATTTTACCGATCATATAAATTATCAGTATAAGTAGTACCATTTAATATTTATTAAGTAGCACCATTCTCTGAAGCACAGACGTTTTTGGCACAGCATGATCTTAACATGAGAAAGACATTAGTTCTCACCATAAAAAATATTATACTTCTACATATTCTCCTTGGTATATCTTCATAAACTGCTGCCACATTAGTATCTTCTAGGTATTTAGAAGGAAAGAAAAAGCTGAAAATAACTGCATTATCAGAAGTTTTCTCAAGGCAAATACACAGTTTTGACCAGGTTATTCATAAGGCACTTGCAATATTAATTCTGCATTTCCCACTCCTCATTATGACTACCTGTGTGATAACGGCCTTTTTTAATGAGGTCACTTAAGTATGATTTAATAATAGCGAATTCAACAATGACTAATGCATGAGAACATAATCAAGGCCAAAAATCATGATAGGAAATGCCAAGAAATAGTTCAACCAAAGTAATATATGATCATGAAAAACATTAACATGTACAATAAATATGTAATGGTTTAAAACAAGTTTATCATATCTCTTATGATAAAAGTCACAACAGATTTTAGAATAAATCAAGTTTTGTATCTGGCTTACCTTCATTTCCTATCATTGGTATTTTTCACTGTCATTTTTGGAATCTCCCTCATTTTTCCAATTGTATATTCCTATTTTTTTTTTTTCCCAATTCCTGTATTCCTGTTTTTCCCATTTACCATGGACAGTAAAAAGTATCAAAACACACTTGTTAGCGGATGTCAAATTAAAGTAACTTATTGAACAGGATGAACTAGTCCTTTTGATCCTTTTTTGGATCTTTGGTCCTTGTAGTTTTTTTTATTCTTCCTTCTTGGGGCACTCAATGACAGCAGAAGATAGGGAGTCAAAGATTGTTCTTGAAAGAAAACAGAGGAGAAGAGGTCAGAATGAAAGTGCTGTGCTAGCAGTTCTAGAGTTAGATATTCTGGCAGTACCAGTACCCAGAGAAAATACTTGGTCTTCAGGAGCAAAAGAATGCTGAAAGGATAGCAAAGGTTTCCAAAATAAATAGATGACTGCCCCAGTAATTAACATGAATGTCTTAATGTGGCTACTGGCCTATGAGGATTACCCCACTTAAAATACCAAGATTAACCACTAGCTTTCAAGAAAGGCAACTATTTGCAATATGTCATTACAAAATAGCTTTTGCTTAAATTGACTCCTAACTGTGATCTAAATTAAGTTTAACTTACAACACATTAATGCCAACCACACAGTATGTGTAGTTTCGTATCTGGAGAGACAAGGCTGACTCCACTTGCCTGGAGTACCTTGAACCCACCCATCAGTCACAGCATCTGGCAACTTTATCTGTGCTATATTTATATGTACATCAGTCCTAAACCTGATGCCAATAGAGTTTCATTATACCGCATGATCAATCATAACTTAAGAGGTAGCGCACCTCAGCTATTTGCAGATTAATTCTACCAGAAAGGAATTTCAGCTCAAAGGTTAAATAAACCATGAAGTATTTATACTTCACTGCAACTACCTCAGACTACATAGACCCAGTCTCATCTGCCTGTTTATCTTCAAAATAGGCACACTGAAGTGCAAGATTAGAACAGAAAATCTGTAAGAGCAAAATAAATTAAAAATCTAAAATTTAAATCATATTGTCCTTATTATTTCTTATATTTCACATACACTTTGGGGCCTTTACCCCCTCCCTTCTGTAATGAAACTCATGTGAAAGTCAGGGGCAAGAACTTTTTTTTTTGATTTGGCTTTTTGTTTTGAGACATTTATGATCTCCTGTCTGCCACCACTCTCAAGTAAGCAAAACTCTGACATGAGATCAAAGAGAGAAAAGAAAACACCAGAATTCTCATACAAAAACATCTGTTTTACATTTTTTTGCTTCACTGGATATCAGTTAATCAGGGGGCAGTCAGCCAACTCTCACCCTAATGATTTTGCTCCTACAAGTAATTCTTTTAGTGATTAGGACTCTATTCATATCAAATGGACTTTATTATTGCATCAATAATTCAGCAGCTCCCACAGCAACAGTAAAAAAAAATAAAGGAAGCACACAAGTAAATTCCAGTCTCTCTTCCAACCATCCTGCCCTGATTCCTTCCCTCCCATCAGAGAACATGATACCAATTTCTTTCTTTCCCAGTGTCAGCATTTTACATACTCTTAGGGGACTGGTAGGAGGCAGAGACAGTTAGATACCTTGAGGATCTTATACTCCTATTCAAAATTTAGTTTCTGAGGAAAACAAGTTTCTGTTGCTTTCATTAATAACTGTTTTGCAGAACTACTCAGCTTGAGTGTGCCTAAGTGGCTAATAAATCAAGCAGAAGTTCATGGAAGGTGTTGGTTCTTTGGCCCTACATCAGAACAGAGTAGCAGAGCTTCCTGGAAAATGTACCATAACTCTCGACCACAATTGCAGAATCATCTTAAAACAATGACATATAATGAATTATGTACGTAATATGTTTAAAGTAACGGACTACATTTTACACATAATTCAAGTGCTATGACAAGTGTCAACAGTTTGTAAACCATTAGATCTCAGTAATGGACAAGGCATACAATACATCAATGCATCTGGAGGGATAGCAAGAAAGAGACAAACAAAACAAAAACAAAAATAATGCACCAATGTGCACTTCTTTCATGTATCTTACCATGCTTCATTTCAAAAGTGTACTTTAATTCTTTAGTAGACTGCAGTAGGTATTGAGACTATAGTAACATTTTTGCAACACAGTTTACCCTGCCCTGTTTGGTGACTAAGGTTTTTTTCAGGAATAAAGAAATAATTTGGTTTCTATTAGTGTAGCAAGAAGAGTGAAATTCTATTGACTCCACTTCTGTAAAGCTTCTCCTTCAGCTGCCACCATTGTGAGGTCAAGATTGAAAAGAATAAATTTGATAAGTAACAGGGCTCAAGGATATTAGTGGTGGGAGCTTTTACTTTCTTCCACCCAGTAGCCATCCTTTAACAAAAGAGCTACAATTTTTCTTAACTCTGCTGCCTCCAAAGCCCTCTACAAAGAGGGTGGCCTTTCCCCATCCAATGCCCATCAACAACAGCTGTTTGGCACTCAGCTAACTCTGTGTGCCCTTCAAGAGACTGGACCTGATGTTGTGCCCCTTCCAGCAGAGTAGCTGACCCTCCCACACAGCTTGCATTGCGAACACACCACTCTATTTTCAGCCTTACTGAAAGGCTGCCAAGAACAGCCAACTTCCCAAGTGAGCCAGGATGGTGGGAATTGCACCATGACTCACAGCTATGCAGAGAAAACACCATTCGTATGCCACAGCAAGCAGGTTTCTGTACCAGGAGAGACAAGATTCCTATCCTAACCCAAGAAAATGAGATGCTTGTTCACATGAAGGCTTACCAGCTCAAACACAATTGTATTTGGGAACAATCAGCAGCTGTGTGAGAGCAGGGATGATGGAAATGACAGAGAAACTATGAGGTTTTGGCAACAGAATAAACATTCAGGAACAACTGCATGTCTGTCTGCTCCTTTTAAAAGTTTAAACAAGAATATCAAATACAACTATATTCAAAGATAAAACTGTCTTTGTGCACACTGCTTACTATATGTATTACTTCCTATTAAATGAATTTTCTTTCCTTAACAGAGGTATTTTATGAATTAATGGTGATATATCAGGCACTGATATTTCCCTGTTTATACTTAATACAAATGAGTGTTTCCAGCCACAACTAACAGAGCTCACGCGCCACATCTCTCTGGCTGATCATAACCAAAAGCAAGAACCCCCAACAATCTTTTCTATTGCAAATTTACCAAGAGGCAACACGCACAAACCTAGGGCACAGCTGCGTGACTCCAGATAATTGCAGTTCACTTGAGCTGTTTCTAAGCACTGAGATTATAATATATCTATAGTGGAAAGTATTATAAAACCTTAACAGCTTCTTCATCTATGCCCTTACACATATAGAGCAGGACAAGTTCTTTTCTTGCTAGATTGTAATGGGTACTGAAATGACCTGATCCCTTCCAATCACATTAAGTTTAAAATCATTTAACACCTCCTCTTCTTTCACCTGGCATTTGCTCACAGTAAAATTTAATATTTATTCATATTATTGTTAACCTTAGGCTGCTGATCTTTAGATATATTTCTGCATATTTTCCAGTGTCCATGACATGCAGAAGCAATCCCCTGAGGTGTATGTCAAATTTTGTGACTATTAGGCCATTACATTCTAGGGCAATGAATGCCTTTGCCAAGTATCTCCATTTCTCATGAAGAAATTTCCTAAGCCTGTGAACTTCTTGGACATATATACATAAAAATTAAAACAATTATTACTAAGGCAGAAAGAGAAAATATTTTATTTTTGTTATCAAGCACACAATGTAAAGACAAAATTCCTAGAACAAACTTCAGAATCACCTTTGATGGCCAAGTTCAGTTGCACAACCATAGGACACCAAAGGAGGACTGGGTAAAGAGAGAAGAAAACAGATCACTCTGCAGAGCCTGTTGAAGCAATGTTTGGCTGTTACTCTGTGGGGATGGGAGGTACAGGACACACCACAAGCAAATGACACAGTTGTCTTTGTCCTACTATAGCAAACTTTGAAAGGAAAAAGAACATTGATGGCATGTTTAATCCAGCATCTAAGAGAAGTCCAGAGACCTTACTGGATTTTTCTTAAGCTTGCTGTTAGATCTGAACCTGTCACCACTGATACCCAACTGGTGGTCCAGGGAAAGTCAGAAGAATCAACCTCATTGGTTCATACCTTTTGTGGGCAATGTTTGAGCACGGAATGACAACCCTTGTTGGAACAAGACAGGTCAGAGCTGAGATCTTCCTAGAGGGGTGAATTTCACCTTGTGTGCCATTAGATGGAACATCATCAACAGATAGGGCACAAAGTCATACCTATGCATATAAGCAAGTGCACTTTTAACAGGGAATGGAGGACGGTAGGTTTTTGGTGCTCTCTCTCCTCTCTACCCCACCACCCTGTTTACTGAGCTCATTGCAGGTTTTGTGCACACAAACTAAACTCTATACAACCATAGCCTTCATTGACCCCATATCCCATGTCATAGATATAAGCTTCTAAAAGCTGCAGCATCCCTGAGCCAAAATAAATAAATTAATCAATCAAACAAATAAATAAATAAGAGCCAAAGAGTATGACACAGTAAATTTAAATTATTTAAATTTAAATCATTTGTCTCTTCATCACTTTCCACTATTAGCTTGGAAATGTCTACCTTTGACCACCTGCCCTGGCTTTTTTCTCTTAAAAGTATTACAGACCTTTAAACAGGAAAATTAAATAGATGTGAAATCTTGAATATACTTTGCTTAGCATCCTTATTGAACTCACAAACTTCCAAGATCCCCACCAGCCCTCAGAAATGGTGATAGCTGTCCTGTCATTGTCCCTTGCAGATGGTGCTAAGTGGGCTTATGGGAAGCTGGAGGATTAAGAGAAAACTGCCAATTCAGTCTGATTTTGCTAGAGCTGTGCACTGTGAATTTTAGCCAGGATCATGTGATGGAAAGCTTTACAGTCAATAACAACACAAAATCATCTGAAACAACAAAGCAGCAAGGGACAATTGTATTTGCTAGCAGGTATCACACAGGTTTGCTAGAGGTCAATGACATGCTTGGTCGTTGTTACCATGGGGAGGCTCAGAGTCTGTGTGGTAAGGAACAATCATTTTTGCTGTGTATGAGTGGGACTGTAAGGAGTGGGAGTTCCTAAAGACATCCTGTAACAGGTAATATTTTCCAAGCTGCAAAATACTCTTGCCACTTGCTGCGAGCAAAGGCTTTCCAGGCAGTACAGGGTGCTGCTGCACATCTTCACTAAACTGGGACCAAACTAGTCAAAGTCCAGACAAAATGCATGTGCCCGACATTGTACTCCCCATCAAGTGAAGCTGGTAAGTACCTGAGAACAGCTTCATCTATATACAGGGTAACACTTCAAATACAGCATATTTTGCAGTCCCTTTAATTAATGAATATTTACAATTTTACACACACTTAAAAATATCAGAATTTCTAATTTTACTTTGTTAAGAACCCAAAGGTTTCCCTTGCAATTTTACAGAGACCACATCACATGCTCTAGCAGGGCTGTTTGTAATCAAGAGACAAATCAAAGCTGTTCAACATCAGAGATAAGGAGTCTTAAATGTACTTACGGCAACCACTTACTGTTATGAAAGTGTGCAGCACACTTCAGAAAAACAGAAAGGTCAGGAACAGAAAAAATTCTCTCAAACTTTTACTACTGTTTTTTTTTTTTTTTTTTTTTTTTTTTTTCTTCTAAATTGTGATTTGCCAGGTAAAAATTCTCTCTCCAGCCTTCTTGATTTGTAAGGTTATAAGTGTATCTTGAATTGTATTGCATCATACAATCAGTGCACTGAAGAGACAAGACTCCAATGATTATTCACTTCCTGAATAATCAGGTTTTAAGAAAAGGGCTTTCTGGAAATGAAAGTTATTATAAACAGCCACAACTGTGGACAACAACTGAAAAATTCAGTCAGTGACAGAAAATCTGTTAGACAACTACACAGAAATTGAATAATGTATAAAAAAGAAAAAACAGCATAGTTGCATAACAAAAAGAATGATTGCTAAGAACTCCATGAAAAACCACATCTAGTTATTCTGTTCCAAGGATTTGAATAACTGGAAAACAGTGCGAAGACCACCTACGTTTTTCAGATCCAATATGCATATATTGAGATATTCAGCCTTCCTATGAAAGGGGACGCCCTACTTTATTTGCATTCCAATCTCAAACCCCCAAGCCCCTCTCAGCAATAGTTATAGCACAAGTTCTGAAGTGAGTTAAATTACATACCTACAAACAGAAGACGATTACACAAAGCTCTCAACACACAAGTGCTTGAGAACAGAAAAGAAAGAATACTTCAAGGTGTCCTCAGTACAGTTAAGATACTAGCCACACGTTGTTAGAAGTAGACTTCTAATGAGTATGGGTGGGTTGTCAAGAGCTTATACACAGTAAGTAAAATGTCATCAGCTTCTGTTCAACCATGCTACTGAACATATAGCTGAGAGGAGGCCCAAAAAATTCATCCTGTTTAGTTTCTTTCAGGCCACTGAAACAGGAAAGCTAAATACTAGAGGATTAAGACTTACCACCAATTCAAAAATTTTCTTCCATGACATCCTCAAGAAAAAAAAAAAAATCACAGCAGGGATTTCTTTTAAGGAAGTGTGCTGTACAAAACTATATGGTACTAAGCTATAGGAATGATAAAAGTAAAATGAACTGACCCACAAGGCTGAGAGATACTAAACAGCCAGACTTAGGAAGAACATCCTCACAAAAAGATAAACATGGTCTTAAATGTTACATGCTTCAATGTGAAATTTTAATTTCTTTTTCTTAAAACTTCTCTGCTTTGCTGCTGCTGAAGATGAGATGTCATAATCACTAACTCTGAAAACTGTAATTTCTGATATTTAGATTTTACTTGTATACTTAGATCACAATGGCATGATGAAGTATCAGTTCCCCCACAAAAGAGAATTGTTTTCTCTGTATAGCTTAAACCTATTTAAGAAGGTGGGGAACAATGACAACTCTTAGACTATACAGTGAAAATTCAGCTACTAAAATTTTGTATTTCTGGGACTTCAAAAACAATAAAACCACTCACCAAGAAGCATCTTTATTTTGTACTTCAATACAGTAATGAGGGAGGGGGAGGTGAAACACAAAGAGAAGTCCATATATTCTGATGAGAAGAGTAAAGCCTGAACACACCCCGCCTTATTAGAACAGCCTCACTGATAGTTAGGCATTGTAAACCAGGAAGAATTGCTTTCCCATACTGGTGGCATTCTTCAACTGTTAGCCTCAGGCAAACTACCCATGACTTCTGTCACAGAAATATTTAAGTTACTCAAACAACTAGATTACTCATGATTAATATCTGTTATTGATCAGGGTCCTTTTATTTCATTTGCAACCATTTTAGTATATTGTATTTACTGAGGAACCTTTGGCAAAACTATGACTTCTGAGTAAACAGTTGCCTCTGCAATTCATTAAGTATGAACTATCCTGTGAGCCACATCAACGTTGCTCCATTTAGGCAAGGTTTAAAGTTAAATATATATATATATATATATATATATATATATATATATATAAATACACACAAACAGCAAAGACTAAATATAACCATATGTTGCACGCATTCATTTGCTACTTTGAGTGTCAAGATAAGGAAGAAGCTCGACAGACTCAGAGTATCTCACTGAGTTAACCAAATGACCCAATATATCACATGGATTACCAAGTCAAGAAAAGAAGGGAAGAAAGCTCATCCTCTTATGCCAAGTAATACAGATACAGATTGGATAGCAACCAACAGCAGACTGAACTGAGAAAGCTCATGTTGCTTTATGGAATGTCAAACGTTTCTTAAAATGGGATTGTTAAGGACAATTTGAGTGAACTTTTTCAGATTCTTCACAGAAACAAAAGATGTGGCCTAAGGAATGGGAATGGGGTCTCCATGAAGCTACTCAGGAGTTCAAAGGACAAAACTTTCTTGCATGAGTAAAGCACACAGGCTGCAGAAAGCTGATTGGGCACCCACAGAGTGCTGCAAAGATCCTGAGCAAAATCAAAAGAAAAACAACCACATTTGCGCCCTGCAAAGGGAGCAGAAAGCATTCACAGGAAAACTACTATCCCTAAGGTGAAACACAGCTGCTGGGAAAAAGAAGAAACAGATTTTCCCACACTCGGGAACTATAAATCTATGGGACGATAGGGGCAATGCAGCCTTTTTCAGATGAATTATCAGCACTTCATGAAACACTGAAGTAGTTCCTGGTAATCATAGAGTTAATATGCACACTTCACAACAATTAATTACATGAAATTTACTAAAAGGAGGAAAAAAAAAAAAACACGAAACACAGCACAGGTCTAATTGCTGAATATTTTTGTGAATATTTTGTAGTAATCGGCCATGGCAAATCACATCAGCTGCCCAAAAAAGTTCTGAAGTACATCTGAATGCCTAACTGAAAAGACTAATTCAAATCTCTAACTCAGAAGGGTTAAAAATGCAAGTGTGCTTTGCACACTCACAAACCCTAATTCAAGTGATTCATGATATAAAACCCAGTATTAGCTCTGGAAGACCCAGTGTGAAAAATTATGAACAGCTAGAAAGACAAAAGGTGGTAACACAAATTGTGAGTGTGAAAGCAAATTGATTAATACAATAGTAAGAACATTAATGAGGAACAGCATATTACTATACAATTTTCTGATTCCCTACAAAATCTGTATCTGACTGGGAATTACTCACACCACAACTAGGAGAACCTGAGAAGTAAGTAAGAACATTATTAATGCAATAAATTAAAATCAGCATCTATTCCAACGACACTTAGCCACTTGCAGATTAAAACTATCTTACAGCTCTGCAACTAGCAACTCATAGAAGATGACATAAAATTCATATAAAGATGCTTGTAAATTTGGGACTCTCCAGACAAAGCTCATCCTCAAAAAAGCTACAGTGTACAACACACGGCAATACGAAAAACGCAACAGAAAAGGAGAGTGCCCACAAACTAAGGTATATTGTAAATATGCAAATATGCTTTATTTCACAGAAACTCTTAAAGCAATGTCCAGGAAAGGGGGAGAAAAATCATGAGAGAATTGAGCTGCAGAATGTTTAGAGGAGATACAGGTGTTTGAAATAAAAAGAAAACGAGCATGCAAGAGCAGACACCAAAGAATGATTTTTCTCCATGCTCTTTCTGATGTGTATGACCTAGCCACTGCCAAGAGTGCCAAAAATCATTTTTTGAATCCTGCTGAAGTGATGTCAAAAGCAGTCCAGTGAGATAAAAGGGCACTCAAAACTGAAGTCACATTTTAAGCTCACTAACCCCTTCTGTTATTCTCTGATAGTTTCTATTTGGATATGGAAATATTTTCACATGGAAATGATGTATGTATACAAGGAAAACTTCTCTCCTGATGAAGATTATGACAATACATCAAAGAGAACCCCAATAGAAAGCATCTGATTGCCTAAAAGAACATGATATCTTCTAATTTTCCCTTTTTCACTTTTTAATAGTACATACATACAGAGAAAATAAAAATGAAGAGAGAAAGGGAGGGAAAAAGGTGAACAGTGAGAAATGGTAACAAGGAGAACTGCGTGGAAGGAAAGGTTATAGGACAAAAGATGCAAGGAATGTAAAGAATGTCAGCAAGTAAATAAATCAATAATCTACAGTCATCATCTACATTCCTGAACTACCTTGAAAGCAAGGATATCTGCCCTTAATACACCCAACAACAGCAGAGATTTTTCAAGGCAGAGTCCCACTGCAAGCTCTGTTTCTGTCAACAACCTCCTGACAACACTTGATTACATGGGAACCTTTCCAATGCCAGTCAATTTAACTCTTTTAACGGTTCTGTTAATATAAGCTTGTAAATACACTATTACTTGCAACAGGGATCCATTTTGGGGTCAGTTCTCTTCAGAGTTTTCATAAATGACTTGGATGCAGGACTTGAAGGTATACTAAGTAAGTTTGCAGACCACACTAAATTGGGGTAGCTATCGACTCCCTTCTGGGTAGAGAGGCCTTGCAGAGAAATCTTGTCAAATTAGAGAGCTGGGCAATCATGAACTGCTGCATGAAGTTCAACAACAGCAAGTTCTGGATTCTGCACCTGGGACAGGGCAACCCTGGCTGTACATACAGACTGGATGAGAGGCTGGAAAGCAGTCCCGTGGAAAGGGATCTGGGCGTTCTGGTTGACATCAAGTTGATTGTGAGCCAGCAGTGTGCCCTGGAAGCCAAAAGGGCTTTGCTAGCCATCAAGGAAAGGGACTGTCCAACTCTGATCTGTGCTAGCGCAGCCTCTCCTCGAGTACTGTGTGCAGTTTTGGACACCACAAAATAAGAAGGACATAAAACTATTAGAGAGCATCCCAAGGAGGGCTACTAAGATGATGAAGCGTCTAGAGGGCAAGACATGAGGAGCAGCTGAGGTCTCTTGGTCCGTTCAGCCCAAAGAGGAGACTGAGAGGAAGCCTCATGGCAGACTGCAGCTTCCTCATGAGGGGAGCTGAGGGACAGATGCTGATCTCCATCCTTTACTGGGATGCAGGTGGTAGACATGACTACTGAGGATATGGGAAAGGCTGGGATTCTTAATGCCTTCTTTACATCTGTCTTCACTAGGGGGACCACTTATTCTCTGGGTACTGAGGCGCAACCTGGAAATCTCGGATGAGGAGCAAAGGAAACCCTTCACAGTTCACGTGGAAACAGAGACCTGCTGCTCCACTGAGACTTTCACAGGTCTATGGGGCCAGATGGAAATCCACCCAAGGGTGCTGAGGTAGTTGGCAGATGCGATTGCTTTCCATCTATCAGCAGTCATGGTCATACAGAGAGATCCCAGATGACTAGAGACTTGCTAACATGATGCCCATCTATAAAAAGGGTCATAAGGAGGACCTGGGGAACAATAGGCCTGTTAGCCTGACCCCGGTGCCAGGAAAGGTGATAGAACTAGTCATATCAAATCAAATCACACAGCATATGCAAGACAACCAGGGGATCAGGTCCAGTCAGCATGGGTTCATGAAAGGCAAGTCCTGCCTGACCAACTTCATCTTCTTCTAAGACCAGGTGACCCACCTGGTAGATGAGGGAAAGGCTGTTGATGTAGTCTACCCAGACTTCAGCAAAGCCTTTGACATGGTGTCCCACAGTATTCTTCTGGAGAAGCTAGCAACCCCTGGCTTAGACAGGTACACTTTTTGCTGGGATAAAAACTGGTTGGTTGGCCGGACCCAGAGAGTGGTGGTGAATGGAGTGAAACCCAGCTGGTGACTGGTCATGAGTGGTGTTCCCCAGGGGCTGGTACTGGGGCCCATCCTCTTTAAAGTCTTTATTGATGATTTGGATGAGGAAACTGAGTGCACCCTCAGTAAGTTCACAGATGACACCAAGTTGGGGGGAAGTGTCAATATGCTGGATGGTGGGAAGGCCCTGCATAGGGACTTGGACAGGTTGGATTGCTAGGCAGGGGCCAATGGGATGAGGTTCGACGTGGCTAAGTGCTGGGTCCTGCACTTTGGTCATAACAGCCCCATGCAGTGCTACAGGCTTGGGGCAGAGTGGCTGGAAAGCTGTGCAGAGGAAAAGGATCTGGGGGTGCTGATTGATGCTCACCTGAACGTGATCCAGCAGTATGTCCAGGTGGCCAAGAAGACCAATGGCACCCTGGCTTGTATCAGGAATAGTATAGCCAGCAGAACCAGGGAGGTGATCATCCCCCTGTACTCTGTTCTGGTGAGGCCACACCTCGAGGACTGTGCTTAGTTTTGGGTCCCTCACTGCCAGAAAGTCATTGAGGCCCTGGAGCATGTCCAGGCTACAAAGCTGGTGAAGGGCCTGGAACACAAGTCCCGTGAGAAGCAGCTGAAGGACCTGGGGCTGTTTTGTCTGGAGAGGAGGTGGCTAAGGGGATACATTATTGCTCTCTGTAAGTACCTGAAAGGAAGGCATGGGGAACTGGGGGTTAGCCTCTTCTCAGAGGTAACTAGCAACAGGACTAGAGGGAATGGACTCAGGCTGTGGCAGCAGAGGTTTAGGTTGGAAATAAGGAGGCATTTCTTCTCAAGAAGAGTTGTCAGGCATTGGAATGGGTTGCCCGGGGAGGTGGTGGAGTCACCATCCCTGGGGGTGTTTAAGGAAAGGTTGGACATGGCCTAGGTGGTGATATTGGTGGTAGAGGGACAGTTGGACAAGGCGCTCCTGGAGGTCTTCTCCAGCCTCAATGATTCTATGATCTCTGGTCTGTGGTGACAGCAACAGAACATGAGGGAACAGTATGGAGCCATGAGAGGAGGAGGGTCAGGCTGGGTGTTAGGAAGAAGTTCTTCACCAAGAGGGTGGTGGGGCACTGGAACAGGCTTCCCCAGGGAAGCAATCATGGGATTGAGCCTGCTGGAGTTCAAGAAGCATTTGGACAATGCTCTCAAACACACAGTCTGATTTTTGGGTGGTCCTGTGTGGAACCAGGAGCTGCACTCAATGATCCTTGTGGGTCCTCTCCAATTCTGGATATTGCATGGTTCTGTGATCAGTCGAGAAACATTAACAAGCTGATATGAACACTGTGAACACTGCAGTTAGTTAAAAAAAATAAAGTCAAGATCAGCATCAAATAACTGCAGGAACAGTGCACTAGAACCTCACTACCACCACCCTTCCCTACCCTAAAGCAGAGCCTAGCAGCTCATGCAGAATAAAAACACAGATCAATAAAAACAAAAGACTAATGTTGTTTTATAAATATACTGATGCCATCATGAAGAAATACATTATAAAGTTAGAGTTTTACAGAGGTAATAGAAGTTGAGCAATAGAGACAAGAGGACATAAAAGTCAGTACTTCTTAACAAGCTGGGATCATTCCCTATTTGGGGGGAGAGTGTATGTGGGGGCAAGAGGGTAGGGGGTTGAAGAAAGACTGCAAAACAAGTACAGAACTATAACCAAGGATAGGCCCTGAAATAGGGTGGCACAACAGAAGTAGATCTGCAGAGTGAAACTGTGGACATTGAAGATATTACAGATATTCACCCAACACACATTTCATAGAGGTTTACATCAGACTAACTATGGACTGGTCCCGTCAACTGAGCATCCAGTGGGGCCTGATGGGAATCATCTGTTCTCATTTCATTCAAAAAGGGATCTAGATCATCCCATGGGGCAAACTAAAGCATGGCAGATTGCTACAATGGTAACTCAGCTCAGAAGCGTAACCCTTACTCGATGCTAATAAATACTTACCTGAAGCTGCAATGTGCCTCTGATGCTACATATAAAAAAAGTTTGTAAATCCAGTATCTAACCATCTTTAACAGCAACACCACCAACACCATGAGACCGGGTTATAATGATTCTGTATGAGTGTTGCTACCTAGAAGCCCACTTTTGCGGGCAAGACATTACAACAATTCTTCAAAATTTTTTTTTTGCCACATAACATAAAATGATTTAAAAAGCACAGGAAAAAAATTCAGCATCTTATTTCAGAAGTGGACTTACTTGGACACAGTATGTTTTTGAAACACTTATTTTTGCAGACTAAGTTGATAGCACAATTAGGCACCTGGGATCATCTTTCCAAGAGATTCCAGTTATTTCTTAATGCATGTATGAAGTATAGCTATTAAAACAAGTCTGTCAATCATTTTTCAAGCCATGGATGCAATTACTTTAACCAGGAGGAAAAAAAAGCAGCCACCCCTGCTAAAAAAAAAAAAAAAACACACACACACAAAACCCAAAAACCTACTGTACCTGTATGCTGTCCTTCAATCCAGGCTTGCAGATACATGAAGAGGAGTAGACCAGCTACTCCAAACATCAGTAGCGACACAAAGACTTGTCTTAGGTTCATGACCCTATCAGAGGGCTACTTCTCAGCTTTCAGAAGAATGCATGGCTCACTTTTATGAATTCTTCAGTGTATCTGCATCTTCTTCAGTATGTGAACTTTATCCCCTGAGACTCTGACCTGGAATAATAAGAGATGCAGCTAGTTCTTATGTTACATTCTTATTCTTCAATGACTCTGTAAACGGTGTATTGTATGAAAGCTGTAGCTCTTACATGCTATTACTTCCCATGCTGAGACTTCTGTTGACAATCTTGATGATGTCAACACAGGACTTAAGCAAATCCTCTGGACAGGAATTAAGCAGATCTCTTGAAGTGGCTACAGATACCAGTCTACCTCCACACCACTGGACATCACCCACTGCCATAATGGAGAGAGGTTAATGCCCCCACATGAGATGCTTGGGGAATTAGTTGATTAGCATTTTACCCAGCTATGTTGTGACATGGGAAAGACTTGTCAAGAACCTGATTCTTCCCACAAACTTCATCAGAAACATGCTCTTGCCAAAATGACTACTATCTTGAAGAACAGAGGGCCTAGAAGGAAGTAATTTAGTTAACACGCTACATCTGACATAAACGGATAATAAAACTCAGTTTATAACACCATACAGAAAACACTGCAGAGCATAAAAAAGCCAACTTGTTAACCTAAATCAGGACACGTATGGTTTGAAAGCAATTTACTAGAAGCTGAAGAGCAGCTGTTAAAGCTAGCCTGCACATCAAGAGTGAGAAAAAACACCACTGAAATTCAACACAATTGGACACTTCTGTAAGTGAGTATCTGATAGAAGTGTCTGGTAAACTACAACAAAGAACACAATGAAAAAGTCAAGCTTTTAAACGAAGGTAGCACATTGAAAAAATACTTGAAAGAGAAATACATTAAAAGAACAGAAGTACACATGCATTCAAGTAAACAGAAAACTAAAATGCAGATGCTTTACAGTTACTCTGAAATGTAAGAATATGGTGCGTTCCACAAGAAAAGTTTGTATTTCTAAATAACTCAGCACTGTCGTATCTTTAATTGCTGAATTTCTAAAAATACACATAAGGCTTAGCAGAGAATCCCATTAAAAATAGCTGCTGAATGAACAGAGTAACTGTGTTTTCTAAGAGACAAAAGACCAACAAAGAAGCATCTGAAACTTTACAGAACTTTTTTTCCACCTCTGCCATTAAAATTACGTATTTTTTGTGAAGCATGAACTAGCCTGCAGACAATGTAAAGCTGAGCTACAAGAATTTATCACTTTTTATGTGATTTTACTGTAGATAGATACCTACACATTAAGAGAGTATAAATGCTCTGTATGGAGTCCCCCCCCCCCCTTTTTTTTTTTATGGGTAATGAATCTGGTTTGAACCTTGAGCACTGTAAGCAGGTGAACAGGTGCTTTATTCCATACAGCTCTTCCTGCCTTTCTTCTGCAGAGATATGATTTCCTACATCAGCCCAATCTCTTCTTAAATTCAGACAGAGTCAGTGAAGTGACTACTTCACTGGGGAGCCTGTTCCTGTGCGCAACCACCCTCACAGTGAAGAACCTCCTCCTATACTTCTGCTCCTCCTCCTCCTGTACTATGATACACAGAACTGGAAGAGAGCAGGGAAACTTGGGCAAAAGCAAGGAAATCGCTTGGGGAATTCTCTGTAAAATACCTTTTGCAAGGGTGGAGGTAGAGAAGCTTCCTTCTTCCAGCCAGCTCTTCCTTGGCTGTTACCACCTGAAACTCTTCCTGCAATAACCTCAGAATTCTCAGACTTGCAATCTTCCTTATAGGCTAAAAGGTTTACTCAGGTCTTTGTTCCCAGTCTTTGCACCTGACTTTAGTCCTGTAGCAAGTACACTGCTTGCATGTCTTCAGAAAGCATTCTGCTAGTGAGGCAGTAGCTTTCCAGCATAAGCAGTGCTTTAAGAACCTTTAGTCAAAGGACCAAGAAATTCAAATACGTTCTGTTTTTCCCAATACAAAAAGCTATGTTGTTCATGTAACAGAACATTGACAACATCTGGATTAAGAAAAAAGGCCAGATAAGTAAGACATGCAGGTTTGAAAGAAAAATTAAATTGCAGGTACTAGAAAATGGATATGAGTTTGTTTTGGGAGAGCTGTTTGGGAGCCATCACTTTCTCTCTTACAGTAAAAACTAGGTGACCCAAACACCCATAGTGAATACTGGCATACTTCCAAACAAATCTACTTTTGTGATTTTGTCACTTCTGTTTTCATCTCTGACTACATGTGATTTGCACCTGAATTTTCAGCTCTATTCTGAACACTGGCGTTCTTGGGTGTGCAAGAAATGCTTTCTGAGGCCATGTGGACAACAGCTTGCTTTCAGCATCTCACACAGCTCCATAAACATTCCCAACATGCGTAGGCTGGCACTGCAGCTCCTGCCAGCCACTCGCTCTCATCAACCCTGACTGCCCTGCCCCTTCTGCCAGCACCAGGGCTTACATATCCACACACAAACATTCAGGAATTTGATCCAGCTAAAAACTGTTCCACAAAGCAATGGAATGGGAACTTTACTGACAAATCAAGTGGGAAAGCACTGGTTTAACCAAACTACAGCCTAACCCAGGTGCCTACAGTTTTTCTGTTAGCAGTACCACCCATTATATACATCTGTGACATGTGCTGGCATGGGATATACAGCTGACCTTGCCCAAGCACCATCACGACTGCAGGCAGCACCACCTGCAAGCCCTGCATTAGCATCTTTTGGAGGTACATTAAAAGTCAGGAGCAGTAGCAAGCAATTTGATCTGTTAATATGAAAAATAGAGGTGTTTCTACTAGGATAGTTTCAGTTTTGAGGGGATAGAAGTTTTTAAAAAAGTGGTTTTTTTTAAACTACAGAAGAACACCAAGAAGAAGAAACATCCTACTCCACCTTCAGTCATTACATTTATCTTTGTATCAAGTTTCCATGTTTCTTGCAATTAGTTTAATTTACATGAAACTCTATTTATGTGATGGCTACGTTTTAAGATTAGTTTTAAATAAAAATACTTACTTCAGCATTGGTTAGACTCTAAATAGATCAAACCCATCCAGAATGTGAACCTATTCTGCTACCTTATAATATTTTTAAAGGCATTTCAGCTTGAATTAGTAGTTTAATTTATTTAATACAGTGATTTGTAACCCACATATGAAAAAAATGAAGTTTTTTTCGCTTTAAAAAAAAGTCTGAATCTAAGAGTCTTCTAGTAGAACTTGAAAAATGGCCACACAACGTTGACAACTTTGCTCTTTCAGCATTAAAAAACAACGGTTGTGGTAAACACTCCCAGCATCCTGGCAAAGTGGAAATATCTGCAAATATTCTTTAATCAAGATGAATGCTCCTTTGTGGCTGCGAGGGAAGAGCAAACAATCAATTGCTTTCAACCTAAGTAATTTCAGAGGAGATCAGCCCTACCCATGTGGAAGCATCCCAGTTAAGCTGTAGATCTTTCTTTGCCCTCAGTCCTGGTCAAGATGGCTCTACTGGGCAATAGTTTGACATGCATTACTTCAGGAAAATTAATACAGCCTAACTGCAATGACTCTCTCAGCTATGCTGAAATCAAGTTTTTCTTTAGCTTAACTTCTCATCTCTTTAGAAATATCGACCCCAATGTGCCATTCCAAGTCAAGCTTGCAAAGGGAACATCTTATGGATGCTTGCACCCTATAATTTCAAGTCCTTTCACCTTTTTGAGAAAGACTGCTACATACTGTTCCTATCATGCATGGAAAGAGTTAGAACAGCAGACAAAAACAATACGTGCTTTAGCTGGCAACATAAAGCTCTTTGCAGCAAAAATTAAAAACTTGACAAGTTTATAGTTATTCACTTCTGAGGCTAAATTGCTTAACTCCATTGTCAAATTTAAGAGTTTCAGGAATCCACATTCCACTAACGTAAAAGCCCTGCATTTTTCCCTTTCACATTTTGGGTTCTGTTCAAAGGAGCAAATTCCTGCACAGGGCCAATACAAGCAAATGAAAGAGCACAGCAACCCCAAAATGAGGAGGAGTTCATCTCTTGCTTTTGGCACGCTTCTTTATTTCAGTACATCATCCACCCTTTTCTACCTGGCAAGCAAATACACCTGCAGCTGAGGAGATGCATCTCTAGCACTCAAATACCATTCCTAGCTTCCTGTTATTCCAGACCACACAAAACCAGTGGCTCTTGGTTGCAGTACATTTGGCTAACTTAATATTTCCTTGAGACTATTTCCCTTGCCACCATGTAGTTCTAAAATCAAAAGACAGACGGGCTTCTAAATAGTTTGAGGCAATATATTATTCCTCTTTTTAATTTCCCTCCATCCTTTTTCCTTCACCTGAAAAAGGATGATCATGATTAGTGGTTAGCCAGCAGTGAATAAATAGATGCTCCTTATAATGGTCCAAGCATTCATATTACTGTGGGTTACCACAAATTCCCACTCACTCAGCATCTCCGTAGACGCACCTGAGTTAATAAAAGGAAAATGAAAAAAGCACACTAAGTTACTGCAACCCTTCACAGCCCACACACATTTTTTTCTTCCTTCTTTTCTTTTTACTCCCAAGAAGCAACACATTTCCTGATGCCTCCACAGGAGTATCATGGCAGGATAATTTTGCACCAAGGAATGTCCTGCTGGACACCTGCCCAGGCTACTTTCAGCACAATCAGCAAATGGACACAAGTCTGTCTTCTCACTTCACTGCTCCCGCTCCTCCCTCACTTCTCATCTGTTAACTTGTGTCCTACTTCACACATAACCTCCAGGATCACCTTTCCACTCCCCACACCTCAACTTTCTGGCTTCAATACAACATGAGGTACAGCCCTAGCTCTTAACAATGCTTGCATAGTTCCTCATATCAGGTAGTGCTACTCTTAGTTCTGGTTTATCCCAGTGGTTGCTAGGAATATACAATACAATATTTGCTCTTTTCTCTCTCCAGCAAGTTATGCAGAGTATTATGGTTGGGTGAAGTCAAAGTTTTACATAAATTTGGATTAAATGCATAATCAAATCAAGATAACCAAACAGTCCTGCTGAGCAAATTTGCAGGAGTGAGGAAGGAAAAAAAAAATCATAATGTTGCCCTTTCAATCCACAGTAGTCTACTTGGGGGTCAAAAAGGTTAGAAGTCTGCTAGACTTCACTACAAGGGCTAAGTAGAGGGCAGCGCAGTGATGAGTTTCTCTCCCACCTCATAACAGTGAGTATATCAGTACTTGGTAGCTCAAAGGGAGATAACCAGTGTCTCCCTTTGTGATGTAACAGTCAGGCCACTGATGCATCAGCCCTGCCTCCATATCTCAGCAACTCCTCAACCTCAGAGCCACTTATAAGAAGGCTATGTCCAAGTGTAACTGAAGACACCATCTGGCCTGCACAACTTTTACCACTGGCTATAACAGATTACTACTTACCAGCCTTGCAAATCAGGTTAAGAGAATTTTGTTAGAGTTCTGTGAGAAAAATAATGAAATCTGCTGCATGAAATATGTATCTGAAGTATATTTATATAAAATGAAATCTTCTGTATGAAGATATGTACAGACTTCTTTGAAAAAAATAAAACTGCTTAAAGTAAGCATCCTTCCCTCGCCCACTGAAAATCCTGAAACAATAAAGCTGCTTCAAAAAAATCTTAAAGTTTCAAGAATAATCGGGAAATTCCGAACATCAACATCACTAGAGCAACTTCCCACCAGTCAAGTTGCACATATTTAGCATTTTTCTACTTCACTCTCCCTTGTTACACAGAAAATCTCAATGCTGTTAAAGCAATTATGTTTTGTTATTAATGTACTTTATAGCATACAATATGAGTAATGTGGCACAATTAAATGTTTTGCTTTCAATTTGGCCACTTTAACATACTAAGACCAATTTCTTACTACCCCATCAATATTTTTCCGAAGAAAAAACTCTTAATGAAGTAATATATAAAAACAAGACTTATTTTACTAACAGAGCATGTAGTGGTTTCTGATGCCATTAAACATTTCCATAAGATTTGTATCAAGTGACTGAAACCAGTCCATAGTACCTGCATTACTTCTGAGATCATGCAGAAATATGGACATTTACCTGGTCCTACCTGTCAACCTTAAATCCTCTTGAACTTCAGACCATATTAGTTCAATCCACACAGTAACTGTCCAGTTAGTTAGCTTGCAGTTAATATAAGGCTGCAGTTCTAATAATTTTACTTTACACAAGAAACAAAAGCCGTGCTCGTGTTACCAACAGATAAATGCAGAGCTGTCCTACATGAGTATGTAGGTTAACGTATCAGCTTCATGAAAAGTTTTGCTTGCTTAAAGAGAACAAAAACACTCCAGTATTAGTGAATATTCCTGGTTTAGAACTTCACAAGTTTATCAAAACATTCAATACCAATGATTTTGTTCTGCAGACCAGGACATCTCACTTCAAAACAGAAAAAGGGCTTTATCATTTTCCATAATAGCTCCCAGTCAGGACTACACCTACTGTACCTGAGCACACAAAGACGTGTTTGGTGTGTGTTTAGCTCTCACCTGCCTGAAGGGCAGCTTGAATTCTGCAAGCAGTCCTGTGAAAATCACCTGGATTATGGAAAGTTAGGCAGAAACAGAGCTTGCAAGACAGCAACTTGATGGCTCTAAATCTTCTAGCCAGGCTGGAGATGGACTCCCCCCCATCTACCCTCTTAAGATTGGGGAGTTAAAAAGATAAAAATTGGCTTCAACAGTCTTTTTTTTTTTTTCCTTCATGTAATGAAATTATAAGACCTTGTTTACTGACTGCAGTGAAACAAAGTGTTATCAGCATGCCAGTCTTGCAGTCTGCCTGCCCTAATCACTCACGTTAGTGCTTGAAAACGCACAGACAATACTACTATTTTTAAATTATTATTATTTAATAGATATGCCCTGAATTCCCGATTTCTCTTGTGTGATTATTACGAATAGGGGAAGGGAAGAAGAGTAGTCAGCAGAAAAGTTGTTTCTTTTGCGGAGCGCTCCCTCGCACAGTACCGCGGCAGGGGAGTAATAGGTTTCCACTGAACTTCTGGGGGACGCTCCAGAGCGCCGGGCTCCTGCAACAACCCGCAACCCTCCCTCTCCGTAGGGAGCCATCCCTTGGCGGCCAGTCCCGTGAATGGGAGCCCCTTACCGCCAAGGTGGCCCCGGGAAGACGAGGCGCCCCGGTAGACCCAGAGCAGACGAAGCAAGCTCTCGCCCCGGGCCACCCCCATCCCCCAGGGTGAAAACATACCGAGGCGGCCGCGATCCGTCTGCTGCCTCTACCCGCTAGTAAAACACCCAGCACCCCAGGGCTGGGCGGCAGCGAGGCGCCGCGCTCGGAAATAAGCTGCTCGCAGGGTCAGGAGGCAACCCCCCAAACAAGGCCACCCGCTCCGCCGACCGGGGCGGAGGCCGCCGCCGCGCCCCGCCCCGCCGCGCCCCGCCCGGCTCGGCCGCCCCCGCGCCAGCCCCTCTACCTGCCCGGCTCGGCACGCTGCGCTCCTGCCGCTGCGGACGGGTAGGCGTTCCCATAGCGGCGGGGAGACACAAACTTTCACCGCAAAACTTTGGGAGATGGGAAGGCTGGGGCGGGGCCCTCGCCTGAAGGGGTGAACCCTGGTGCCTTGGGGGGTGAATCTCTGCGGGGGCAGACAAATGCGGTGTTTGCTCATCCGCTTGCCCCCTCCCCCGCCTGTGTGTTTGCAAAACCTGTGTCATTAAACGAAGAGCTTCTCGCCGTTCCTGCCTCAGAACGCCCCTGAGATTAAGCGCTTTGCTAACAGGTTTTGTTTGCTGTTACATATCCAGAGGTAGGCTCTCCCAGAGCCAGCAAATAAACGCGTCTAAGCTGCCAGGTAGAGGCAAGTCATAGCTGGAGTTAGCTACCGAACAGGTAGTATTCCAAAGTAAAAACTTTGTCATCTGTGGGAGACACTGAGATAGATAAAAATATTTAACTAGTGTTTATTAACACTTCGTATGTGCTTTGCAAACATTATCAGCTTATTGTGACAATAGTCCAGCTGTGCAGACAAATGATACTGTCTCTCTCTAACAGGCACGTTGCTTCACTTATGTTTTTTCAAGGACATGCTCTAGTTCTTGCTTGTAATGGGGTAAACACAGAGGAGCTCTGATTTTCCAGAGCTATTCTCAAGCCACTTTTATACAGCTCTCTCCCCTTTAGGCATTTCGCTTTATTGCTAGACTGCATGTTCCTAGAATTACTCCAGCATTTGCTTTTCAAATACTCTCTGTATTACTGACCCATTGCTCACTTACGGCACAAGCCCTTTCTTGGTATAACAGTAATATATCTTCACATTTTTACACAACATCTTTTATCTTAAAAGCTATCAAACCATCAGATGTACTGTTACAGCTAGTACACAGGGATCACTTCTCCAATCAGCCAAGCACAACCAGCTTTGACGTGAAGATGAACATCACCAACCAGCTCAAGACAGTGGTTCAGAGCTGGTAATAAAGAGCTGTATGCTGCTCTGATTTCCAGTGGGGGTTAACTAAGCAGAGTGTAATTACCCCAACCAGAGCTTAGACCTTGGGGATAACACATGTTCACCGAAAAGTGCTTCAGGGTCTGAAGCAACCAAAGGCAGCCAAGACCTGTGCACAGTGTTGTTCCTTATGGGTTTCCAATTCAGACACTAAGCCAGCCTGCTCCTGCTTAGTCTGAGTTGTGTGAGTACATATTGCCTCACCCACAGTACCGTAAATTTTATCTCTTATCTCACTTAAGGACCTCCCTAGTCACAGTTCATTATAGAGGCTAGCAGCTCAGAGCAAATCTAGAGAGCAAAGATGTTTCCTCCTTAACCTTTAAAGCTAACCATGGATCCACTTTTGAAGTTCTGGTAAGTAAAGGCAGTCCCTTGCACTGCCGTATCTGCGGCTTGTCTGGTTCCCTGGTATACATAAACAGAGGGGGAGGAGGGATGGAAATTGGTTTAATAGTAGAATATGCCATTTCTTTTTGCAATTTCAGAAGAGTTGAGCATGTTTCCCCTTTTAGGCAACCTGACAGGTGTACAGTGCTATGATAACCGTCTGCCCTAACAAAAAAAAAATGCATTTTCATTTTTAAATTCTATACCTTTTAGTCACTCACGGCCAGTGAGATTTTAGAGAAAAACAACATGCCTCCTGAATTTTAGTTTCCCAAGCTATTAAGCTCTGAAAATTGTAACGAAGGTCATTGAAGCTTCTAATAAGGGTATACAGATTAACCTTAGGAGTGTTGTAGATTTAATTTCACTCAATAAGTACATGCTGCAAGCATATTTCTTCAGATTGATCTACTCACAGGCTGTACCCATCAACTGATTAAAGTTATATATAACACTGAAAAGATCGGATGTCTTGATTTTTTTTTTTTGCTCAGTTAAAGGAATAAATTAACTGCTTTGGGATAAATCCAAGTCTCACTTTACAATTCAATAAAAAAAGAAGTACTTTTAGTTTATATAATACTTGTTCCACTACAGGTTCTTCCAGTGCAGAGGACATATTCCAACCATGTATTTAAGAACCTTTACAAGATTAAAAATTTATCATGCAGGTGAAATTAGACCCTGAATTAGGAAGCTTATTAACTGCATAAATGTAATCAGCACCTTCTGAAGCCTGACACACAGCAAAAAAAAGAAATGACTTACAAAAGGGTGGCGTCAGTCTGTCTGAGTCAGCTGGACTCAGCTACAGAGCCAGTGACTGCTTCAGAAAACCTATTCTACTCAGGTTTCTGCGTGTTTCTTCTATACGTGTTTCTTGCAGACGGCAGCTTAATGGTTAAAATAACAAAATAATCATCTCATGGGAGTGGGACAGTGGTTGGGTGGTGATGCCTACTCACAGTAATATGAGTAGTCAGTGCAGTTACAGAAGAAAGATAACAGGTTCTGAACTGAAAATGAAACCTGCCCAAAATTACAGGTCATGTTGCTGAAATAAATACATCCTTACAGTAAAACCAAGTAGACTCTTTAAGCATGTTTTCTATGTTTTCATAAAAATAAGCATTTTAGCATAATGAAGGTGATTAAAAGCATTTTATCATAACAAAGGTGTCTTTTACTTGAGGGCATAAACCGTTTTCTACGTTTTCATAGAAAACATTGTGCTCGGCAGTGACAGCCATGGAGGAAAGTTTGGTGTGGGATGAGGTCAGAGTTACTCACATTCACTAGTTCTCTATGGGATGTTGGTGCATACTGTGTTAGCCCTCATATCCTCTGTGGGTGTTTGGACCTTTTCCCCATAAGATGTGAGACAGAAACCACGTGTGTCATTGTTGTGAACTGCCAGGAAATTCCTTGCTCTAACTTAACTTTCTATGCAGCTCAGGTTTCCAGTTGACATTTTTCAAAGTTTTTAGCAAAGCTTGCTCAGCCACCTACACATGTATACAAATTTTAAAGAGTCAGAATTCACAGATTTTTATTTTTAAGAAAACTTTAATATAAAATGCATGACTCAGGTATCAGATGTGAAAAGACTTTGTGTTTGGCCTGATCATTTTCCAAAGGGGAAGGATTAGACTTTCAGATATTTCTAGTTTAGGCAAATTCATCCCACATGCCACTATCATTTACCTCACTGATTTTCAGGATGGGCCACACCAGTACTGCATGTTTCAGTGGTGTGTGCTGGATATCAATATAGAGCCAATTATAGAAACCTTTGGTGATTAAAAGCATTTTATCATAATGAAGGTGTCTTTTACTTGAGGGCATAAACCATTCAGCAAGTAGTTCTATTTTAATTCCTTGAGCTTTTTTAATTTTCAGTTAATTAGCTAGAAATACACCACCTACAACATTCTCCTTTTCTCAGTTAGGAGGCTAAAATTTGCCTCTAGTACGCATTGCTATGGGGCATTTGCTTGTTTATTTAAAATTAAAAAAAAAAAAAAAACAAACAAACAACAAAAAAAAAACCCTGCTAGAAGCTTGGTATAAAATTCATTTGCTCAGTAACTGCTATGCTGGGGTAATTAACAAAGCCTTTCAAAGCAAGTTGTGTACTCATTCAAAAATATTAGGCAATTCAAATTGCCTGTTCTTCAGCTATTAAAAAGTTTAATTTTTAAGAAGTATCTTGAAAAGAAAATAAAAGGAAAAGAGAAGAAAAAAGAAAAACAACAACAACAATAAAAACCAAACATAACTTGATTTAAATACTTCAGTGAGTTAACTGAGAAGTTATTTAAGTCTAACAGGCTCCTGTCTCAAAGGAAGGCCAAAAGAGAAAAGTAGTTGCAATTTTGTTACTGAAGACTAGTGTGTTATTTTACGCTATTTCTAAAATGTTCTTCAAATGGCAGCTACTATCATGTCAAGTGCTGCACTGCTGGAAAATGCCTCAGGATGTCCTGAAAATTTATTTTTTTTGAAAAAAGGGATTCCATTCTGTATTTAAAAGGATGGCGAGGTCTTCCAGGCACAGGTGTGTCCAGGAAGGTTAAGAGTATCTCCTGCTCTCTTCATGCCCTTGTGCTAGCACTGGTGAGGAGGCTGTTTTCTATATTCTCATGTTACCAGTACACTAATACGTGTACAATTTAGATCAAATATGTCAGTTTTCTAGTCTCCATCCTTGGAGGTTTTCAACACAAGATTAAATAAAGCCCTAAGCAACCTGGTCTGATCCCATAGCCTTTTGCTGGAGGTTGGATTACAGATCTCCTGTGGTACCATCCTACCCAAGTTATCCTATGCGGTCTTCCTGGACAGACCATCTGAAAACCAGGAGGTCACAGTTTCACCAAAAATTAGTTCTCTCACTCCAAAAATGAGATCTGATGATTGCTACCCTACTACTGAATCACAGATAACAAATGAATGACTGAATGACTGAATGAGGTTCTTACCAAGCATCAGAAGACAGGTTTTCTATTGAAATGAGGTTTGTGATGGAAGGACATTCCTCTGTAAGCCTTCATCATTTTCATGAGAAAATTCCAAGAAATAACTGTTTTTCCAGGTCTTTTGAACAGTAAAAGCTATGCAACGTAATAATTTCTATTCTGCCTACTTCTAGAAAAAGGGGGGTGTTTGTCTTTGTTCTCTGAAATAATGCTTGATTATGGTACCTCCTAGAGAATAATAGCTTATTGTTAGAGTGCCTAAGTGGGAGACAGTCTCTTTGGTGTTTTAGTTATGGGTATTGTGGTGTTCACACAAAATTAATTGGGAATTTCTTAACGGTTTGATTTTAATGCCTTTGTAAAGATCTTAAAGGATGCATTATTTTTTTATTATTATTTTTACTGGTAGAACTTTAACAAATAGTCTCTATCTTCACTGTAGAGTCTGCATTTCTCAGCTACAACTGATTGCTCTTAGGCATTATGCAGTTTTTAAAAAAATGTCATAGGACAGTTTTATTGTCTTTGATATAATTACTTGAAGTCAGAGAAGAAAAATCTGAATATTATGCTTTGGTCACTACACATCCCCTAAATGTGATACAAACAAAATCCTCTTTCTCCCAACAGCTGTCTTGATAGAAGAAAGTTCTGCACTGATTCAATATCTGTTGACAAGCTGTCTATATAAATCGACAGAGAAACAAACTGATACATGCAACTGAGTGTGCCTCCAAAGTGATTCACAATCTGTTGAAACAAGACACCATAACATTAAATAAGTCATTCCAGTGTTATGGTTCCTCTTCCATCCTAAAAAACCTGAAATAAAGAGCAGAAATATGGTGACATGACAATCTGGCGGCTGAAGCACAGATAGAGGAAGATTGAATGAAATGAAACACTACACAGTTAGCTTTACTAGTGTCAGCGTTGTGCTACATGTTGAATGTTTGCATTGCTTATTAGGATCAATGGATATATTTTGAACCCATTCTGACAGCCTGGATTCAAACGCTGAGCAAACTATGACATTACAGTATTCATGTATGTCAGGAAAAAAAGTCCCTGAGTAATTTTAGGGCAAAGGAGGGTGGAAAATAAAATAAAGACTAGGCAGATTGACATCCAGACACTGTATAGGAGAGAGACCAAAAGAAAACTACAGAATTTATTTATTTATTTGTTTATTTATTTATTTATTTTAATCTAGTGTGATATTAGTCTGAAATGTTTGGTCATTGTGTAATGATTCATATGCAGCCAACTGTCAGTACTGTACTATGCCTTTGCACCTCCTCAAGGCATTATGACAGAGTCAGTCTAAGGAAAACTAAGGCAAATACACCATACTGGATGTAGGATGCATGCTAGTTAACCTAAGATTTGGAAGCAATTTAATTACTCATCACACACTTCCCTTTATCTAGAAGTTGGGATATATATAAAACAAAGAAAAAAAAATAGTTTTGAGGGGGCATAAGCAAGAGGGGCCTATTATTGCCTGAATTCTGCCAAAGAAGTATTCTCACAGCTGGGTTTTTAGATGGAGATATTACACTGAGACAATGGTGATTGCTCTGGTGGGCCATCTTCTTTTAGCTATAAACTTTTAGACTAATTACTATGCTAATGTTGCTAGTTCTGTTAGCAGTATTTGATGGAATTGACCATCATGTGGTGCTGAATAAAGCTGCATGTCTCATGCTCTTATCCCTCCTCCTAGCGAGATCATTGTTTAGAATTATGTGTGCTCCTGGTTCTGTGAACACCCTCACATATTAAAACCTCAGGACTGGGAGACTGGATGGATAGGAGAGTCAGTGGCATGCATGGACAATTAAACTCTGTTTCTTCATAACAGTTTAATCGAGAGTTCCATTACTTTATGTGCTAAAAGTAATAGTAGCCAGGGAAAACTAAATATGCCTCTAATCTTGGAGTGTTTGAAGGGGGGAGATTTGGAAGGAGCTGTTTCAGCTCAGACTGGGAACTAAGCTTGGAGCTATTCTGGAAGCACAAGTGATGGCAGAAAGTTTTCTAACCTAAGGGATTTCCATCCTGTAACACACACACAGCCATATTTCCTGCCTTCAGGCTCCACTATTGCAAAATGCTGTAGAAGAAAGCTCAAGTGAACACCATGGTGATGCCCCAGGATCATAAAGTCTTAGCAAATCTCACAGGTTTCCTGGTAATTTCCCTTGGCTCTGCTCAGTTCAATAAATCATGCTCTCCAGGATTTAGCTTATTTTCTCTCTACTAATCAGGCTCCTCAGAAAGTGTTTTTTTTTTTTTTTTAAATATATTTTTAAAATTATTTTTAGGAAACTTCTCCTTGCAACCAAGTCTAAATTTTCCCCTTACTGATTTCATGCCCTTTTCTTCTCATTCTGTCCCCAGAAAGAATACAGAATAGCTCACTGACTTCTCTGTGGTAACCTGTAACATGGTGAACCATTGTTTCCTATTAAGGAAACCATGAATTCTGCAATGAATTTCTCTTATTCATGAATTCAGTGTAAGCAATGTTCTTTCTTTACTTCATTGTTACCTATAGAACAAATGTAGTTTCCTCAAAGATGCTTTGAATGACTCATTCCCCTTGTCAGTTCTTTCTTCCAAATTCTCACTACTGAACTTACCTTTTCCAGACAGTATCACAGTTTTCCATCTTGCCATCCTTGGAATTAAATTTAAGAATACATTATAATTAACTTGGGACAAATTACAACCTTCCACAAGTGCACTCATGCAGTGTTTCCTTTGCTACAGACTGTTATTCCATATCTGGGAAGGGAAATATGATCTAATATCTCATTCATGAGAGAATATAAAATAATTTTAGCCTTCATCTTCATATTAGAAAAATACCCACGTGCACAATTAACACTTGCTAACTACCATTGGAACTATAGAATATTCTTGGGTGAATTTCCTAGTACACACCAGATCTAAAATGGAATGATTGTTTTTATTTATTTTAGCTTGGCTTTATTATTATTATTATTTACTTTAGCTTGGCTTTTTATTTATTTATTTAAATGTGCTTGGGAACATCATTGATTTTGGAAATGGAAGAGCTTAAGTGTTTTTGTTGTTTTGTAATCTTCAGGATTGTGATAATTACTATGAGAAAACAGCTAAAGAATAAGCAAAACAGCTTATTCTTTTGTTTGTTTTACAAATAAATGCTCTGCATTATAATTATCCCTTTAAAACTAAATGCTTAGGTACAAAATATATTGTTTAGGAAAGCTTTACAAACATAGTGGCAACTATTTGACAGTACTTGTAGAATTAAAACACAGATACCATTATTTATTGTATTGTTTATAAACTGCAAATTTCTTGGTCAGTAGGGATTGAAGATTTTTGACTTGCATGTTAGACGAGAAGAAACCAGAAGAAATGTGGTCGCTGTACACACTTGGCATCTTCAACTAAATATTTGTGGATCACTATTGGCCACATCTTCCAACTACATCTATCTTAAACCTATTTTTGATATATATATTAAGACCAACACATTTGTCCACACACATACATTGTGTTGTATACTCTTTTGACTTATTTTTGTTTGTTCATTTGTTTTGATTTTGCAGGTCAACCCAAAAGAACTGAGATTACAACACCCATTTAAACTTCCAGGAGTGAATAAAAGTATCATGAATTTTTGTTTATTTTCGCTAATCTGTTTCACTGACATCAGATTCATGTTACATACCCACCTGCTGTTTGTGTCAATGTAATAAGACTGGCTGCCAAGCTGAGTGTTCAAAAGCAAACAAATGGAAATAGTCAGGATTTTCATAATTGTCTGCTGTAAAAAAAATCCATATGATTGGTAGATCACAGAAAAAAAAAAATATTAGCAAATCCCATTGGCACCTTGCTGCCAGAGAGTCCATGTACCACACAGAGCCAAATGCATTCTGTTTTGTAGTTTGGATTTATTAATCTGATAGTCCACAGCTCCACAACATGGAACTTGGCTCCTACTGTGTCTGCAGCCTGGGCCACTCTAGAGTTTGCACCTGCGATTGCTCCTCTCACAGCCTCGGACTTGTGGAAAATTACTGCCACATTCTTTCTTCCAGGTGGAACAACTAGACAGCTGCTATCTGCCAGCTGTGAAATAACAGAGGACTCCCCAAAAACATCACCAGGGACTGACAAGAGAGAACAATTCAGGATCCCTCTGAATCACCAGCCTCCCTAGCACGAACTGCCAATTTGCACGGGTGGTGGTGGTAGGGGATGGATGCTTTATGAAAGTATCAGTCAGTAAATGAGTCAGTAAATGAGACAGTCAGTAAATGAGATAGAGGGCAGTTTGTCTTCAGGTCATCTTTTCTTTCTGACTGCCTGCAAACATACTTTTGACATATGGTTTTGAATATAAGGTAAGATATCCCCTAAAGGAGGCTGGAGCAAAAGAGGTCTTATCCCCAGCAAGTGTATGTGCTGTGCTGCAATGCTGTTCTGGGGCTGCAATCTACAGGCTAGGTTTCCTTTCTGCCACGCTACCAGCAAAATGGGGCATCTCATTTAGCTATATCAGATTGTGGTTTGCAATGGATGGATCAACTTCAAAAACATGTATGAAATTCACCTTATGACATAAATGTATCTTGTATTCAGCTCTTGTCTTTATTATGCTGCATTCTCTGGCAGCTGCCTGTAACGATTACATTATATAGAAAAAGAGACCTCCGAGCTGTCAAAGAAGACTGAATGCAATCTTTTAAGAGGATGATGGTAGTATGAAACCTGGTCATTTCCAATAAATGAGTTACAACACCTTTCAGGTATTACACTTGCCCCTGAGCATCCTTTTCATTTCTGCATTGTTACAATCACACTTTCTGCTTCAGTAGTCTTTTTTTTTTTTTTTTTCTTTTTTTCTTTTTTTTTCCCAATCTTATCGTTAGAAAGCCAGAATTGCCACCATTACCTCTACCATCACCACCACCAAAAAATGGGATAATTTGACAGAAAAAGCTGCAACAACTACAGGTGATTTAATATCTTGAAGTGTACAGATAAAATGAGTTCTCCATCCTTTTCATGTACAATATCTCTGGGTGTAAGTGTATTCAGATATGATTGCTTTCTCCTAGGCCCACAAAGGCTGATGCTTCATGATGTGAAATTTTACTCTAAATGAGACAGGTAATAATAACCTATATTCCTGGAAAACCATATGTACATTTTAATTTGAGATGTTAAGCACATACCAGCGTGGGTCAACAAATTTCACACTTCTGATTTCCATTGTAAATGAGTGTAAATATTTGCAAGTATACAGCTACTGAAAAACATGGCGAACACATGTCATGGGAGAGTGAGATCCTCTTACCAACTAACAGCTGCTAATGGGCACTGGTAATGTACTTTGTTCTGGCATGTACAGGCTCTCCTGCATTAGCGTGAGTAACTCTCATGTTCATGCTGCCAAAAACTTTGGACTGAGAGTCGTGAAGGTATTGGTGGTTGGGGCTCACTCCCACCATCCCAGCCAACACCCTCGTCCATATTCATAGAGTCTGAGTCACATTATTTCCACAGAGTCTGACAGCCACTGCTTTCTCCACTTCAGGCCTGTCTAGATCTTTATCTATTTCTTCCAGGACTGTTTCTCAGGGAGAGTATAAGTCCTGGTGATGCTGTGATTATTTAGAAATACCTTTTGCTCTTGTCAGTCCCTTGCTTAAGCAGCAAAAAGGCTCTCTCCAAGGAACAGTACCTGCCCAGGAAGCCAGCGTTAGGAACCTAGAGCTTCCCATAACATGTTAGTAGACCTGGATCGAGTACTACATAGATGGAGGAACTGCAAGGGAAAGTGTATTTTATTTGTAAATATCTAGGGGGCCAACTCCACATCTAGTCATGCTTGTATATATCTGCAGGGACTCTGCTCAAGCTGATGGGGCAGCTATAGGGTCACCATATTTAGCAGAGCCTCACCTAAGAAGCTGGTGTATGCTCAGGAGAATGGTGGTTCTATCAAAAGGCCAAGGCACACAAAAGCATTTCAGGAGCTTGAGGAAGAAAATTAGTGTGTGAACATGAAAACCTGAGGAAGGAATGAAGAAATTAATTATCAAACCAGGGGAAAAACAAAGAAGCATGCAGAAAAACAATTAGTAGTTTAAAATGCTCTTGAGTCCAGTAACCTTGGAGAATGCATTGAGCTAGTAACGGTGGTTGCTGTCACTTAAGGTAATTATTGGATATCATATAAACCATTTTTTCAAACCAGGACAGAGTTGTTTATGTTTTAGGAAGCAGCCATCAATAGTGAAATTAAATATTTGAATGAATGCAGGAACATGTTCTAATAAAACGTGAAGGAAGTAATCAGGGAAGATTATCAGTCTTGTCAGCCTGATATTTAGCAGTGATAAAAAAAGAAAGTCTGGTGCCAATGTACCTTCCTTTTTGCAACCTGAGCCTATCTAACATAATATTAAATGGCAGAGACTCATAAGGAGTTTAAGAGCTTCTCTGCAGGATGAAGCTGAAGACATACACAAGTCTGAGATTATCACTAGATTATTAAAGTGCTTTACTCTTAATGCCAAATCAGGGTATCCTGGGACCAGCAATAACTTCCCGTGATTCCACAGACCAGCATCTAGTCACGCAGCTGACCTGAATAGGAAGGAACCTGATGAGCTGGAAAGAAGCAATGGTCGATATTCTGGCCTAAAGAAAAGCAAGACTTGGACCAGCCCAGGACAGAAATACAGGACCCACTTGTAACCCACTGTTCTTTTTCCCCTGTCCCTAGGGAGCAAAGGAAAGATGGCAGTCCACAGATATAAAATGTCTCACTCTGAATGTCCCTGCCACAAATCCCCATGCAGGCAGCTGGAAAGGAGGTCACTGCTTGCAACTATAACCTTACACTGTACCCAGGATACAAGTAACACCCAGAAGTAGAGTATGGTCTCTGCCTCCTACTATAGCTCTACAGAGGGACTAGCTTCTAAGCTCAGCTTGCAGGATTGAGAAATTGATATTTTGCTCTATAACCAAGACTGTGTGCAGATGAACTGAGGATCACCTACAGATCACAGAAATAAAATCTATTATTTATCATTTTTTTAGGTCACTCTCCCCTCCTTCCTGCTTTTTCTTTTTTTTTTTTTCTTTTCTTTTTCTTTTTCTTTTTCCAAAAAGTTGTTTGCTTGCTTTTCATTTTCTCTCATGCTCCAGAGCTGAATTTCAGCAACTAAAATTGGTGGGCCTTGCTCAGAAAGCCTCTTAAAATTATTAATGCACATCTTTGATGAGATGGCTAAAGACATGTAGCATAAATTATTTCAATATGATGTCTGTTCCTTTTTTTTTTTTTTTTCTATGCTTTTATTACATGTTAATGCTCATCTTTGAAGAGGTGGCTCAAGGCAGGTAGTACAATATGCCTGCATTGTGACATCTGGTTATCAACTTATTCTCCCTGAAATCTCAGAAGGCCTTTTTAACAGTTTTGGAAGTTGCATACTTCAATACTAATCTCTTTCTTTCAAAACATTTAAGTTTCTACCATGAGGTGTTAACCATTTTAGATACTCCACACCACTACACCCATTATAGCACCTTATGCAGTTTCAGTATAGACCAGGCTCCAAGTTCCTGAAATACCAACAGAACTAGTTTTGTGAGATGACATCTTGGACTAAATCTTTGTATTCACCTTAACAATTAATATAAGCATTAAAGCAATCTGCCTGAGTGAATTTTCACTTTGCATGAAGAAATCTGTCTCCATCTCTGCCTCTTTGTTTTAAACTGACATTGTCCCAAAATTGATCAGAACATAAAAATTGTTTATCATGAGCTAAATTTCCATGATCAATGTAAAAAACACAATTAAAGAGCTATGGAGAGCTGTGCGTGCTGGTTAGAGACCCAAAGAGGGAGTGTGAATGAAAAATGTAATTAATTGATAATCTTAAAGGAATAAACAGGTTGCCTTCTAATTTTACAGAATGTAGCCATTGCAATTTATGATTTCTGCCAAACTATATATTGATTACTCTCTTTTAGGAATCAGCAGCTTTCCCTGATGATTGAATTCTAATTACTCACTCCATAATTACATTGATTTTAACAGACTTCTGGACAATTTTGTACCAGGCTGGTTTCAAATTACACTTAATGAATCCATCATGACTATCGATATAAAAACTTCCATCCTACAGCATCCTGAAATAGACATAAATTGTTTTTCATTCCTACTGCACAGGCTGTGCTTGCCCTCAGCTCATATTGCACTCACTCAGAGCAGCAGCTGGCCTTGGGCTCCACTTCATGACATCTCTATGGAGGAGAGACAGAAAAGTACAGTTGGTTGTGTTCATTTAAACCCAGTGGTGAGTATGTCTGTAGCAAGCTGTGATAAAATCCATTACCCAAGTTAGTACTTTAAAACAAAAATTCAATCACTTCTGTGTATTACACCAAAGTCAAGAAAATCCTGCATCTGCCCTCTCCAAAACACATGCAATACATGCCAAGGATAGGCAAGTTATATTGGTGCTGGCTATGTAAACCACCAAAATGGGGCAAAATGCCTCACCAATAGTAGGCAGTTCATTTCCAGAAATACTACACACAGCTGTGATGCCCTGTGTGAAAACCCAAGGCTGTTGTTGAGCCTCTCTGCCTCTTCCCAGGGTTGTGCACACAATTATTTGTCTTCCTTTCTGCCTCATACAAACATAGGAATTTGCATAAATCAATACTGCAGCCTGACTGGCTTACAATTATCTTTAGGGAATCCTGTTTGGCCTCATGGTTTTATTTCCATTTATTTTGGACAACGACTTCCTACTCCTTTGAGTTATTGCTATATAAAGGAGCATTCAATATCCAGTCAGGCTGAAAGCTGCTGATTATGTTCATCAGCTTTAATAAGATATGTTATCAAGTCTTATTTTCTTGAATTATCTATAGATCAAAGATATGATCAATGGCAGCCTTTAAATATTTCCATGTCAATATTTTCAGAGAGCTTTTCATTCAAAAGGGTCTAGAAGTGCTTTAGAACAGGCCTTCTTTAGGCTTCATTTTCTTCCCTCTAAAGTTTAATATTTTGAGTGCAGCAGTTCTGGTGCTAAATTTGATTGAAGTGGCAAGGTCTCTACAGGTCCAGGTCATATCTGATGCTTTTATTATTATGATTATTTCTAAATTACTGGACACAGTAGTACCCTGCATTCCTGTTCAGGGATGCATCTCTCCTGTGTTTCAAACCCGTGTCAGGGTGAGACATGGACATGGTCCCTCCCTCCCTCACCACCGTCATTTCCATGGGAGGGAAACGGGATGCAGAACCTAGATGTGATGTGCTTCCACTGCTCTTTCCTTGCACCGTGACACAAAGGCACAATACCCTCCCCTGCACCTCCTGGACCACCAAGGAAGGCTTGTATCTGCTCTCCGGTAGAAGGTATGCAGCTTCAGAGTATAATTTTTAATATAAATAGTAGAATGGTGAGTGTGCAAGAGCAAAAAGAAAAAAAAAAATGAAAAAATAAATTAGTTTAAAATCAGAACATGATTTCACAGCATATGCCTACTGTGCACTCAAAATCACTTGCTTAATACATATACCCATTCTGGAAGTAGCATGCAAAAGTTTTACTGCAACAACGGGTTGCTTTCTTTTCTAATGAGGAAATGAACAAAGAGTTTATCCTCCTTTATCTTTGCATTTGTAAAGAACAGTTCCAGTAGACAAAAAAGTTAGGTGATTTTAGATGTTATTTTCTAAATTATAAAGTTTTCCATGGAGATAAATTTCCTTGCAGTCTCTAGCAAACTGGCTGGCGATTACTCTGCTGAGAGTAGTAAATGATGTACATATATATGCATCATCTTTTGAAGAAGAAATCAAATTAGAAGAGTTATTTAAACCTGAAAGCTGAGTGGTTTGTTTCCTGTTAGGATAAACATTTCAAGATAAGGTTTACTCTGGACAGCCTAAAAGAAAACAATTTGCATAAATAGATGAAATTTTATCGAACAATGAATAAAAGATTCAAACAGAATCTTATTTTACTTGAGTTTCTAAGTGAACAAAATTACTGGACTATTTCTTTCCTCTTAAATTCTTTTTTTTTTTTTTTTTTGATAATGGTGAAAATATGATTCCTTCAAACTTCACTTGCAATGAATTCAAGACAAGATAATATCATCGTCCATCTTCTTGATGAACCTCTCATCATCTTATCTTCAGTCTGAATCCAGGAGAAAAACTGAACAAGCCATGCATCTACACATCTCTTCATATAAAAATTACTTCTGAAGGTTAGAAAATGTTTAAGGTCAAACTTCTAAGCTGCCATCTGGAGCTCATTTAACAATTGCCAAGAACATCTGCCACTACCACACATGCCTAAGACAAAACTTAGACAACATTACCTTTTATTTTAAGTACAAAGTCTTAGAGTCACATGAACATTGTCTGAGATACTTTGCTGCCAGCCATGAGAACCCAGTGCAAATTTAGTGCAATTTGGCAGCTACTGAAGGTGTTATTAGATAAAAATTGTTTGCAAAAACACACAGTGTTCACAGTCTAAAACCTCTATCTCACAAATAATAGTGTTAGTAACAGCTTTGCAAGACAAATCAAAATTGAGGTGGGGGCGAGGGGTTATTGTGCACGGTATCTCCTGATAGCTGAGGACTGAAATGCAGTTGTGGAGTAGTCAAAGCAAACTTCCCTTACTGATGTTGCCACCACTCTGCCGTGGCTGCAAAGAAAACTTCAACTTTCAGATAGCTGAAGGCAATATTTTTCAAAAGCTCTACAAGTGAAATATGAAGGTAGACACTTAAGAGCTAAACAAAATGTCCTCAGAGGTAGGTATAATATTCTCTGAACTTTTATGACAAAAATGAAAGATATAAAAAACAGAGACACACATGGCTTGCAAGATCTAATTCCACAGAAAAAGCCCTGCGTCTTTATTCATATTTTAAGATATAGCAAATCCCATTAGTTATTAATTCCTTTGGGGAAGACATTTAGAGTTTAAAAATACTTTAAGGTTGCTACTCTTTACTCATATGCATGAATTCCTAATAGCAAGAAGTAGATTATGTGAGATGAAGACCTCTATTACTAAATTACTAAATACAGGAAATATGTTTTCTTTTTTTATTTTTATTTTTTCAAGTCCTGGATGGAAATTATCCTCTCCAAATGATGGATATGACATATAAAATGTCTATTAGAATATGATGAAAATTTTAACTAGAAGAAGATATTTTACATGATTGCATCCTTAATTTAGTGATTTGATCAGACAGGGGAGATGCTTCCAGACATGCTTATTGTGTCAAATTTCTGTAGTTTGATACATGTCAGGTATTAGGTTATTTTCTATCAGTGGAAAAGTAATACAATATATTACATATTTAGTGATTTATTTATACCACATAATAACGAATATGTGCAATTCAAGATAAATCATATGTATATTAATAGGTATAATAATTTTATTCCATTTACAGAACACTGAATCTGTATTTTAATGATGTCTAGATAGCAGATAAAATTGAAATGATTGCTTTCATTCAGTTGACAAGCCGTGAATGTGACTAAAAACCCCACACTGATTATAGATCAATTTACTTTTGAAACTGAAAAACATGAGTTAAGCTCCATGCCTTTTTCTTTATGAGTTTTTTTTTTTTTTTAAAAACCACATTACATTTTGTATTTTAACAGATGGCAGAATTTAATCTTCATCTGAGGAATAGGAGTTATATACAAGTTGATAGTTTTCTCATGGTGTGAAGAAGATTCATGAAGAGTATTATGTTTTGTTTTTCTTTATTATAGATGAACATATATATGCTAAAATATTATCACCAAATCATTTTTTTAAAGAATCTTTGTGCCTGTATGGGAAAGGAGATAAAGGTGCTTGTGGCCAAACCTCCAATCAAGCAACTGTTTACTTTTCAGAATTCAGAGCATTGTTATCAAATTCACTTCATAAAAGACATTGAATGTGATCTCACCAGGGCTTATCTTTCCATTTCTGTTGAAGAATTGTAACCTATAGAAGAACCTGTTACTTTGAATGTGTTCTTACATTTTTTTTCTTAAAGCCTAGAAATTGTTTACCTTCAGTGGGATCTATTTTTTGTTTTTCTTTTGAAATGCCTCTAGACTAAAAAATCTGCTCACAGCTGAAACAGAATTTATAAGCAGGCTGGTGGTTATCATGATGTGCTCAGAAAACACTTCCTTGCTTGATCCAAATTAATTTAGACTGTCACTGAATCCTCAGACTGCTGAATCTTCCTGGAGTAACTTTTCTACATTATGAAAATTTAAAAAGACCTTCTGCTTTTGAGAATGCATCAACAGGTGGAAAAAGCAATAGGTCTTCACAAAATACCTGCAGATTGAAAGCAAAATGTCTCTGAGACTTTAATTAGAGTAAAAGAACAGAGAATGTTGAGATTAATGGTAAACTAGATTTATGAGATCCAATATTTAAAGGTTAGAAAGGCCTATAATTAAGGTTGATAGGCAAAGTTTACAAGAGTTTGTTGCACAACATGTATATTTTAAAGTAGAAAAGAAAAAATATGTTTTATGTTTATAATGGAGAAAAAGAACAAGTCTGAGCAGAAGCCTCCATGGGAGTTGTGTATAAGAATTTGGTCACAGTCTTTTGAACAGAATTGGAGCTTTTTACAGAGTTATTTTAATTCTAAATTTTTATTTTGTAAATAATTCCATAACTGACAGAACTACAGGAATGGCTAAAGCTGTGCCTTGTTTATTTGTTTGTAGTTAGCAAGTGTGTAGTTGCTGCACACATCTGCTCAGCTATGTTTGCTTGTATTGTTGCAGACGTAAAAAAATTGTGACAATTTAGTGTATTAATGCATGTCCAATATCAGCCAGTGTCACAAGCTAATGCACAATACTGTCTTTGTCCCTTTGCAAAATGAAAATACTGTTTACATTTACTTTATCTCAGTGCAGTATCATACTCTTTAATCATGTCCTACCAAGCAAGCACACTTAAGCATTGGAAGTCCTTGAGGAAAAAAAAAAAAGGCAAAGAGAAAGCAAGGCAATGTGAAATTAAATTATATTGGAGGGTGGGGGAACTTTAAACCTGGTGCAAACTAGGG
Organism: Heteronetta atricapilla; assembly: GCA_011075105.1. Taxonomy (NCBI): domain Eukaryota; kingdom Metazoa; phylum Chordata; class Aves; order Anseriformes; family Anatidae; genus Heteronetta; species Heteronetta atricapilla. Next base: position 111,553,529 of record CM021732.1, read on the forward strand.
TCAGTTGCTTGTTTTTTTAAGGAAAACATTGTGTGGCTAATATTTCCCTTTGTTTTCATAGAAGATATTTATAGTTTTTAATAACTGCAAAGACATCTAATGTTGCATGCTCTGTCATGGTTATAATGCTGATAATGCCATAAAAACAGCATTATGATACCTCAGTAGGAACACATCTTTGTATGCTGCACATCATGTAGGAGGTGCCTGGTGTAGTCCTCTGTCACCCCACGTCCCTTGGCTGCCTGACAGCCATGCAGAACTGCTCAACAAGAGACAAAATCATCTTCCTTTTGCATTATGCTTCTTGCCAGCCCAGATACAGCATCTGTTGCCACCAAGGGCAGATCGACGTTTAGAGAAGGATGATGCAAATCAAGGAGGAGATGAAAGGATATGCTCCCAGCTGCTGAGAGCTGATGTTTCAGGGCATTCTTCTGCTTTGCTAGGGAGAGAATACTGGGGATAACCCTGCTTGTGGGTGAGTTTCACATGGTCTGGGGAAAGAGAGACTGGAAAAGAAAAGCATGGGATCAGGGAGTAATGGGCTAGGAGGGAGAGGTCAGGAGGAGATTGGAGACTGCAGGAAATAAAGGGAAAATGGAAAATTAAGAGGCTAAAAAGTAGGCTAAAGTCTCTGAGAAAAGGAGTTGGGAGGAAGGGAAGAGAAAAGAAAGGAAGTACTGAAGGTTAGTTTGAAGAATTTGCTGACACTGCCAAAAAAAAAATGTAGTATCAGGAATTCCACAGAACTCCCCAACTCTACAAAAAGGAGATGATATGCAATGGCTGAAAGAGCTGGTCTCACTTTAATTAAATGTTTATTTAAGTCTAACATATTTGAAAATTATAATTAGTTTCCCCCAGCAATGCCTTTAACCAAGCCCCTTTCACAAAGATCTTTGAAAAGCAGACAACTCATGAAAACTCCCAGGTGGCAACCATTTTTTTTCCTGAAAAAGAAGTTTACTGAAATCTTCAAAGGCCAGAATCTGGCATAGTTTTCTCCTGAGTAAAGTTAAGTCTGCAAGTTAAAGCCCTGCCAGGCAGCATGACGTACTCCAGCTACCTGCAAGTTTGGTCCCAGACTGATAAGCAGCAGTGGTTGAACTTTATGCCCATCTGGTTGAAGGTTCGACCAATCCAGAGGTTCTATATAATCCATCCCTGCTCATGGGTCATTAAGTGTCCAGACATGGCACTACAGGATACAGTCAATCAGCAGGGGATTTCCCCACAGCAAGAACAAAATAAATGATTTTGCATAGAGTTTCTTTATGCAAGGGCTTCCACTGCCCCTCAGTGTTAATGGAGATGTTCTGTACTACCAGATGAGACAACTTGTTGTAAACATATGAGTAGATTGTTGTCATTCCAATACCACATAGCTAAGATCTAGCTTAAATGATTATTTCTTGGACAAATAGACTAATTTTCTGCTGACTGTGATCAGTTTTAATGTGTAAGAGCAAATTTTGCAGAAGGAATGTCACATTCTTGCCACTGTTGAATTTAAATCCACGATGTTATTTAGAGAAAATTTAAGATTCATGCCCTTGCAGTAACAGCTGTAAAAAAGTATGGAGTGACTAATTGTCCAAAAGCTCAAATGGACAGCAAAAATTCTGCACATTCCAGATGCTGGGAAACCGTGGACCTGATGTTCTGAAAATCACACTCTATGGACTAGGTGGGACACTGTAATACATCACATGGTCTTTGTAATTTTGACATTGGATCAGACAGAAAAAAAAGTCAACAGAACAACAACAACAAAAAGACAAAGTTGAAGCAAAAATGTGTATGTAGTCATGTCTTCAGCAGATACACTGTGGAGCTGGCTGAGAATGTTTAGAGGGAGCCATTTTTAAAATAGAAAAACCATTTTGTGAAAGAAAGCTCTCAACAATAGCGTATATACAGTTTCAATGTGGAAGGAATTTCTGGTCAGAATACATGTACAAACAATGAGGCTACAGCCTCTGCTGACAGGGTGGAGTAGGAAGGCTTAAGTCCTTGCTGTACCTCATCTCATCAAGGGACCTGAGGCTCCAGCTCACAGATGGGTGCCCAGACTCGTGGGCTATGCTGTGAATCACTTCAACGGGAACATTTATTGTGGGACAGTGCTTTCCTCCAGCTCTCCTGCTTCATGCTCCCTTCTTGTCCTCCTGTCTACACCAAAAAAAAAAAAAAAAAAAAAAAAAAGGATTACGGCACTTTTCTGGGATGTGCATGGGAATCTAAAATGGGATGTCACCCATGCTGTGGGCAGCTGATGAAAACCCAGAAGAGCCACCCTCTGTGAAGCCTCTAGGTTAGAAGAAGCCTCGGGCTCTATCACTCTCATTGGTTTTTAACAGTAGAGGAGTTCATAAGAGGAAATTGAGTTTTCCATTTCTGAAGAAAAATCAAATGACTTACTTCTGAGTCCAGGACCTAGGCAGATACAAATAAAGCAAGGATAATTTTGTGATATCAATTTAATTGCATATTTCTTTCAAACTATATGACCACCTGGATGCAGTCATAACAATAACAACAGCAAATCAATGTTTGTGAGGAAATGCAGTTAAGTACTATGATCTAATAATATGCTCTCTTGGAAGCAGCTGTAAAATTCTTTGTTTCTCTTTGCAAACAGAGTGTTAAGAATGCCAAGAACCAACAAGTGTCTAATATTATTCTTCCCCAGATGAAATGAAAAGATATTGATTTCTACCAAATAGATTCCGTAATATGTAAACACATTATTCTAAGACTTAGAAGATCATATACTTTTATTTCTCTTCTCTTCTGAAAAGACTTGAAGGAAATGTTTTATCAAAACAATAAAATAAAATGTTGTGTGTGCTTGTTGGAAAAAGCCAACAAATATATAAACCATCTTTTCACATAGTGGACAAATGCATTCCTAACTTTACCTTATATTTACTTGAAGAAAAGACATCACAGAACACTAAAAGACATGGGTCTGCAAGGTTATGCCAATGTGATTACGTCATGTGTGGTTGTGAAGCTACATTTCAAAAGCAGATTTCCTTCTTAAGTCCTATAAAGTCTACAGAGGTGCTATCCATTCAAAACAGTGACTCTATTAATTTACACCAGCACAATTGCCACAGTAGAGATGGGAAATAGGGATTAATCGGGTATGAAGAAACTCCTTTCACTAGACTGTTTTTGTAATGGATACCTAGGGATTTCTCATTAAGTCAATCATTTCTTTAATTTCCTTCAAAACTGAAACATTTTCAAAGATTTCAGAATTTTATTACCAGTCTTTCTATCATCTATTTGATCCTGTTAATGAGACAAGAAGCAGAAATGCCCCAAATACCCCAGAAAAAGGATGATACTGACATGTTTCCAGCCTATCTGGGTACAGAAACTGTCAGCCATAGAATCAAAGAACCACAGAATATCCCAGGTTGGAAGAGACCCACCCACAAGGATCATTGAGTGCAACTCCTGGCTCCATACAGGACCACCCAAAGATCAGACCATGTGTCTGAGAGTGTTGTCCAAATGCTTCTTGAGCTCTGGCAGGCTCAGTGCAGTGACCACAACCCTGGGGAGCCTGTCCCAGTGCCTGACCACCTTCTGGGTGAATAAACTTTTCCTAACACCCAGCCTGGCCCTCCCTTGTCCCAGCTCCATGCTGTTCCCTCAGGTCCTGTCGCTGTCCCCAGAGAGCAGAGCTCAGTGCCTGCCCCTCCGCTCCCCTCGTGAGGGAGCTGCAGGCCACCATGAGGCTTCCCCTCAGCAGGCTCTGCTTGGGGCTGGACAAACCAAGGGACCCCAGCTGCTCCTCATAGGTCTTGCGCCCTTCACCATCTTTATAGTTCTCCTTTGGACACACTAATAGTTTTATGTCTTTCTTATATTGTGGTGTCCAAAACTGCATGCAGTACTTGAGGTGAGGCCACACCAACACAGAGAAGAGTGGGAAAATCCTTTCCCTTGAAATGTCAACCCATTCAGTAACATTCTGAAATATTTTTCCAAGTACAATCAACCATTTGAACGTTTGGACTATTTCTCAGAGTCACTGGCCCATATGCTAAGCATGACAGAAAATCAATGACCATATTTAGCTATTTCTATATACATAGATGGAGAGAAACTCTCAGGCTTAAATGTTTTAGATTTTAGAAATATTCTTTACTCCTCTGTTGTGTTTGTTTGTTGTTGTTTCTTTTTTATTATTATTATTTTTCTACCTTTTCCTCACTATGATATGCTATCGTTCCTATTTAAGTGAGGTACAGGCTGTGCTAACTCATCTGCTGAATACCCTTGTTCAAGAGGCTTGTCCACGGAGACTAGTCTTTCATAAATATTTTCCATTTCCCAGCAGCTTTACCTTGTCTCGAGCACATGCATAATGGAAAAGGAAAAGCCCAAATTACCAACTGCTCAGTAAAAAAACAAAGAACATTTCTGTATCTGTCAGGGAGCTATACAAAAAAGCAAAGAGAAACAGGTGTTACATTTATGGTTAACCAGGACAGCATAAGGAGAAAGCAGCTCTGAGATTAACAGAAAAAAAATGATCTGATTTGTGATGGCCACACTCGGTAGATGGGAAAAAATATATACTACAATTCATGTTAAATAAAAGCCTGTTTCTGCCTAATACTTCAGAGAATTTGTCCATGAGCACTTCATTATTAAACAGCATTCCTGTGCCACAGCCAACTTTAGAAAGGATTTATTTAACATGCCATTACAGCAATTAGCCCCAGGGAAAGTTCAGCTTGCATACCCAGCTTCTAAATATGTCTTAAATTTGTATTTATCAACCAAGTTTCCTCCCCCTCCCTGCTACTGAGTATAAACTTCCCCTTTTTTCTTCACCTCACAGCCCCTATGAAGCTTTCAACCTGAGATCTTTTCTCACGACCCAGAACGTCAGAGCACTGTCCCACCTTTCCTCCTGTCTACACCAGCGCAATATGAGTCCTCAGGAAGGTAGACCTGTCAGGCCTCGTGTGTCAGTTTTAATCACTCCTGCAGAAGTAAGTGGATGATGTTGCTGCAAGACAGGATGTTTAAGAGACATAAAGGAGACTGAGGACATTGAGGTTTAATTTCTAGCTCTGCTGTGACTCGAGGCAAGCCATTCAATCATTACCTGTATTTCAGCTCTCCAAGTTTGCATGAGGGTAGTAATAGTTTTTCTCCATCTTGTTTATTCAGTCCATACTAGATGAGCTATTACCTGCAATGATTATTTACAGCAACAACACATTTAGGGTCCAATCTTTCTTTAGGACTCCAGACACAACCGTTCCTCAGAAGACTCTCTGAACCCTATGGCTTTGATCAGATAGATCCTCATGACAAAGAGTGACACACAGGAATTGAATTCTGGTGCCTGAAAAAAAAATGATGTTGAGTTTGCAAAGACACCTATCATCTAAAAACATATATAAATTTTTATTCTCCAGGTTTTGACTGCATATCAGAAGAATAAAGAAACACATAAATATTGTGTATTTATACTAATGCTGATGTGGCATCTATCATTATGCAGTAACCACCAGGAAACTGTTAGATAAGTTGAACCTCAAGTTGCTCATCTCCTGAAACCAAAACAAGGTTTCTGTTCCCCATACCTCTGTCTGGAGCAGGCAACACGGAGCAGAAGCAGCACTGGTCTCCATCATTACAAGTAATTCTGAGCCTCTTTTTTTTTTTTTTTTTTTTTTTTTTTTTTTTTTTCTATTGTTCAAGGCAGCAACTCTCCAGGTTCCCTAGGGAACAAGAAAGTGAAGAGATTTTTTACAGGTTTCATCTACATGCAGCATGTGTAACCAGCACCCATTGCAATAATCCCACTTCCACCTGCCATTGGCAGGTATGCATGTTGCAGTGCACATACAGTATAGTTTTCACTGTATGCCCACATTTTCACAAGGATTTTCCACCACATTCAATTTACAGAACAGACTTGCAAGGAAGCTAAATTAAAGTTGCCTAAGCAACTGTAAATCTACTGTTTTTTAACTCTTCAACTGAAGTTACTTTTTTTTTTTTTTTTATAACAATATTTGTTAGGTATGCATTTTATAGTCATAACAAATTGTGAGTGTTGCAAAATAAAAACATGTCAGAGCCACTGCTTGCTGTACATATTAACAATGAAAAGCTTAGGGAATATCACTGCCTGAGTTAAAAGAGTAATATTGTTTTGGCTTTTGAAATATATATGAAAAATTAACCTTGTTTCACTGTACATACTCTTTCTGTGCACCATGCTGAACATATATTCATTATACACTAGCTCTGAACAAAGCACAGTGAAGTCACTCGACAGTGATACCAATGAAACTTTTCTCTCAAACAGCAACAGGAGTGGTCAAACTGATTTGCTGGAGACAAAAATAAAAAAGCACCTAGTTTTATTTTCTACCACTTATGCTGTCATAAAAATGAAGCCAAGTGAAACCAATAATATTTCTAGCAAATGACTCAATCTACAAAACCATAATTCCCTGACAATTTCAACCTCTGGAGTTTTTTCTTTCTTTTTTCTTTCTTTCTTTCTTTCTTTCTTTCTTTCTTTCTTTCTTTCTTTCTTTCCTTCATTCTTTCATTCGTTCTTTCATTTGTTCTTTTGTTCTTTCATTCTTTTGTTCCTTTCCTTTCCTTTCCTTTCCTTTCCTTTCCTTTCCTTTCCTTTCCTTTCCTTTCCTTTCCTTTCCTTTCCTTTCCTTTCCTTTCCTTTCCTTTCCTTTCCTTTCCTTTCCTTTCCTTTCCTTTCCTTTCCTTTCCTTTCCTTTCCTTTCCTTTCCTTTCCTTTCCTT
>CM021732.1:111560740-111575427 GCA_011075105.1 Heteronetta atricapilla
CTCTTCTCTTCTCTTCTCTTCTCTTCTCTTCTCTTCTCTTCTCTTCTCTTCTCTTCTCTTCTCTTCTCTTCTCTTCTCTTCTCTTCTCTTCTCTTCTCTTCTCTTCTCTTCTCTTCTCTTCTCTTCTCTTCTCTTCTCTTTCTTTTCTTTCCTTTCCTTTTCTTTCCTTTTCTTTCCTTTTCTTTCCTTTCCCAATACTTTGACCCTTCTACTGCAATAAATTGAAATCTGAATGTTTTCCAATCTTTTTCTCAGCATTATCTCATTAGTATTACATCTGAACTGTTCAGGATGAATGGCTGCAGCGAGAAAAACTAAGAGGAATTTCAAAGGCTCCATGAACACTACCCAATATACTGCTGCAGTCTAAGATTAACTGACATCAGCTTGACCTCATACTTGCCTAAAGGAAAATGGTCATATAGCATTTGGTAAAGTTTATGAGATGGCAGTTCCTACTGTGGTGTACGCAGGTCTTTAATTTATTATAATTTACATTGGAAAGGCTCCTTTAGGTGTACTGCTTTGTTGCAAAAATGACAGAGAATCAAACTTCAAGACGGCAATCTCTTTTTTTACTGTTCCACAGTAACCTTTGGAATGAAAGGAATGTGATACAGAGGGAACAACACAAATGTGGCGAATGGTCTTCATGGGGCAATCATGAACAGAATAGAAATCCATTACATAAGAAAAAGTATATGCAATTGCTTCCAATTTTCTTAGTTGCATGGAGCTTAGTAGAAAATGTGATAGAATTTCATTTTCATATTCTTTTAAATGTAATTGTGTTAATTTTTAAAGAAAAATTATTCTGTGCAACACATTTTGGAAGAAACAGAAGTTCTGCTCCCTGATTGTAAATCTTAAAGGTCTATGTCACATTTGAAACACTTGTTTTAACAAATGTAATGAAATACAGATGAAAAGTTATTCTGGAAAAACAAATTAATACAAGCTTTTAAACCCCAGCTAGCTTTGATCAAGAATAAACTTATATAAAATTTTAGGAAACCACTCATATATTTTAGTGGTAAAAGCTGTCTGTTTATAAAGAAACAATCACATCTGTTTTTCCCTCGCTGAATTTGTGAAATTAACAAGGAATGGCACAGTGGCTGTGAGCATTTCAGTTTCTGGGGTAGAGAAAGAAGAGAATATTTCTCACTGATTTCTACTGACCCCCTGTGGTAAACTAAATTGAATAGCATTGCTGAAGGCTTTGGCATCTTCATTGATGGGACAATGTCCACCATGGCCAGGAAAAGTCTTAGGAGTTTGACCGTTTCAATGGGCGTGACATCTTAGGCTGTCCAGAGCCCAGAAGATGGTCAACATTCAAAAGTTGCTCTTAGTCCATGAAAAGATACCAAACTGTGAGCAACAGTATGCCCTTCTCAGTATACAAGGCTGTAAGTCTATCGGACATGTCATAGTGATATCCTAATCCATAAACTGAAATTAAATAGTTTATTTCAGTCACCAAAACCATATGATGAAATCAGAGGTTAATCCATGTACTTTTCAGATTGCAGTGATGGTGAATATAATTGTCTATATAAATGTCTTTCCAGACTATGTTGAGCACTAAGGTGGACAATCATTCAAAGGAAGGTGCTGCCAGTGTATTGTAATTTAGATTTCAGCCTGAAGAGAGACAAGACAAGCTATATGAGGGATGGCTTCAGATATTTAATTTTTTAGCTTTTCTAAACTACATATTGAGTCTGGCTATAAGACCAGAGGTTTAAAAAAACATCCACTGGAAAAAAAGGATTTATTAAAATTTATGCTCACTCTCAAGTACTTACAAATGCTTCATAAATTGCATATTCACTACACAAACATTCCTTCGACTGGGAGCATGCCAAGGTTCTCACTTCTTCCATTTGTCCTAGAAATAAAACCACTCACAGAAGAAAAACGAGCTAATGAGAATACTAAAGAGTGTATAGCAAAACTTTTACATAGAGAAGTTACATCTGGATCTCACACAATTCATATATGTAGGAATTCTACTCTACAAATTTGATCAGCTGTCAAAACACTGAATGAATAGCTGAAACATAGTTATTGTTTATTGATGAAGGGAAAAAAATATATAAGCAGATCCAAATCTCATGTCATATTTCTCTAACATTGGCAAAAATTAGAGTGCTGCTTCCTTATCTGACATGCCTTTGTTACAGTTGGTGGTTAGTTACATTAGTTGGTAATCTGTTCCTGATTATTTAACACACATGGAACCAATTCCATGGACCCATCAGTATTGCTGCCATTCTTCCCCTCCTTATGAAAAAATGAAAGAAATAGTTGGAACTAGGAATAAACCTTAAGTATGTTGGCTAAGCAGACAATGTACTATGTACATAAACTCCCTTCTCATGTGTTTTTACTTGTTTCATGTTCTTCCTGTAAAATTGCTTTAGCAATGTCCTTGAAAAGTAAGGGGGAAAACTTTCTATTAATATTTTTGGTCTCTTAAAAAACAGACTAAAAAGACAATAAAAACAACCCTGGATTAAAAAAAAAAAAAAAAAAAAAAAAAAAAGATAGTTATAAAATTTGTTTGAGAGCAGTTAATGGAACTTTCAAACTTTGAACAAAATAACTGGGCAGCAAATTTTGCAAAAGCACCTATGAAAAACATTTACTTTTTATCTAAATGGATCTGACTCAAACCTAACCTCGCTCTCTCTGTAATAAGGAATGTACTTTTGAGAAATATCTTTCAGTTTAACTTTTGGACATGGGAATAATACATGCCATAGTCATGCCTGAAGGACCACACACAGCATGCAGCATCAAACTTTCACAGAAGAAACAGTGAAACTAGGTCCATTGGATTCTTCCCCCTCAGTTGTAGCAGAAATATGATTACAAATCTGAGAAAATCATTCTGAGCAAAGTTTAATCAGTCTTGGGAAAGTGCCGTGAACAATTTCAGTTCTGACTTTTCCAATTAGGAGGGAAAAAAAAAAAAAAAAAAAAAAAAAAGTTCAGTTCAGTTGGAATATTCCCAGTAGTTCCATGCATTCAGAAAAACCAGCAAGCCATTCAAGAGGTATATGAGCCATAAGCTTGGGATGTAATTTTTTCCTATTTAAGCCAGGCTTCAGAAACAATCAATAAATATATTTACTGAAATCATAAAATCTATGGTTATGATTTCTACATTTTCATAAGATTATCTTTAAAATATTGTTCTAATATAAGATTCATCATCCCCTTTTCCTCTTTATATATTTATGTGGTGGTTTTACTCGGATAGGCGGCCAAGCTCCAACACAACCGCTCTCACTCCCCCTCCTCAAAGAGGAGCATGGAGAAAATGCGATGAAAGGGGCTGAAGGCTGAGATAAGGATGAGGAGATTGCATAGTAATTATTGTGATGGGCAAAACAGACTCAGCATAGGAAGATACTAAGATTTATTGCCTATTACTAACGAGCTAGAGAAGTGAGAAACAAAGGAAAGAAACTAAAAGCAACTTCCCCCCCGCATCCACCCTCTTCCACCTCCTCCCCCCGAGCAGCGCAGGGGAACGGGGGAATTGGGGTTATGGTCAGTCTATAGCACTTCTCCGCTGCTCCTTCTCGGTCACTCTCGTCCCCTGTGCTGTGGGGTCCCTCCCACGGGATGCATTCCTTGCTGAACTGAGCTGATATGGGCTGCCCACAGGCAACAGCTCTTCAAGAACTGCTCCAGATATGGGTCTGTACCATGGGGTCCATCCCTCGGGAGAACACTGCTCCAACCTGGGTCCCCCACGGGCAGCAGCTCCTGCCAGGTCACCTGATCCTGCGTGGTCTCCTTTCCACCAGAATCTGCTCTGGCAGGGATCTACCACAGGCCGCAGTCTCCGTCAGTGCAGGTCCACTTGCTCCACCGCGGTCTCCTCCATGGGATGCAGTGTGGAACCCTGCTCCACCGTGGTACTCCATGGGCTGCAGGGGGACAGCCTGCTTCACCATGGGCCTCACTACAGGCCACAGGGGACTTGTTTTCCAGCACCTGGAGCATCTCTCCCCCTCCTTCTTCACTGACCTTGGTGCCTGCAAGGCTGTTCCTCACTCCTCTCACTCTCCCAGCTGCTGTGTGGTGCAGCATTTTTTTTCCCTGTCTTAAATATGCTTTCACAGAGGTGCAAAACAACATCACTTATTGGCTCAGCTCTGGTCAGAAGTGGGGCCCTTACCAAACATGGGGCAGCTTCTAGATCCTTCTCACAGAAGCCACCTCTACAGCCCCCTGCTACCGAAACCTTGCCACGTAAACCCACTACAATTTCATGTACCAATCCTACTTTAATATGCCACTGGGCATTTTAGGGAGGGGTGAGTTTTCTCTTCAGAACAATTTAGATATCTGAACAGATGTAAAATTAGCCAACGTTGCAAACTGTAACCAGTTATATACTGCAGACACACTCATCTCAAAATTCATACATGATATTTATCAGCTTTTAAATGAGAACTCAACCATCAACTTCAACACAATCTAGGATAATGTAATGTTTACAGCTGAAGAATGACTGAATGCTTATACTTACTGAGGTGTTTGTTTTTAATGGCCACATTTTTCCAGTCCCATGGTACAACAGCAAGAAAAAATCTTTTTTTTTTTTTTTTTTCCTTTCATATATGTTAAGTTATAACAACGATTATTATGATTTTTATATCTATACAATAGTGCCTACAAAATATTTAATACCTAAGCAGCTGGTGCACTGTGGCTGGTGCTTACTAAAAGAATAAATGCTTTGTCTTGTGCTTCCCCCGTGTATTTGCATCCATCTGGTGTCCTGTGTCATTTTTGATTGAGGCCTAGAGGCAATACCACAAAACAAATAGTGTTAATTTTGCTTTCATTACTGGGGGCCCAAGAACCCTACTTCCAGGCCAAGAGCACTTTGGTGCTTGGTGCTGAAAAAAAAAAAAAAATATACAAAGAGATGCTTTAGCATAGACACAATAAAAAGCCATGCATTAAGATGTACAAAAGTTTGCATGAGAAGTTTAAATTGGTATTCATTACAGGACAAATAATTTCATCAAGCATGCACTCTGAGTGAAAGCAGATTTACCAAGCTGGCAGAGGAAACAGTAGTTCCCCCTAATGAGCACTGTAAAGTGAAGCGTGTTCTCCAGGTCAAATGACAGGCAAGCATCTGTTTCACTTCCCAGCCGCCCTGTTCTCGCTGTGCATGCAACCTGCCCTCTTCCCAGACAGGAGCTCACAGATTCCCATGCAGAGACCACTGGGACCACGGCGTGCATGCGCTTAACCTCAGTTGTGCTACACTGGTTGTGCCTCCGCACTGCTGGGGGCAATCACTCTGCACAGCTCCAATGCAGGGCCGTGCAGCTGGCCTCCATAAGTCCGTGTGAATACAGAGGAATTAGCATAAGGGTAGTTCTCATCTGCAGAGCTACTCCAAACAGCTGTACTGGGGATGGGGATGGCTTCTCTTGAGGATGGCTTCTCATTTTCATTGGCTACAGAGGAAAACTGCTTGACTTCCTCAGTCGGTTAATTCATGTGCTTTAAGTTGGCACCCCAAAAATCTTTAAATGTTTCAAGACCACTATCAGATCAGAATCAAACCACAAGTTTTTTGGACTTGCCAGCTCGGCCCTTGCATTACATGAATACCTGAATATAGTGGTGCACTTACACACTCATACAACCATATGCACTCAGTTATCTACACAGTCATTCTGTTCTTGTATAACTCATAAAAATGTATCAGTGAGGGTAAGGGTGTTCGTCTGCAGGAAGAAAGGGTTTCTACTGGTCATGGAATATCCAGAACAATTCAGCAACCTGAGAGTGAGCCTCTTGAAACCTGACCTGTCTGAAAGCAGACACTCCTCTTTTCCTTTGAGACAAGAAAGCGATGGAGTTGCAGAAAGAGCAAGAATAAGGACTGAGAGGCACAGTCAGTGGTTACTAATATACAGGAGCCTGTGTTCCAACGTGTTTGGTTATCACACTTGGTCTGTGTGAGATCCAGCGCTGGCCCTCTGCTTGGGCAACACCTTCTAAAACTTAGTCTTGTTCACACTACCTATGTAAGTCAAAAGACTGATTCAGGAAAAGGCGAGTAGGATTTCATCCCAAATGGGAGTATTCTAGGACAGGTCTGTACCCAATCTCATAGACTGTGAGTTCAATTTTCTCAAGAAACATCTTGGAGTTGTCTGTCTCTGCTGAGTGAACGGCTTTGGGGACAAAGAGCTGCATTCTGAACTGTATGAAGTAAATTGACCCTGACACCTTTGTCAGGACAAGTATTTCTCAACAGGAAGACATGATTGCATTCTCTTAGAACAGCATAAGAAATCAGTATGGCCATATTTGACAACTAAAACAAATACAGCTGTATTTGAGAGCTTCAGTCAAGTAACTCAGTATCACAGAAATTTTTTGGCATGCAATTGGAGCTAATGACCCATTTTCCATTTTCTTAAATTCCACATAAGGCATATTAAATATTCATGCCCTATCAGTTTGAGAGTGTATCTCTGAACTTAGAAGACCATTCCTCCTGGGAAGTAGAAAAGGGAGAAGGGGGAATTCCCTCATATATTCAGAAGATTTATTCAGTTTTGTATGACTGCAGGCCTGAGAACAATCTTTCCCCTCAGAAATGGCTGCAAGTCAGATGTAGCCAAGTGCTCTGAAGTACTAAACTCAATTGAGTAAGACAGACATAGCCCAGCATGGAAATGATGTGGGATAAGCCGAGCAAATATTTTCTTGATCTCCTCTGTTCCCTTCCTTCTAACACAGCATGAGGTCATGCAATGGACCTCACGTTTAACTAACTCCCATTATTGGGATAGGGTAATCTCTGTGAAGAGATTTTGTTTTTTCCTAGTTCTGTTTTTATTGAGATGGTGGTAGACACATTGACTCCTGACCATTAGATATTACATTGATACTAATTTAATGTATGGCAAAGAATTCTAGAGTCATCTATGGTTTTTTCCTCTCTCTTTTTTTTTTTTTTTTTTTTTTTTTTTTTTACTAGTCTAAGTAAATGCATAAATAAATGCTTGATTAGCCAGTGTAGCAGAGGTGCTCCTCTGAGCTCTTCTTCCATCACTTGAGTGAGCCAAAACCTGATGGTGAGGCCAGACTCTAATCCCTGATATTATTATTGTTGCTTCAATAGCATCCACCCCAATTAGAATCAGAGCCCCAGTGTTTCAGGCAGTGCATACTACACCGTAAGAGATATTTGCTGTCCCCCAGAGCCTTCAGCCTAATATGAATAACAAATGAAGCCAAAGGCTGTTCCGCCATTCATCGGGAAACAGACTGAGTGGTTGTGCTCTTTGGATTTTGTGTGAGAAGTGTCTTCGACTGCCTGCATTGCTGGCCTTTGTCTGATCCCCAGGGCATGACTAAGAAAAGGGGAAAAAAGGTAGGAAGATGAAGGTAAAGTCAGTTACAAAGTTGTATATTTGATAGAAAGCTACATGGGGAGTAAAAACAAAATTATAACATGACAGGACACAAATGCAGTGGGAGTTGGGGAAAGATGAAAGAAGGAAGGAAATTGGATAACAATAGTGATCAGAAAGAATAAAGGCAAAGACAAATAATGACAAGCAAGAAAGAAAGAGGATTAGAGATGAATGATGAAAGCTATGGAAATAAGGATGGTAGCTGCTATCAGAATTACAGAAAGTTATTTTATTTAAGATGTGATTGTTAAGAGTCTGAAAATACATTTTTTTTAAAGCATAGACAATCCTGAGAAGAGGAAAATTTCAAGGCAAAGGAGACTTAGGGGAAATGTACAAAAGCAACTGAGAATATGTTTACATGGCACTCGCTGCTTCTGGAGTTAGTTCAGAATTGCCTAGATCAGTGTACTGGAAATAGTACAGCTTGTGTTAGCACAAACTTTCATACAACCTAACCATCCTTGTTAAAAAGTAGGGGATTATAAAATGATATTTGAAAGTACTCTTGGGTGTTTTTGAAAATTTCATCTGTACAGAATCCACTGTCATGATTTACTACTTTCCTTTCAATTATTTAATAACGTCAATTTCTGTACAGGAAAAAAAATCACACAACATTGTCAAGAATATTCACAAACTTCCTTATGAATAGTTGATGCATGTAGAATAACATAGGTTTTGGAGTTTGTTTAACAGGCACAATTTTGGCTGACTCCCAGGAGCCCAAGCCTGAATGCATGCCAGGGTCTACAGGCAGAGTGCCAAGCCCTTGACCTGAGACATCTCTTTTTCTCCTGATTCTTTCTGCCCAGCCCATATCTTAAATGGACATCCAAAATACTCTTGATGATATGCTATACGTATTTTATATAACACTGAATGTGTTTTTTAGGGAGCAAGCACTTGAAAGGCCATTTGCCATATAGGTGGGACAAGGAGAGGGAGGACACAGAGAGCCAGACGTGTCACTGGGGCCCCTGCAAGGGCAGGCACAGACGAACTTTAGGGCAAAGTTGTAATGGAGCTGGTACGCTGGCTGGGCACGTGGTCCCCCCATGGCCAAGCCATTCTCAGCAGTTCTCTGTCCAGGGTGCTTGAGATCCTGGTATTATTCTGGATCTATTTCCAACTGCCACGCTTAACAACATCTGTGCAAGTTTCACAGCACCCAGGTTTTATGGCTGCTAAAGAGAATTGCCAAATTCACCACCAGAAAGGATTAACTAAAGAGGTATAAATCACAGTTGATGTACCAGCAGTACTAATTTAGAGAAGTCCCACCAAATGTTATTTTTATATCCTACTGCTGGGTTCAGTAAAAAACGCATTTCTCACATTCCTTATAATAGGTCTTTGTTGTCCCTGCAGAAGGATCCTCCTTTACTTAATAGCAGTACATGTGTAGTTAATAGCTAGAGTTTGTAAAGCTTGTAACACCTCTCTGTGCTTCCCTGAATGCCAAGGTACATTGAGTTTCTAAGTGGGATTGGTATACCATGGTACCTTGTAGTCAGGCTGGTCAAAGTAAGCTTAATTTCTCTAGGGATTATTCTTCATAAAATTCCTTATCATTCAGGCTATTTAAGTGCCACTGATGTATTAGGAAATTCTGAAGGCCTGACTTATCCAAAAGTGGTGTTAGGGATTTGGTAAATCAGGGGTCTTATGGCTCAGGACAGCCATAAGTTTCTCTGACTAAAATGACACAGTAGCAGAGATAATATCTACAGACTTTTTTCAGCCAGAGCTCTTGCCTAGATCAGCTTATGGAGTGAGGGATATCTTGCTGCAAAGATATCCATAAACAGTAACAATCAGAGTTGAGTGGAAAAAAAATAATTCCAGCTCGGGGAGGACTTTAATATTTGATGACCACTTTCATGCTAATTGACAATGAAAGCTCCAAATGTCAAAGTTCAGCTAAGCTAGACTCCAAGCTCAGTTTAAAATCCTGTGCAGATGCAAACTACTCCAGAAGCACTACAACTTCTGAAATACAAACCCTGCTGATTAATTAATCTTTCATGAGGAAGGTTTTCCCACCAGGAAGGAGAGGATTTCTGAAGCCAGGCTCTTGGAAGCACGGGGCAGGCAGCCTGGCACGCACAGCTGGTGGCCAGCAGTGAAGACTCTGCTGTCACAAAAGTTTCTGCTAGTGAACCCCAAGCCTGCTTAAGCTGGCTTGAAGATGACCCTGCCTCTGATGAAAGAAGCCTCTGTGCACCATCATAATTCAGAAGGAGCCATCTAGAAACCATGTTCCTCTCCATTCAGAATCCAAAATGGGTACAGAGAGTGCCATGTTTCATCAGCATAAATAATTAACTGCAGAAGGACATGCAATATTCATAGCTGAAAATCATTCAACAAAATAGGCTAGGAAAAAGAATCTTAAACATGAAGCAGTATTAATCATTTAGGCACAGATTCAGTTTAGCGCTTCACTTTTGTTTAATTTAATGATTATTATTTTTTTTAATCTATTCAGGGGCAGATGTTGCTCCACAAACCCACACAACTAATTCCCACATGTGAAGCAGTCAGCCTGAGGTTTAGCCTCTTGCAGTATTAATTAACATCATGAGGCATTGTTAATGTTAGTGGACAAAGTCAAAATGAAGAATTATCTATGCATGGTGAAATGGGAATAAAAAATGGATCAAAAGAGCAATGCTTTCCAAACAGCATTGTCTTCTCAGTTGTATTGTATGCTCACAAATATTTTAGTTTATGAAAGGTGAAAAAAACTCTCTAGGTTTTCTGCATCTCTAAGCCTGCAAAACAGGAGTCTCTCAGAACAGAGGTGTTTAAAAGCAAAAAGGGCCCAAGCAGCTCCATTAGGATTTCCTAGCAGGAAGACAAGAAAGTGTTTCCATGTAAGAGACCAAATCATCTCAGCAAGCAGGGACTTCCAGAGCTATACTGCTCCTCTCACTGAAGAGGTGATGTCAGGGCAAACCCTACAAGCTGGCATTGTTCAGCTTATAGCCTGGAGAACCATCACATACAAATTAGCTGTGTCACATCTCACTAAAGGTCTCATTGTCCCCCTGCCTTTCTGACATTCCTCCTTTCTTTCGCCTTCCCCTCCCCAGAAACCAGAGGAGGCTCAGCCTGAAACTAGATTCTTTGTGAAATAGCTACGATTTTGACATCTGGGAAGATAATCTAGAATTATGAGTAAAAGTGGAGATTGGTCAGAAAAATCTCCAATGGCTGAAGGAAGGACTATTTGCTCCTGTGGGGTCTGCAGCCTGCTATCCATCAGGAAGCTGTACAGGGCCTGACCTTAAAGGAGAGGGTTTTTGTTTGTTTGTTTGTTTGTTTTGTTTTGTTTTAATTCTCTCTCTCTCTCTTTGTGGTTACTTTTGGTTTCTGGAAGAACTGCAGTGATCCAACACACCATTTGTGCTGCACTGTGTTTGAAGCTGTTCTGAAATGTTGTGTTCATGTCACTCATCCCAGCAGTTCTGAGGAGCCTGTGTAGAGTGAGAAGACCCTGCACACCTGAGTTTTGAAGTGTAACCTTCTCAAGGAGGAAGAGATTATTCTCTTAAAACACGATCGAATACTGCAGCCCTTTAAAGTACAGGCATAAAGCCATACTTACACCAGCATGCTTCACATACATAGTCTGGAGCCACAGACAGAACTTGAAGCTTACAGAAGCCCCTTCACAGGTCTGCTGATAGAAGTAACATGACTTAAAGCTATTCTGCTGGGGTAGTTGCCCTGGGCACTGAATGTGGTCAAACATTTGTCAAGTGTGTGATGAACCTAGGGAATCTTACAGTCCCTTTTACTTTATCACATGTATGCTTTGGAAAGCAGGTATAAAATCTACACAGTGACAATTCTCCATCCACTCCCACTTCACAGTTGTGTTTTATTTTTATTTACAGGCACTTCAAAAGACTGGAGGGGACTGCACCAAAGCAAAACAAGGGCTTATGCACTTGCAGGTCATATACAGTTCTTTCATGAAAGGTGCAATCATACAAAACACCTACAGTTCATATTTTTTTTCTAGAAAATTGTCTGTGACAGTGAAGTGAGATATCTTTTTTCATTAGCTAGCCAAACATCATGCCCTGACGTTGAATATTTTATACTTCCATAAGGGAGTTACAGACACATACATGCTTTTCTGTTTCATCTGCAAGGTTATTCAATCTTTAAAAACAAACAAGAAAAATTTGATTGTTGTAGGATGGTTTACTGTACTATGTTGGGACATAATCACTAAATTGTATGGAAAAGGACTTTTGTTCTGTTTCAAATGAAAATCGTAATACAGCCTTAATTATGCAGAGGCCACCAGTGTCTCCATGGCAATTCTCAGATGTGTAAACAGGTAGTCAATGAAAAATTCTGGTGTAATAATTTTGCTGTAACTTCATCATTTTCTTTCCCTGTTTATCCATTTCTTTGTCCAACTTCCTGCTCTGAGCTGCACTCTCACCTGAGCTGCGAGGTCTCCAGGGCATGCTGCGTGTGTGCACAGTGCCCAGTGTGACGTGCACTTAGCAGTATTCTTAGCTCTCACCTAGAATAAATAGGTCAGCTAGTATGCTATGTGCATGACAAGATGGTGACCACTGAAACCTCACTGTTGTTTTGCAGCTACAATATGATTTTAGGGCAATATTTCTACTAGTAAGTGATATAAAATGTAAGAGAATAATACTTTTCCTCAGTGGGAATAAGAGGGTTGGAGTAGAACTCTGAGTAGCAGCACATCTTGTAGGCACAGAACAAGTGGGCAGAAATAAATAGATCAAATCGATGTGTGCTAAGAACAAATCAATTAATCTGGCAAGAATCTGGCTCTCTATTTCTACTATCTAGATTTGAGAACATAATTACGTGAGCCACAGCACTTATAAGGATGTTCAACAAAGTCATGAATTTATTAGGAAACAGGGCAAACACATTTGCATACTGAGTTCATATTTCTAGAGGAAGAAATCTACACTCTATGCCAAAAATAAGAATTTAAATGATCCAATAAAAATTGTGAAATGTTATGAATGATTTAATAACATCATCGGCATTAGCACAGATGGCTCACCATGTCGGTATATCACTCTTCCTTGTATAATAGGAATGATTGAGAAATGCCACACATCTCTATTACACAGTATTATCCTGGTTGCCAGCACAGTGTACCACTGAAAAAGTTCCAGTGCCAGAGCATGAAAGTTATCAGTTACATTTCCACTGCAGAATAGCCGTGTAGATTCATACAACCACTGAGTGGTTCAGAAGAGGACATAAATGATTTTTGATTTTCTCTGGGAGTCATATATTCTACAAAGCAGTGTTTCCAACTGAGTATTATTGCTTTAAAAAGATTTCTTCCTTAAGAGGTGAAAAATTTTTCCACAAAATTCTATGAAGCCACTAGGTTACACAGTAGCCTAACTCTCGAAAGTGTAATAATGTTTTGGTGCATTGCTACTTTCAGTATGAGTGTAAGAAAAGTCCCTTTTTCTCTTTGAGGGAAACAGGTTTTTCAAATGATGACAGGACATGTACTGAAATTTCTGAGATCTGCAATTACTAGCAATTGATGAGATGAGAACCAATGCATATTTAAAAAGAAAAATCAAAAAATGCTATGCTTAAAACCTTGGTTTGATTAAACATGCAGTCTTACAAATCATCATGCCTTGTGATTTGGAGAATAGGTGGGAGAAGCATGAATGGAGACTGATCACAGGTGCAAAGTTATGAAGACTGCTTGAGCCAGAACTGCCACAAAAATAAATATATGTTAAATTTTATGCTTAAAGTTTGAATGACAGAAATCTAGGTAAGCCACAGTACTCGTTTAAAATCTACTATTTTCTTACAAGAGACGTAGCAAAGATGTGGCATTCTCTGATAGGTACTAGTTGGCCTTAGCAGTAAGCACTTACTTTTTAGAAATTTAAATGTATCATAGTTGGCATATGGCAAAGTTCAGAAAATCTTTCCACAAAATTTGGGAGCAGGCAGATGACCTTCCTGTTTCAATCTGCATCCCAGATTGTCTAAACAAGCAGATAATTATTCTTATTTTAATATTTTATTCAACACTGCCTCTTCTGGTTTCATTAAAACAGAGAATTATCATAAAAAGCAACAAAACAAGAAGAAAACTCTGATTTCGCTTTTCTTGACAAAACTGTCATTGACTTCAAGAGGAAAGAGATCGGATCTTTTTCTGCAGTGCTAATCTAAATCCTTGCAAAACAGACGTATTTAAATTTTGCACTAGGACACATCTAGCACTATCAAGCCTCCTTTGAAGCAGCAATATTTCAACTGCTATTACTCTGAGCAATCACAATTACAGGCTTGCTTCTGACATCTGTGTATGTTTCAAGGCTAAGCTAAAGTGGATCTTGGTTAAACACTATTTGAGGCACCAGGGTTACCTTGCATATGACAGCTACCATCTCCACTTTCATCTCCCCCTGAGAGCGTCCTCTTTCATGGCTTTCAGCTGAATGAGTGATCCCAACACCTTTCCACATAGACTGCACAGTGAACCCCAGAACAGTGAACCAGAGGGAAAAATTGCTTTCTGTAAGAGTTTCTCTCTGTCAGACAGCACGGCTGGAAATATTTTAGAAAGTATGTCAGGAGAAGCCACTTCCATCCCCAAAGCACTGTTGCTTGGCAGGGACTTAGGACTGGTTTGACAAGTATAGGTAAAACGCAGAATTGTACATTGTTGTAGTTAGGAAGTTAACAGTTAGAAGAGGTAATTTGATGTGGTTTAAAGATGGTATTTGACCTACTTTCAAAGGTAGCAAGTGTTGTCTTTTAGCATA
Organism: Heteronetta atricapilla; assembly: GCA_011075105.1. NCBI lineage: Eukaryota > Metazoa > Chordata > Aves > Anseriformes > Anatidae > Heteronetta > Heteronetta atricapilla. The sequence continues at coordinate 111,575,040 of CM021732.1, forward strand.
TGGGGTCTTTGGAAGTTGGACAGCTTTTATCTTAGTGTCATGGATAGCAGTGGAAGTGTTGTCTCCACCCAACAAATGTAAAAAGCAGCAACAGTCTATTGAAGAATTCTCCCTGAAATCTAATGATCCGTTATTTATCACTGTTTATAAGTGCCCTTACAGTATATCTGCTGTGCTGTCATGGAAACAGCCTTTCAGACAGCCAATTAAGTGCAAATTAAAGTGACGCTGTCAAGATAAGCATATGTTAGAAATGAATTTCTTACCTGGTCCCACCAAATATATATATATATATATAATTATATCTTCTGTCTTTATTTTTCCAAAAAGATTATTACAAACAAGAGTCTTATGAATTAAAGATATTTTGGGGGATATATATATATAT
>CM021732.1:111575827-111646455 GCA_011075105.1 Heteronetta atricapilla
ATATATATATATCCCCCAAATATCTTTAATTCATAAGATTCTTGTTTGTAATAATCTTTTTGGAAAAATAAAGACAGAAGATCTGCCATAAATACACAAACCAAGAAAAAACTATGTGAAGTCTGTGCCTTATACAACCTGTATACAATGGATAGTCAGTGACTTTATAAGTGTGTTTAATAGAATTACTTCATGTTACTTTGCTTTGAATGCTTCCCAGACCTCACATATGAGCAGTAGATTATATCTAGGGCTGGATAATAACTCTTTTCTTATATGACAAAAGTGCATGGTAGTCTGCATTATGCCATCCCAGCTCTACATTCTGCCCAAAATAGCCATGAGACCTGTCAGTAGCTTTGCCATGGGTATGGTTTCATAGCAGATTTTGAGGTGCCATGGCCCTGCCTTCCTCTCTCTTCGCATACCCTCTCCAGCTGCACCCCTCTACACTCCCTTGCACTGACATAGATGTGCATTTTACTTCCCAGTGACATGAAGAAGAACCAGCAAGGGTAATTTTCTCCCTGAACCTGCTCAGATGAGTACCAACACCACTGCATAGCAAACAGGGAGAATAAGTTACCTGGAACAGCATCCTCAACTTAGGATGTGGCTCCACAAGATAGGTGCAAGGATAAGAGGGACTTCAAGTCTCATGTGGTTTAATCTTTCTCAACTGTTTAACCCTTAAAATAAATAAATAAATAAAAATGTGTTACACCCTTCACCAGAAAATTGCTCTGTTCCACAACCTTCAGTGCAGTTCCTTAAGAGATGCAGTTTTCTCTGCCACATTTCCAGTGTGTCCTCTCTTGGCATTGAGGTATATTCTTTCCATTATCCACATGGAAGCATTCAGAAGTGCAGTTCTGGAGTCAAGCTGTGCACACTTTCCTATCCTAGGGGATTCTCTGCTAGCACTTTGTGGTCCTGTTAGAGCTTCTTGTTGCTGCCTTAGCAGTGCAAAAAGCTATGCTGCACAAGGGAATCTAGCCAACAGACCCTTATAAAAATGTTGCTCACATGAAGACAATGCAAAAGCCATACCCAAAGTCATGAGAGTCAGACTCTAAAGTTACACAGAAAATAAGAAAAATAAGAAAAAATATCAAAGCCTATAAACTATTCTTACATCAGGTGAAGAAGGTGAAACACTAAATCAGTGTTAATATGCGTGAAGACCTGGAGTGCACAGCATCTTTCTCCAATGATATATGGTCGAGAAAACAGCTAATGAAAGTAATTATTTACAGCAAGCATAAAAGCATTGCTAGTTAGAACACAATAGGTGTCATCATCACTTTAACAAAAGCCTGTGAGAGTGATGCTAAGTTGGTGGTACCTTACAGTGACTGGCTTGAACTCTAGAGAACTGCAATTTTGTTTCAGGTATCTGAAAATTCAGATATTCAGAGTAACTTCAGTAATCAAAATGAGGGAACCCTACAAAAATATAATGACTATAGACCTGTCAGCATCATTTTCCTTCCTGTTCCAGTTGATCCCAAAGAAGAGCATACTGAATAAGGATCCATTATGGCTATTAAGTACAGAACAGAACCAGTGAAAATTTCTACCTATTCTAATTCTTTCACCTGAAAGTACTTAACGTTATCGATATCTCTGGAAATACAGTCATTCAAAAAATAAAATTCACTTGGTTTTATGACCAACATTTATGGATGCATTTTATTTCTGCTTATGCGATTGCTGAAATTCAATGTCCACAATAGCCACGTCAGGTGCCCTCACTCATTCAGCACAGACAATTTTGGCTTAATTCTGTATCCATACTATATGTTAATTCCTGCAGTGGCTTGTTTTTCCTCTCCATCTGAATGAGTAGTATTTTGGAATATACTTTACTTATGCCCTTTCAATTTCAACTACACTATTCCATTAAAATTGCCTTAACTCATGATGAGCAGTTTTCTAGCAGCAATCTAAACTAAAATATTACATTGATACAACAACACTGTTTTACTTCAGGAACAGATGCTATGTCCCTGAAAAAAGTTTTTTCTCAGGTCCCGGTGTACCTCTTCGGATCAATGTAGTCATTTCATGTTGTGTCCCATAATGTTCTTCAAATGACCTCCACTGACGATCCCTAACTTCAAAAGCCCCAGACATTTATGTTACTCCTTTATCAAACAACACAGATGCTGAATTTATTCCAAAAGGTAATTCAAGAAGTCTCTAGTGACTTTATATGACTTTCAAAGTGCTAAACATATTAGGTTCATCTAATGTAAGACACCAGATCTACAGCTTTTCTCTGATTCAGAAACGCTTTGCATCTCTGAAACCTTGAAGTAATCTAATCATGTATGGATGTGTTCATGTCTGTGGGAGGCACAACAGCCTTAAACTTTGGTCTGGATCCTTCATAATGCACCAGCCTGTCAGCCTGGTGTTCATTTTGCTACTTTTACAGTAAATTTTCCACCCAATTTAATTTTACTAATACATTTTTTTTTTTTCTTTTTTTTTTTTTTTCTTGAATTTGGTAAATACCTGAAGGGATAGAAATGTCAAACATCTGCGTATAGTTCAAGCAGATATTCTATTTCTACCAGCAACATTACAGTATTTTTATATTAATCATGTATTGAGATACTTGCAGTGGTGATTAGTTATTCATATGCTAACTTTAACTGTTGCACAACATTAAGCATACATCCGTTTTTATACAGTTTATGATCTCACAATCCATTTTATCCTTATTTTTAGAAAGAGGAATTTTAACAAACCAAACATTAAAAAAAAAAAAAAAAAAAATCTGCAAGAGCTGCTTGACTGCCAGGGTTACTTGTAGGAACGCTGAATTCATCAACTTACAACTGTTGTTGCTATGTGATATCGAATGCCCTTGGAATAGTCTTCCCCTTTCCCTTGAATCTGGGCAGTGTGTCACTAGCTTTGAGCTCCTTGATGTGCTAGAATTTTATTTCAGAATTTATTGTAATTCTGTTTGCAGAGACTGTCTTTTCTTCCTTGTTAAAATTAAGCTACAGTGCATCACCTCTCATACCCTTCCCACAGCAATTAGTTTAGATAACTGTACACAGAGAGGGTATCAGTTACCAGATTGCATTTCAGTGTATACACAACAGTACAAAGTCAAAATATTCTGCCGGTTTATTAACTAGCAAAGTGCAGTCAAGAACGGAGGATGCAAACACAAGGCTGCCATCACCTTGAGAGCACCCCTGCAATGCTTCTTGTTTGCTGCCTGAGGCCATTGATTCCCAAACACTTTATCTGGCCGAGCAGATGGGCTGGGAAACGTTCTGAGGTGGGCCAGAGGAGTAGGGATGCTGCCCAGACCCGCTGTCCCCCGCTCCTCGTCCCCATGTCCCCGGGGCCGGGAGGTGACCCCTCAGCACCAGCCTAGCTACCTGCCGCCCGCAGCTCTGAAGGGAACTTGCCGGCATGTTTATGTGCCCCATTTTCAACGCTAGGTGTCACTAGCATCCTCCTAAAGCAGCCTGCTGATAGTCGCTCCTCTCCGCTTGTCTGGTTCTGTACCCAAACGCAGCTGGCTCTCTTCGGTGCTTTCAGGAGCCCAGCAAATCCTGCTCGGCTCAGGGATGAACGTGTTTGCAAAGCACGCACAGCGCAGGGTGGCTGCATGAAACATGTATGCGCATGGGAAGCTGCAAGAGCAAGTATGTTCACAAGCACAATTTTCTCTGTTTTTGTGCATTGTCAGGCAGCCACATGGCTACAGAAAGAAAATCTTACTTACCCAGGGAGAAAGGATTAATCATCTCTGTTATCACACCACTGGGCAAAAGGCTACTGTGCATGGTCTTGTCCCTTTGCTGCAGGAGAACAGCTGTCCAGCACAGTGATCACATTGTCCCTGCTTATGTGTACTATGGAAAACACAAAGGAGAGCTTTGCAATGTATGAAGCAAAGAAGAGCCATAAACGGGAGTGAAATTTTAGCTCTAGTATAATCAAATTCAAATATTGCCAGAGGTTTTACAAAAAAAGATCGTGATCATGGAACAAGGTCTGAGTAAATGATCTGGAATATTTTTCTACCCTTTGGGTACCTTTTAACAAGTTCTTTGTACCGAGGTTTATATAACATGCTCCAGTGTCATTATACAAGTTCAGCTTCAACACAGGCTTTTTTCATTCTCTTCAGCAAGTCTGTGGCTGGTAAGAGCAGTGAGGAGTCCTGGCATGAGTAAGGTAAACACAAGCAATGCTCGATGGTGCACTAGACGGTACCTTTCACTCTTCCTTTGGAAGGAACTGAGGCATCCTCTTCTCAGGACCTACTGCTGTGCAGGGTGAAATGCAGACTGGCATCAGGCAGCACAGCAGCTGTCCCTCAGAACAAAAGGTGAGAACTGGAAGTGGCCTGACATGGATGAAAGTCTGTCTAAGTACTGGAATGACCTTTCCCCACCTTTTGTTGTTGTTGTTGTTGTGGTCGTGGTTGTTTTGGTGGTGGTGATGGTGGGGGGGGGTTCTTTGGTTTGGGGTGAAAGAGAGAGAAAAAAAGGTTGAGAGAAAGACCAGGTAGCTAGAGATTTGCCCTCAGTTTTTAAAAACATTCAAAATGGTACACAAATGACTGAGATGCAGTCTGACCTGCAGTATATGACCTGGATATATATACTTATATCATATGCTGTGCTAAGGATAGTCTCATTTGATGGCTTCAGAAGGTCTGAAGAGCAATTAGAAATGTTAAGGTTAGCACTAAGGTGCTATTTATGCCTATATGGGGCTAATCATGCCCAGTTTCAATTCAAGACACATCCAGTGTCCATCTTCACAAGTTACATCTACCCAGGCAGGAAGCCCTGAGGCTCATCTCCATCCTCACACAAGATATCCAGCGGAGGTTCCTGCTCATTCCAGACAATTTTGGGCATCTGATCTGGTGCAGGAAAGACATAATTTTCACTTAATCTTTTAAAGCATCCTCCCTCCACTCCTTTACCTTAAGGAGCACATAAACAACCTCATGAAGAATCAGCCATGTTAAGCCAAATGGCAATGATTAAAAACCTCAAGAACTGCTTCCTTCCAAAAATAAAGGTACACCCAAGCCCCCTTTTCCCTCCATCCCCACCTTCCTCTCCATGCTTCAAAATGCTGACTAAGGAACTGTGTTTCATTCTGTGCTCTAAAGAACCAACACCTCTGGCCCCAATCTAAAAACTTGTTACCCAGGGACCAGCAGTCTATCTGTGCTGAAGGCTTGGGGCTGTCAGTAAAAGCATAAAGGCAGAGCCCAATCTGTCTCATTCTGGCTAGGCATGAAATGAAAATGAGTAGAAAACAAATGATGCTGTTTGAGATAAAACTATCCAAGGATGAAATCTGTAATAAATCCTGTATCTCTGAATTGTTCACTCTTTCTTTATGCTTTCATTGTGAATAAAGTTTCCATATCAAAATCGGAGTTGATTTTCAAAGAAATTAAACAAGTAAAATTGTTAAAATATATTACAAATTTATATATGGGATTATTAGATACATTTTTTTTTTCAAATTCTATCGATTTTGTGTATTCAAATGTGTTGCATTTAGAAGGCAAACTAAGCTTTGTTTTTCTCCCAGAACTAGCCCAGCTTTCTAATCAAAGGAAATACACTGATATTCAAAATTTTGCCAATCTCTTTGTTCCCCCTTCCTAATGTAGAGATTCTCTCTAATGACTTTTTCAGACTGCCAAGCACTGATACAGCAAGCAAAATGATACATTTGAAAATCTAATGCAGCTTTAAAGGATGATAATGCTCATGTGTGCATACTTCAGAAAATCATTTGTTTACTTGTCTTGAAGAGCTTATCTGGTCCTCACGGCACTGTGCCACACACACTCAGCAACACTGACGTCCTTCTGTCTTACACAAGAAAGAGATATTAGCTTAAATTGGCAGAGAGAAAAATTCCATTGAAACCCCAATGGAAAAGAAGTTTCAAAGTATAAATATGATTCCTAATCCTATCTTCCCACATTGCCTTAAATTTGTTTCAACAACTTTCAGTTGTTCTTTCAGTAGCAGCAAAATCAGAAGAATACTGTCAGCATTGTATTTATATTGACTACAGTAAGCATGTACTTACTTTTGTCCTAAATATTTCAATATTAAGTCTCAGCTGAAGTGCTGATTCACCAGTGATGCATATTGCATAAAGTTTATGTTGCATATAAACTTCAGCTACTTACTCAGAAGTTTAATAAGACAAATTATGAAACAACTAACCATTATTTTATTAGATATATTTCAACATTATCCATGAAATGGATACATCACATTACTCTTTAATAAAATTTCTTAATAAGAATTTTTCATTGAAAATTTTTCATTAATTCTTCAGCAGAGAAACATTCCCCAAATGTGTAATACATGTAGTAACTAATCTAAGTAAGTGAATAAACAGTTGCTAGTTTGGTGTTGGACAACTTCAACTGTGCATTGGATAGCAATAGTAGCAATAGTAGTAGCAAGTCAGGTTGTGTTGAGGAATCCCAATTAGTTCTGCTGCTTAGAGGAAAAGAGTCTGTTAAACTTCCAAGCCTGTCAAGCCATTTATTCAGGATTTCTTTCTGCACCTTAGGGCTATGCCGGTTCTCTGAAAGATGTTACAGACTCTTTTGTCCTTCTCATCACCTTCTGCATAGTCTGCCCAATAAATCTTTTAGGCTTCATGCTTACGAACAGCTTAGATGATTTAGTTTCTGTGTCACACAAACTACTAGGCACAGGCTTCTATTATTTCCAGTTATCAAACTACAAACCTAATTCATCCTTCCTCACAGTCTGGGTTATTAGCACACCCGTCTTTGTGTTGCACCAGTCTGTGTGATTAGCACACCTGTCTGCTTCAAAACGGTCGATTTTCTACAGAACAAAGCCCACTCGACTATGGCTATTAACACCTTTCAGCACGAGAATATAATTCAAAATATACTTTGGCTGAGATTTGGGGGGGAGGGTGAAGAAGGCACTAAAAATCTGTTTAGGATGACCATTCTCTCAGGGAAAGTCCAGGTACTTAAATGCTCTTGGAAGGCGAGTACAGAAGGGTTGCAGTGCAATAGGATCTGGAGTCCATTTCTGTGGCTGCTTATTCAAATCTTCCAAGAAGCAAAAGGTAGAGGCTGGCAGCATTTTCCTTTTGTCTTCTATTCCAGCTCCTATTACGGGCACAAACAGTATTTTGCTTGGGTGTAGAGCCTTGTGCTTTAAACCCACCCTCCTTTTTCAGTCCCTCTCAGGACTAGTTGAACTAGTTGAACTAGTTGAACTTCCCTGTTTATTAAACATGGCTCTTCTCTTGCTCTTCTCAAGAGAGTAAAATGATCACATTGGCTGTCAGCCTCCACTGTTTTAGTTTAGGAATGATTTAATGCAAATAATAGTTTCCTGTCCCTTTATTCTTCACGACAGCAACAAATTAACATTTTTAAGAACAAGTTAACTATTTCATTGCTTTTTAAAGTCAGATATATCAATTGCATAATTTTCTATTTGAATCTCCTTGGTAAAGTTTTTTTTTTTTTTTTCCATATCACAGAAATGTTGGCTGAAGTGAATCCAACCTCAGTATGCAACACAGGGCCTAAGTAAGACGATAAATCTTTTTGGGCTATCATCTTTTTGTTCTCACATTTCATTGAAATACGTTACCCACTGTGAGGGAGGAAAAGCCTCAAGGGCTCTTGGTATTTCTCAACTGTGAATTTCCAGATACTTGCTATATTTATGGCTACATTATCAGTCTTCATCAGGATGCAGTAAATACCTTTGCAGAGGTCAGTATCTTGGATTTAGTTCAATTGTTATTTTCAGTGGTGATAGAAACTTGACTTAAATCACTCCTGTCATGTACTTGAGACACTCGGCTTGTTCCAGCATCTTGCTGTCCCTCTCAAATGAAGGACAGATCCCCTGCCTGAAACCACTGAGAATAAGAAACCCTGCCCTGCTGTCCTGCTAGCTCTCCTTTTGGGCTTCTTATTCTCCAGCACTGTTCTGATCCTTCAGGGACCACAGATAATCCAGTAATTTCTGCTTTATCATCTAATTATGGCTTTCAGTGACTCTGTCTCCAATATTATACTTCTTTTATTTCATTTCACTTTGTTTTACAACTCCATCCTCTGTCTCACATGACCAGCACCCCTGAATCCCTTTTTTCAGCTCCCCCTTACCGTTTCTGTATTGTCATCTTCATTTCCTTACTTCACTGTCCTCAGCTCTAAAAATATTGCCAAAGGCCATTTCTAAAAGACCTTGAAATAATAGAAAGAAATACACATCTCTGGAAATCCCTCCCCTCCCATGTACATCTGCAGTCTTACATTCAAGCAAAGCCATTGTTTTTCCACGGATCAGCCTACCTCAGGCTTAATACCGAGCACCATAGCACCCAGCTGTGCAAGATTTCTGTAGCACCCAGGTTTTCAGATTCTTTATTGCCCAGATTCCTGTCATTTGCTTCTGACTGAAAACTAATGCTGCTTACAAGGACTTTTCCTGATCTTTTCATGCCTACGCCTTCTACCCACCTCCACATGCTTCACTCCTGTATTTGACACAGACCTCTAATTAGCCTAATTAAATCAGATCAGTGTGTCCCCTTTATAGGAATAAATTATGTATTTTTAAAAAGAATGGTTTGGGCTGAAATATAACCCCCTGGAACATTCTTTCTCAGAGCAGGTGTCATTTGTAAAAATGTGCTAGCAGCCTGCCTGCCTGAGACACAAATCTTCCTCCTTTCCTCCCTCTCAAACTCTTACCTCTGCTGTTTCTTAGTCACTTGTTGTAATAGTTTCAAACTCTAACCCAAAGTCCTCATTAATCTCCACCTAGTAGAAATACATCCATAACCTTCATTCCCTCAGTGAGCTGATTTCCTCTGCTCTTTGTCATTTTGCCTCACTTTCACTTGTTCTCAGCTCCTCTCAGTAATCTAGCCATTTCCCATCAGCCTTAGACAAGGTTTTGCATTACTTGCCCTAAAAATAGCAACATTTAAAAACTGTATATTCATCTTCATCCTTGCCATTGTCTCTGACATCTTTCTCAGAACCTCTACTCTGTTGCAGAGACAACCACATTGCTTCTATGTCCAAAATCCCTCTTCTCTAGGGACTGGTGCTTCAGACAAGTGTAGAGCTCTTCTGGCTCTGCTTGAGCTCTCAGGGCACAATGTCCACCTCCTGTTACCTTCACAGTGTCAGTCATTTCAACTTACACCTGTTTAAATACCAATCCTGCCCTGCAAGCATAGAAATTGTCAGACTCCTTTCCCCCAGCTTTCAGCCTCCAGCCCTCTGCCTGAGAGAGCTAACAGAGTATTACCTCTCCTAATCACATTTTGGGGTTCAATAACAAACATTGGATTTATCATGATTTTCTTTTCAATATCCAGTCAAGCACTTCACAATCCTATCAGCCACACAAGCTCGAAAAGTTAATGTCACTTCTCTCTATGCTTATCTCCTACCCTCTTCTACCTTCTTCAAATTATGTTTCTTTTTCCTTAACCTGCAAACGCCAGCCTTTTTCCTTCTTCTGACCATTTGGCTAAATAAAATCCATTCACTGGAAAGGAGGGGTGATATCTTCCTCTGCTGCTTATTCAGTCACAGTACTCCCATTTGTAAGAACTTTCTGTGCACCAGTTGCAAGACAAAAGGACCACTATGTGCACCTAATTCAAGCTTTGGTACTTCAAAAACATGGGACCATGAGATATGCCTGTATTTCAGAGCATATCTTTTAGAAGAAGATCTGGGCTTAATTTTGAATCTTTCTATTAATATAGAATCCACAAGCAAACATAGGTAAATTGATTCATTATAATTTAGAGAGCTTTTTTACTTCTTGCTTCCAACTATTAGACCTTGCTATGCTTTTTGCTGAAGAGTGAAGAGCCTTCTGTCCTCCAAGGACAATTCCCACATTAGTCTTTCCTTAAAATAAATCACCTGAGAACCCTGAACTATGAGTCATGCTTTCTAGTGCTTTAATAATCCCCAGAACTCTCTCCCAAACCACAGCTGTCTGGGCACAGACACAGTTTTCTAGCATAGGTTGCGCAGTGCCAAATAATAAAACTTCCCCACTCAGTGTATCCATGTTGCTTGTACTGCAATTTAACTACCAGGATCCCCAGACTTTCCAGTATTAGAAACACAAGCTTACTAAAAGCCCTATTCCTGATACAGAAACAAACAAACAAACAAAAAAAACCACTTATGTTTCAGTATAGGTTTTCTAATACAAATACATTTTCTTTGGATTGCAGAAATCCACAGAGACCTTGATATTTGTCCTTCACTCCATTTCCTCTTCACTTGGATACTTTTGAAAGACTTTTTGCATGTGTTCTCAGAAATCCAGGCTCTCCCTTGATCTGCATGTGGTCTGTGTTCTGATTTGGCCAGAAAATGGCCACTGGAACCCAAGCGAGATTCCTGTCAGTAGGTCCCTTCCCAGTTGGGCATCAGATTGTCAAAATTGCTTACCAGCCAGAATTGCTCAACATCAAACAAATATTTATTTACCAGTCTCATGGGTAAAGCCAGATTTCTTGCTGTGGCATTTTGTTAGCATAGACACTCCTACCACATTAACAGACATCTTCAAATGGTTCCTGATAGTTCTTTCTCTCAACTGTGTTTCAGAGATTCTTACTGGAAGCAGGGAACAGGTTGAAAACCAGAACAATACTGTGCTATAGAGTTAAGTTTCAATAGAAGTAACAAGGTACAAAATTAAATGGGTGAATTGTTTCATGCAGCATTTAAAATTTACGCCATATAATATTTCCAGAGCTTTTCACATAGAAAAATATCAACAATTCAGCTCTGCAGGGTCAGAAAACTTCTTGGATACCCATCTATTTCTACATGCTCAGATGCAAGATACCTAGCCCTGCCAATTAATTATTTCTATCTGCTGTTTAACCTTAGTTGCTGTTAGAATTGAAAATATTTTGTGCTCATATGTGACTGCATCACCTGGATGTTTCCCCAAATGCAGAGAAATATAATTATTTTTAGTCTTTTTTGCACATTCAAGTTCTAACAAATTCTTCTATTAATGAGATCATGCCAATGTCACAAAGATCATGAAGAACTGTGTATAGGAATTTCGTCTTCTTTATGCTGTTGCTAAAATTTTGCCATTTGTCATTCCTTTCCACTTTTCTGTAATACTCCATTTCTGATGTATACGTGACACTGCATAAATAGAAAAAATAAATTTGACAGAGTTTTTTTTGTTTGCTTTTTGTTTGTTTGTTTGTTTGTTTGTTTGTTTTCCCTTCCAGGCAGCATACTCTCCTTCCTTATTTGCAGGACTGTTTTTCCTATATGTGGTAGAACATTCTTGAATGTTCCCAGTTAATACTTACATTTTAATGAACATTTTGTGAGTTTTATTTCTTAAAGCTAAAAATTCAAATGTGTTTATTACCAGTATGAGCTTTATTCTGTTTGCCCATAACAAATCCTAAGTTAGAGATCTCTTTGCACAGATGTTACCAACAAACTATCAATCCCTCTTTGTATTTCAAGATGTAGTCTAATATAAAGTCCCCTGAGCTGGATACAGCAATTTTTGATTTAAGAAACTGTCATCTGTAACATTTAAAAATTCCAAGGACCTTTTATTATTGGCAGCATGAGACTAGCAGTACAAGACACTCAGATGGAAGTCCCCTATGATAAAATGCTTCATTTCCACACATTATAAATAGATGTTTAAGATATCAGTTACTATGTTCTCTAGAGCAATGGCTGTATCAGACATTGTCTTAAGGCAATTGTCTTAAGGCAATTGTCTATTAGGGCACTGATCCTAAACAATTCGTGGGCATTTAGCTTTTATGCTGCCAAAGCTTTGAGTATTCTCCTCCTCCCTATCAAACACTGGTTCTGGGTAAAATGCCAACATTTCTGAATTTCCATGTCTTCTACCAGCATTTTCTCAATGTTTGTTTCCTTGCTTGTCTTCCTTATTCCTTAAAAGAAAGACTTTCCTTTCCAACACTCTTCTGCCCTATGTTCCCTCCTCACTACCCTCCCAAGTCCCTGCTACTCCAAAAATAAATCCACTTCCAGAACACTAAACAGTGTATTGGTTCCTAATACACTATCACCTCAATTTCTCCTTTCTCACACACTGTTTGGATGCTAGTTTTCCCACCAGTTTTCCCATCTGAATTCCTATTCTCCCTTTCTCTTGCTCAGCTCTCAGCTAGCAGGTGAATTACCTCTTGCTCTTCTTCTGTAGCTACTTTATCACCAATAACATTGTTCTGTTCAGATTCAATTCTGTTTTGGATCTCAGCCACCTTTGTCTTCTTAGCAGTTTCCTTTATTCTCCATTACCTTGCTCTTTTACAAATCCTGTTAGAGCTGCAATCTCTTAGGAAACAAATTAAGCTAAAGCCTTTTATCAACACAGGGAACTTCAGGGGTTGGAAACAGCAGAAAGATTTGTTTACCTGCAACACAATGTGGCTGGTTTCTCAGAACTGGGATTTCCTAAGGATCCTGGAGGATTTTCTGAGTTGTATCAAGGTCAACAGAGATGTTCCTCTTGATGCTTGGAACATCAAAGAATTGCCAGAGAAGGAGTGGTTATTAAGTGTTGCCTACCTTGTACTGTGGACAAAAAGAGAAACATAATCAATTTGATCCTTAGACCTGGTGTTGCTTGGCCAGTCAAAAGAATACGAAATCCATGTTCACATCACTGGGGAGAGGAGAAAAAAAATTATGCATCATTTTTCATTTAGGGGAGGGAAAAAAGACTCTGTATCTTGCTCAAATATTATTTGACATTTGAAAAATTAAAACCATAAATTGTTTCGTTCAAATGCAATGAATGCAAATAGCTTTAATTCCAAAGCATTATTAAACAGTAGAAAAATAACAAGGCTTTTTTTTTTTTTCCCAAAAACTATGAAAATTCATTTAGAAGTGAATACAAAGTACAGACAGTAAATTCTGGTTTGAGACAGGAAAGAAAAATAACCAGAATCTCCTACAGAGTCCCTGATGGCTGAATACGTGAAATTAATCACTGACAGGTGGAGGGGACAATTCTCCACACAGTGTTGAGCTTCCTATTCTCTGAATGACAGCCAGTTAGAAAAAGAGAGCCAAAGATAATAAGAGGTGCTTTGCTGCATTAACTTTCTGATCACCAACCATGCACCTGCAGCAAAAATAGGTTTGCCCAAAATGTGAACTGTGAGTACATCTTAAGTATGTATATATTATCCCGTACTTGCATTGCCTTTGGAAGTCTTCCAAATGCCATCACCATTTGTCACAGCCCTGGGCCAACCTCCCCCCCCCCCCACTCCAAGCATTCCCTACACTTGAATGTTTGGTGCAGACATAGAATTCATGGGGTTTTGGCTGTTTTCTTGGTCTCCAATCCCAAGACTTATTTGGGGGGGATACCTTGCACAATGAGAGCCCTTGATTCAGCTTTCCTATGCTAAAACCTTCTGCATCCCTGAGATTTTCCTTGAGTTAGTTCACTGTCCTTGCCAAAAAGCTTCATATATACATTTCTCTAGGGTACTCTGGAAAAGGTGAATATGGAAGCATAAAAGACACAAACAAATGAAACAACCCCATGTCAGGTTCAGAAGAGACAAAATGCATCAAACTATGGAAACCATTGCCATGGTGTGGTCAGGATGCAAAATGCAGCTCTGCCATGTCTAGCATTACATAAAGTCAAGATGTAAGAAACTTGTCTAACAAGTGTTAAAAACAAGCAGAAAATAGTAGTTGAGAAAATCTCTAAGCTGCAGATCACTGGCGATTAAGATAATAAGCATTACTGTATGTTCTAAAACTTTTTTTTCCTAAGAATCCAATATTGTCCTCCGTCAAAACAGGATACTGGGATAGATCAGCTTTTGCTCTGACTCAAAATAGCTCTGTTCTTATGGTGTAAAATGACAGGGATTTTGCAGAGAAATATCTAAAACAATTTTTCTGTTTCAAACAGTACTGGTGACATATAGATCTGGAAAATGATAAATAAGCCTAAGTAAATCACTGTCTTCATTTCTTCACAGAAACTAAGCTCCTTCTCTGTTGCAGAGGAAGAAAGATTTTTGTCTAAGCTTTCTGCCTCTCTCTCTTCTCAAAATGGTAAGTATGAAATTCTTCTTTGTATATACCTCAGTGTTTTGCCAGCACAAAACTTCCCTATCCAAATCCAAATGAACGTCAGCTGAATGAAGTCCTCCGTCGCTGATCAGTTGTTTTCTAACCAATCCACCTTGAAGAATGCACTTAAAATCAGGGGTGGTCACCCTCTTCTGTAACAGCACTTCCTCCTCATTGCATGATCAACAAGACTGCTTTGACACAAAGCAGACATAAATTTAGCCGCTAACTTAATTCCTCACACTGATATGAGTGTGGCTTAAAGGAGTAATGTCACCTGAATAAAGGTAGATACTTGTAAGGTAAAATGTGATAAGATGGATATTATCTGTCCTGCAATTTAGAACAGGAAATGAAGGATAAGCATCATAAACTGCAGCTACCAGGCAAAAATATTGATAAACAGCAGTGTTTTTTTGTTTGTTTGTTTGTTTGTTTGTTTGTTTTCAGCTGGGATTTAGCTTTCTATACATGCTGTTAAACATTTGAGAAGTTTTGGGTTTCATTTTAATTTTTCATGAATATATGAAAACATATGAATGAAAAAAAATTGTATTTGAATATCATACAGGACACATAAAATGATTTTTTTTTTTTAAAGGCACTGCTCTATAAGCATATTTCTTATCCAGATTTTAAAGTACAGCTCTATGTTCCATGTCACTCAAATGGCAGTATTTAAAATTACTGCTAACACCTTCAGAAGCTGATAAGCTTGTTTCAGTGCTGTCAGCTAAGTCCCCATACCTTTATCTGGAGTTTTCATATGCTCTGAAGTTCAGTCAGCTTACCTCATATTCACAGAAATATGTTAACACTTTCTGCAGTTCAACAACAAAAAAAAAATCTTTCAGGTTCAATGTGTGTCCAGGAGCAAGATTAAGCCAGTACTCAGCAGTGCACCAGATTAGTTTTTCCAGTGGCCTGATTGCTTTCATCTTTGTTTACGGAAAAAGCTAACATTTGTAAGGATGTGAAAAATTCTTATAAATTTGAACCAAATGCCATGCACTTTTCTGAGACTATCAGAAATTCACAACATACTCTCTGAAGCGTATGGTCTCCTCTGTCAATCTTAATAGGCTGTTCATGCTCAGGCCCAGCTATTCCAGCTATTTCACTGCTGTTTGTTTGCAAAGCAGAACCAGGGCTGGCTGTTTATGACACAGAGATTAAAAGAACACTTGCAATTCATTCTTGCATTCAGTTTAACTCCTGTATGTACTGTTGTTATCCTAGCTGTGGTGCAATTTGTTTGGCTCTCCAGTCGCTGAAGATAGCTTGTGTGGGTGGGTAAGCTGCTGCCACCTGCTACTACTGCTTTATCAAGAGAGCTGTTCCTGAACACGCATGCCCTCTAAAAACTGGAATGAGATTCCTACATTTTCATGTGGGAACAGAATGAAGCAAAGGTAAATCAGAGCTTCGCACATTATTACAGTGATAAACCACAGCAGAAAGAAAGTAGAGCACTGAACAGAGCCAGATCCTCTGTTGGTACATGCTGATGCTGTCTCATTTACTTTGGTAGAGTCCATTTACTTTACTTGAGGATCTGGCACTTGTTAGGGTCCTTAAAATATTGAAGAATGGTTATTTAAAAATAAGCAAATTTTCTTCAAGGTTTTTTCTTTTGATGATTTATTTTTTTTTTCCCAGTATACGTTTCTGGAATGAACAGTGTTTTAAATCTGTAGTATGTTATATTTTTTGTTTGTTTATTTTCTGTTCAGCAATGTGTCAGTATGGCATTTTTGATGCAAGTCAGCCCCTGCCTGCACTTTGAGCTGCTCCACCTTGAGCAGGGACAAACTCCGGCCTGATGGCCTGATTAATCCTGCACACGGTCTGTGGAATATCCAAGTCCTACACCGATGTGACTGCAACAATAATGGGATCTGATGGGTGTCTACTGTGCCCTGGAAAGCAGAAAAACCCATACTGACTGTTTTCATTGGGTAATTATTATTTTTTAATTCGGTTCCAGTAAATAGAGTCTCTATATTCAAGCCTAACATTGTTAAATGTTAATGCTGCCCACAGTGCTTAGTGTGCTTCTTTCCATAAACTGAACAAAGCGGCTGTGCTCTCTTGCCAGCCACAGATTTATTGAGGTATGGATTACACATATTAAACACAGTCATCAGGCCACAAAGGTTCCATCACAATCTGCCTACGAGCTAACATCATTAAGAAGCAGACTTCATATATCTTCATGAGTGATACGCTGATCTTTCCCACTCCATTGACTAATGAATTGACACACACAATGTTCTTCAACATTAGTGTGCATGCCTTTGATTTACAGCACTGAAGTATGGGGCTGTAAGCTCTCAGATGCTGATGAATTCCAGACAGCACTTGCACCTGGCTGACCAGGATGCTTCCCTCTGAGGAAACTAGTGCTCCCATCCCAGAATCATACATAATAAATGTGGTGGGCCTCACTGTCTGCAGTTTCACCTTCACAATACCATCAGCGACTGCTTGCCTTCCTGAGCCAAATCCCCAGCTGCTATAAATCAGTGCACATTGATTTACATCAGTTGTTCTCTGAGCACTGTCTGAGTCTGTTGGTTTGTCTGCTTTAAAGATACATCTGGGAGCCACCAACACATGCTTATTCCCAGGATTCATCAGTGCCAGGGAGAAGGGCTCAAAAGAAGGTGAATAGCAGATTTCTGCCCACAATGGGTGTCAGCCCTGCCAGCCTGCAGCTGTGGTGGGAAAACAGTGGCTGCTGGCCCAACACTGCCTCTGTGAGGTTATGGGAAGACAGGGACTGAAAGGAGTATGTGGTCCAGAGCTTTTGCCTGTTGGACTGACTGGCTATAGGCTCATGTTTTGCTTGCAGCCTTGTATTTAAGTTATCGACAGCACAGATAACGCTGTTCTAAGGGTGACTAACATGAAATAAGGACAAATTTCAACACCTTGGGAAGTGTTGGCACATAGAACAGTCGTCTTCCAGTCTGCTACGAAATCCACCTGATAAAACAAAAGATCCATCCCAGGCACTATCAATTCTGAGAGCAGGACAAAGCAGAAGCAATTGCTTGGATGTATTCTGAATGAAAGACTAAAGATGATTTGTAGTGGGAGATGTAGCGTACTGAGACCATAAAGGCATTTCCAAAATTAAAATTAAAATAGGAAAATTTTATTTTATGAAGAAGTCTGATAACAGATGCGCAACTAAATCATCCAGATCTTCCCGCAAGGAGATATATACCAATCTCTGACACAACGTTTTAATGATGACTGAAATATATTACTCCTTGTAGATTTGGGGTTTGTTTATTTATTTTAATGTTGAGATGCCTCGTATATTTATGCAAATTTCATATCAGTAAGATGTCACAGATCTACCCATTTTTAACCAGAAGATTTGGAGATGCAGGCAAGTTTCTTCCTGCTATTCACAGGAAAAACAACATGCAAAAATAATTAAAATAAAGATTTGACTAGACTGTCTACCTAACCTGAGGAGAAGAAATATATATATTTTTTTCTTTTAGCTCATTTGCTAAGATGGTCATCTCACTTAAAAACTCATAGCAGACTTGTCACATGATTGTATATCTAGTCACACTTTGCAAATAAGGAGTGTGAGGCACGTTACTGAAAATAGAAAGTTCGCCTGGATGGAAAGAAATGTTAACAATAAGGGTAGTCAGTTCCATATCCTCCTTAAGTGAACAGATCCAAAATTGCATTGAAAATACAGGAAAACTAAGCAGAAGTTCTATTAATTGCCATGTTTTTTTTTTGTTTTTTTTTTTTTTTTTCTGGATAGAATCAAGGTGGTAAACAGAAACTGGTTATTAGTGTCTATACCTGACAAAAGTTGAGGCTGGAGAATGAAGAAAAAATACCAAATAAAGAATTCTATCACAAAGGAGATTGTTATACTACTTGCAATCAAAATTAGATCATTTTTCAAAGCTGCTACATATGAATATAAGCTGCTTCTGGGCATCTTTAATTTATGTGACTGCTACTGGAAAAGCAAATAATGTATTTTGATACTGTTCTTAACAGCATTACAGGATAAAATGTGTCACAGGGTGACAATGTCACCCTGCAATACTAGTTGTATAGAAAGTAGAAAAGCCTTTCCTTTTAATATCTAGCTCATATTGTCCTTCATTGTTGATAGACCATGCTTATTATGCTGAACTGAGTAATGGAAATAAATGTTTTAAAATCTTGGTAAATTAGAAATCATATTCCTAATGTGAATCTATCTCTTCAGATAATCCTCATGGAGATAATCGTGGGAAGTGAGGCTGATTTGGGGATGGAGTTGAATTCTTCACGAGGAAGCAGCAACACAGGAGCTACCTGGAAATTTATTTCACAGGCTGGAATGAAGAGATGAACCAGTGGGTGTGAGAAGAGGCACTGGCACTGGGCACTGGGAAGACCTGCTCTGTACATGGTGCTGATAGGAAGACCTGCTCTATACCTGCATCTCTGGGTTTGATGGCGGACCATCTTCCAACAGAGTCTGCAGAAGATGAAAGAGCCTACTGCCAAACCAAGCCAGGACTGTCTATCAAAGGGGCTGGCTGAATTCTATAAGAAAAACACCCTGATCTTCTTTCCACCAGCTGCAGTGTGATTCCTCAGAGGAAAAGTAGCAGGGTAGAGATGATTTGTAGACCTTCACCAGCAGGACTTCAACCCCAAAGGACCAGTCTGAGTGCTCCCTTTTACAGGCAGGAGTCTGGATCTGTTCCTATGCACAGGAGAGATGTGCTTAGAGAAAAGGACCAGAACGCCTTGTGGGAAACAGATCCCTAAAGAGTAGATGGAGAGAACATAAAAAGTAGATGTTTTACTGAAGAAGTCTTTTCATTTAAATAAATTCCCATCAGACCATGTTCTTTTTATCTCCTTTGTCAGTGCTCTTACTTGGCCCATGGGAATCTTGCTGCCTTGGTTTCCAGAAACTTTCAAGTGTTCAAGATGATGTGAAAAAACTACTTGATTTTTTTTTTTTTTTCTGAAAACCTCTTTGCTAGGTGTCATTAAACTATCTTGAATTTCCCATCTCCTGCTGTTCACCTTGCCTTGAAAAGTTCCACTCCAAAGAAAAGTTCTGTTCTGTCTCACTCTGCGTCAGATCTGCTGGCTCCTTCACCACCCTCTTCCCTCAAGGCATTGCAATAAAGAGCAGCATAGTTAAATTTGTCTGTCTGATGTTCCAGGATGGAGAAAAAAGAGAGCAAAAAGTGGATAAACTTGGTATTTCTCAAAGTGCACTTACCCTCATGTATACAATGGTGTTTGCCCCCCTCATTTGAAGATGTATGAACTCCTTCTCAGAACAAAAACAGCTCCACAGGAGTGTGTGGATTTTTCAGAAAGCAAAAGCAAGTGACAAGTCTTAAAAAGCTGCACTTAAGTGGCTTGTTCATACTGTGAAACACAAATTGAATTCATTAGCAGAAACAAACTTACAGGAAAAGTTTGTTCAATAGCCTGTCAACAGATACACTGACCAAAATATTAAAGATTTCTGTGAAGCATGCGGTATGTACTGAAAATACCAACCTGTGTGTTTAAATACACTAGGCTGGCCCTTCCATGTGTGTTTCCATAAACTTTACACACAAAACTCTATGGATCTGTAGTAGCACCAACGGTACACTGTTATTGTGACTCCTGTAAGGGGTTCTTCCTTCTCATTAGCTCCATGTTATAGATGGGAAGAGAATAAACTGCAGGCAAAGTTTGATCTGAGATGACAAGACTAATTTTGGGAAAAATATCCCTCTACTTCTCCAGTTGTCAATTTTAATTTAAAGCAAGTGCAGTGTGCACATAGTAAACATAATATCCTCCTAATTATATTAAACTACCTCTCAGGAGCTGCTCTACACTCTTGTCAAAGGCCGGGAACTGGCTTTTAATGATGAATGTGAACCTCAGTGGGACAGTCTATATCATCATTTAGTTCAGCAAATGTAGCCCAAATCAGTTGTATAGGTGTAATTAGATGCTGAAAAATAATTACCTTGGCCTTACCATTAAAAACTTCTTGCTTGTATCCTCTTGTGATCTATGAACAAATTACTTTATTAGGAAATCATTAGAGCTCAATTTGTCTCTATATACTACAGACATCAATATTCATTTCTCATAATGGAACCACACATTCTTGCCATAAATTCATACAACTACATAGCCAGATACCAATTTGGAGTTGTTACCAACCTTAACTAAAAGAGCACTTTTACATACTGAGAAGTTTTTCCTTATGCAACAACTTCCAGAACAAAATAAAATAAAATAAAAAATAAAAAAGAGCTATATCTATATGAGCTTTATTGTTAGGCCATGCACTCAGACAGCCTTTGCATTTTTATGCCCCACTGCAGAGGGAGAGTTTTTTATGTGGGTGAACTCTTTGTGCTACCACACTATCTAAGTTTGGGTGTGCTGGAGCAAATTGCCTCAAGTAAATTATACCAGTATGAGAACACACCCTACTATTTTAAGAGCTTCAAGAGCGTCCTGCTTGGAGCTTGTTCTTGGGACTGGCTCCTAGCCTGTGTGGATGAGAGCAACCCAGTCCTGCTGGGCCAGTGGGAAGGCACCCAGAGATGCCCTGCAGGACAGCCTAGCCAGGACCAACCTGATCTCAGGGTCGCTTGCAACTTTTATTAAGGATCTATTTCTGCAGATTTCTGTGAGAATTGAGAAAATAGGCTACCCTAATGCCCTTGGTGTGGGGACATAGTATAGCTTCTAGTCATATCTAGCAGTTAACTGATTTATTGACTATTAGAATTTACAGAGTAGATGTGAGAAGGAAACGAGATGATTAGTCAGACCCCAGGTCACCTACTGTTATAAATTATCTTTGCATAGTTTAGCCTTTAGCTCTCAGGTTCTCACTGAGGTCTGTCATTGCAGGACTGAGTAAAATGACAAGGTGCAGCTAATTTTCTACAGTGGTGGTTGGATAGTCACTTGCTGTTGAAAGGAGCCACTATAAGGCAGTTGCCATCATTATACTTCTCTGAATATTACACATGCCTATACAAGTACTCTTTTTACTGGGGCTTCTGAATTTCCATTCTGATGTACATGTGCATATGTGCAAGCAGTCCTGCATTTTATAACACAATATTTTTTCTGGATTTTGGTATGCTACAAGCACTTGAGAAGGATTTAATTAAGAAGATTGGCTATAAGCAGCAATATGTCCACAGAATTCATAATCATTTCAGGAAAAATGCTGCTAGGGGATTTTTCAAAAATATTGCTTAAAAGTTGATGAAGACTGAGAACAGTCTCAGCTCGCTTACTTTAACTTCCATTTAAATGGGTACAAATTAGCATCTCTTTCCAATTATAAAGTTGTCTGTCTAGAATCTGTGGTGGTCTCACACTGATGGCTAGCAAAGCTCCATCACACCATTCTATCACCCCCCACCTCCTCAAAGAATAGGAGGAGAAAGTATGATGAAAAAAGGCTCATGAGTTGAGATAAGGACACTCACCATTTACTGTCATGGGCAAAACAGACTCAGAATAGGAAGATTAATATAATTTATTGCCTATTGATAAACAGACTAAAGCAGCAGGGAACTAAAAGCAAACTAAAATCACCTTCCCCCCAACCACCCTCACCTACTTCCTCCCACTGAGGGGCACAGGGGAATGAGGAATGGGGGCTGTGGTCAGTCCCTAGTGCTTCATCTCTGCTGCTCCTTCAGGGTCACTCCCTGCCCCTGCTCCCCGTGGGGTCCCTCCCACGGGATGCCATCCTTCCCCAGCTGAGCCTGCGGGGGCTGCCCACAGGCAGCAGTGCTTCAAGAACTGCTTCCACATGGCTCCGTACCATGGGGTCCATCCCCCAGGAGCAAACTGCTCCAGCACGGGTCCCCCATGGGCAGCAGCTCCTCCCAGACCCCTGCTCCTGCGTGGGCTCCTCTCCATAGGCTGCAGCTCCGGCCCGGGGCCTGCTCCTGCGGGGGCTCTCCACGGGCCGCAGCCTCCTCCAGGCCACATCCACCTGCTCCACCGGGGGCTCCTCCACGGGCTGCAGCGTGGCGATCTGCTCCGTGTGGGACCCACGGTCTGCAGGAGAACTTCTGCTGTAGCACTTGAAACATATTCTCCCTCTCCTTCTTCACTGACCTTAGTATCTGAGGGGCTATTTCTCTCACATTTTCTCATTCCCCTCTCCCAGCTGCTGTTTTGCACCATTTTTTTCCTTTTCTTCAATCTGCTCTCCCAGAGGCCTAACCAGCATCACTCCCTGGCTCAGCTCTGGCCAGCAGCGGGTCCCTTTTGGAGCCAGTTGGAGCTGGCTCTGATCTGACATGGGTCAGCTGCTGGGCTCTGTTCAAGGAGGACACCCCTGCAGCCCCCTGCTACCAAAACCTTGCCACATAAGCCCAATACAGAATCACGCATGTCTCACTGTCAACACTTTCCACTGCAGTGGAGTTCACTCTTCCAAGGGTCTCATTCACAAGCTACCAGAGTACTGAGTACTCCACTCAGGACCCCTTTGAATCCTTCTGACTGTGTCCCTGTAACGGGGGCCAAGGCTGTTCAAGCTGCTGAGAAAATGCACCACAAGGCGGGGCACTCAGCTGGAAGCAAATGAAATGCCAGACTCTCTGCAAAACCCTTGCACATAGTTTATGGTACTGAAGTTGTTAAAGCAGTGAGTAGACAATAAGCATCTCAGTCCAGTTCCTTCACACAAAAGGAACAAAGTCATCAATATAAGTAGTGTAAATCAAATGAATAGGCAGCTGGAAAATGACAGCTACCTATATTATGAGACTTAAAAAGCAAAGATAAAATATAGGTGGATTTTTATCTTTTGGGTTTATAAGGCCATGTTTCATGGACCATAAGGTCTTGCTAGACTTAATGGGTAAATTCCTCCCTGGGGTAACTCTATTATGTTCAGTTGTCTCCTATCAGAATGGCTTGAACAAGGAGAATTATGTATGCTGCAGCAGTAGTGAGAGGTGCTCCACCTTTAAGAGCTGCCATGCCTCAGATGGTACGTTAATTCCAAGGCCAGGAAAGCATATATTCAAAACTGCAGAAAGAAGTGGAAAGAGCAATGCAGTACATACACAAGCAGACAATTGGTGCTCTCAGCCTGCACAAACGGAAAGGCAACTAAAGAGCTGAAATCTTTGCTTCCTGCAAATGACGTCTTCCAATTATGTATATATATATTATTATTTATTTACTTACTTACTTACTTATTTTATCAGTGCCTTCCTGACATGTCCCCCTCCCACCAAGTCAAATCACACCCACTTAAGGGGAACAGTGCTCAGGAAGGCACTCTGCTTTGCTAGGGGGAAGTGTCTTTAAATGTCATTCTGTCTCTCTTTAGGTTACACAGATTTTTCTTGGTTTCTGATCACCTCCAGATCTGAATTCAGTCTGACAGAGTGACAGCTACTCTTGAAGCTATTACTCAACAGTATTCAAGGACCCAAACTGAAAAGAAACAGATCTCCCTTTAAATGCCTGAGTGAGTCATTTTCAGAGGTATACTAAAAGCATTCCATTGAAGGTGAGAACATTCCTATATAGTGATTTAAACATCTACTAACATTAGGCTTTCTTGGACTTGGAATACAGGTCACAAAACACCATTCAAAAAGGTTCATTGCCTTAAAAATTGCATTTCCTTTTGGTGACTTACAGCAATCAACCAAGAATGTGTAGTTATAAAAAGCATTAAGTAAACCACGCTATGTTCCAGATGACAATAATGAAATAAGTTATTGAGATTCTTACTCCAGTTGTACTTTGTTACTGACCTTGCTGAGAGGACAGGAAGAGATTTTGACTGTGGAACAGACAATTTTGCAAATGAAGGTTAAAACAGTGTTTTGCAGGTTTTTTTTAGGCCCAAACTTTCCTTCAGTTTCACCTGCCTTTTTATCTTTTTTATTTCAGCTTGCAGGTCCAATTAGTTTATCTGTCTGGTCCTAGCAGTAGGCACAAGAAAATACCAAGAGAAGAAAAAGTATTTTGTATACACATGATTTCCACGAGTGCCCTTCTGATGGTTAAACAATCACCACCTTTTGTTTTGAACCTCCTACTTAGTTCCACTTGTTGCCTGACAGTTCTTCTATTGGAAAAGACAGTGAAGAGTCAACACCTGTCCTCCCTTTCTGAGTCAGCTATGTCAGGACTTTGTGGATTTGATTTGTTTTACTCATTTTCCTAGACTGCTCAGTCATTTTCTGTGCAGAAATGAGGTTACTTGCCTTTGATGATCAATTTCTAGGTACAAGAACCAATTAGCTAATTTTTCATGGATCTAGCATATCCCCAAAATCTTGCTGAGAGCCTGTCATTTTACACATAACACTGGGGTGACTCCCCACCTTCTTCAAGTGCATTGTTCTATATTTATCTAAACTGAGTTTCAACTCTATTTTGTTGTCTAATCTTGTGATATTCCTCTGCAATTCTTTCTACAATATGTGTGCATTAGTAAGTGGCACAGCTCAGTAGGAACACATTTTAGAATGAAACAATTTTAGGCTGAACCAGTTGATGTTGAAATCTATAATACATGCATTTTGGGGTGTATGTATGGGAGGATACTTAGGACTAGCATGAACACATGGATGGAAAACTAATTAGTAGTCAGGGTACATCTTCCAGCTAAGTTTCTCCTAAGCTGCAATCTAGATTGTGCACTCAAAGACTTTCTGACAAGTACAGTGTAGTAATTGAGGATCATAAAATTTGCTTCAAAAGCACATTCCTGATAAAAACTAAAAGGCTAATGTGGACACTCCCCTAATCTCTTCTCTCCCTATTACACCGAAAAACTTCTTAGCATCAGCAATCTTTATACTTCACTGCTCACTATATATTCAATATTATTTATAAATACATTGAATTTGAGAATGTATTCCCAAATTCATCTCAAGATAATACATAGCTCCTCCTGATAAGCAAACCCTTTTGAGGGTGAGTCAGCTTTATCTACTAAGACTATTGGAAATAAAATTGTTTTGGCTATGAGTCATATTTGAAAGTGATGGTTTCAGCTGTTAGCGTGACAATTTTACATTAACTCCATTGGGCTAGTCTTTTTGTTCTCTCATTGCATGTCAATCCATGTCACTAATGACATACTGTCTGAATACAATCCTTCCTACTCTAAACTTTTTATAAGTAGCAGCTATTTTTACACACATCCTACACAAGATCTAGAAACACCGGAGACTAATTTTTTCTTACTATCTTTTTCAGTATAATAACCCACTCCTAAAGATCTTTTTATTCCACTTTGTCCTGTTGCTTTTCAACTGGATGTGTTCTTTGCTGTGGCTTCCTACTTGGCAGAATAAACAACTGAGCCAGCACAGAAGAGAGGGGAACAGGTGAAATGGGAATGAGCAAATAATGGTACAACAAGAGGAACAGAGGACATCTTGTTGATGGAGAACAGCCTATCCACAAATGGCCTGAGTTGCATTCTACCATTTCTGAAAGTGCTGATAGATGTTCAGTATTCTGGAAGTTATTGGTATGGCACACTGATGCATGTTTCAATCACTTGAAACACAAGCTCAGGACATACCTTTCAGCTTACCATAAAGATGGTAAGATACAAGGCTCAGTATGGGAATGTCTTAATAACATGAGTTTGGAAAGGCCCTGGGAGTTCTCTAGTCCAGCCAAAGCAGCTCAAAGCAAGTTCAGCTGTAAGATGAAACCAGGTTGCTCAGGACTTTTTCCAGCTGGATCTTGAAAACCTCCAGAGATGGAGACTTTACAGCTTCCCTGGGCAGCCCATTCCACTGCCTGCCTGTGCTCATTTAGAAAAAGGTTTTCCTTATATCACATCTCAATCTATCTTGTTTTAAATTCTGTCCATTGTCTCTCATACTCCCACCATGCACAACTTCTTTGTCATTTTTATAACCTCCCCATAGGTACAAGGAAGCCACTGCTAGATGCCCTGGAAGTCATTCCAAGCCATCAAGCCATGATCCCTGTCTCTCCTCAGAGAGGGAGTGCCCCCAAACCTGACTGGGGCTGGACTGGTGGCCCTCCAATGAACTCATTCAGCTGTATTAACATCCTTCTTGTTATGGGGAGACAAAAATTGGAAATACAATTCCTGGTATGGTCTAGCAAGTGCTGAGCAAATAATAATTTTCAGTGATACCTTTGTTAAACTCTGTAAAGTACAGCCCAGGATGCTGTTAATCTTCCTTGCTGCCAGGGCATACTGCTGGCTCCTGTTTAGCCCACATGTGGTACTGTGTACTGTAATACTGTGTACTCCAGTATACCACTACATATCTAAATAGTTATATTTCTGATTGTGGTAAAATTTATGCAAAAAAAAAAAAAAAAAAAAAAAAAAGCTTTTGGTATCTGAATTTATGGATGTAATAAATAAGATATGGTCCTGAAATTATTTTTATTTAACAGAAAAGGTCACTCAAAAATACTATCATAAAGCTTACTCAGGAGAACACTAAATTAAAAATATTTATTTATCCTTGTGCCTTTGTATGAAGTCTTATGATGTAAAATATTAAAAGGAAAAATGTGGTAAGAAGGTGATAAATGTTAAGAGACATCAACATCAGTATTAGTGGAGAAGCAGTAATGCATAAAATCAAGTTATTCTTATCCTTGTTTCGATAAACATTTAACACTTGGGAAGAAAAACAGAGTGAATGAAAGAAGACAATAATTTCAGGCTGCTGATATCCAAGCAACACTAACACTGTAATTATAGATGATTTTATACAATTACTTATGCATGTGCATATATGCACTTTTTTACTTTTTTTTTGGTTTGTTTTATTTTGTTTTGTTATGCAGAATAAAATTCTGGAAAACAAAACCAGATGAAAGCCATATGTTCAACATGAATTTTCAGACATTCAAGAACAGTTGTTCCTTGCTGTTGGCCTTTCATTTTATGTTCCAGCCTTTTTTTTTTTTTTTTTTTTTTTGTCTTGCCTAAGTAAGAAATAGCAGAAGTCTGAAGTCTGCAGAGGAAAAGATGTTCTAGAAGTTCATGCTCAGTTATGATTTTAAATGTGGTTCAGTGAGGTATTAAAGCATGTTTCTAATGGACTTTGACAGATAACCCTTGACAAATTTTGCTGCAGTGTACCTCTTTAGCTGTCTAGGTCACCTTTCTGATGAAGGATACTATCTGAGGGCAGAGTCTGGAAAACAAGAATTGCTGCCAGCACTATGCACGCTTCCAAAAGCTCACATCTTAGCTTAAATTGACAGTTAGGTAGGTAAGGTTTCAAGCTAGAAAGCCAAGGAGCAAAGTGAGGAAAACTGAGGACATCCCAATTCAAGAGGATACTGGCTTTGGTGGGTTTGACTGTCAGTTTAAGATAGTCCTAAAATGGTCCTGGGGAAAGGAAATGGGAAGGGAGGGGAAGGGAATTTATTCTGTAATAAAAAGACTTGTTTTAAAAGTAAAACATTGCAACATTTTGTTCCAAAGGCATAAAAATACATTTTGCCATTGCTGCAACTTTTATCAGTGCTCAATGCACCTGTTTCTGTAGAATCATTAACATAGAGCCAGATACAATCCATAGCTGGAAACCTGCAAGTTGACACGAAGTTCAAGAAAAGGAATGAAGTAACTTGGGTTCTCTTCTTTAATTAGAATTAAATCCATGTAAATTGGACTTCAGACAGCCCAAGACTGTACTCTTGGTGGGTAATTTGAAGCAAGGTCTTGGAGAAAAATTAGTGAAATACTCTTTCTCATCTGGGATGCTATAACTAGTACAAGCTTTGGTATACATGATTATGACAGTTTTTAATGCATTGTAACTACCTCACATGGAAGATATAATATGAAATTTCCTCAGAATATTTGGTTTCAACTGGCTTTGCAATGCTTCAGTAGCCCTCTACTAACAATGGAAATAAATCCTATTTATGCAAAGAATGTGATAAAGATTCAAGATGTCATTACTTCTAAAGAAGTTATAACAGCTTCTGTGTGCAAGTCTTCAGCTAGAGCACTATGTCCAACTTTGGTACCACAATTATGATGGAGACAGACACAGTAAAGACAGTTCATGGGAGAAAAGGAAAACTGACCAGAAGACTAAGAAACATGATGGCATTTGGAGAAAATTTGTGGTTCATTAGTCTACAGAGTAGGAAGCAGAGGAAGCACTTCCAGATGTGTTACCAATGATAAAGGGTAAAAGCTGTCCTCTAAGTCCACTGGGGGTAGGATAAGATGTAATAATATGCAACTCAAAGTAATTTAATTGCAGTTGTTTAACTGAAGAGATTTGGTTTTAGACATCAGGAAATATTTTCTAACTAAGGAAGTGAGGGTCTAAAGGAATATGAGGACTAAATGGATTGTAGGTTGCAAAACCTCTTGGAATATCTCAAGAATGGGATTGATTAATATCTGTCAGCTGTAGTTTAGTCTTTGAAATGAACTGGAGATGAGGGTCTTCTGAGGTTCCTCCTGGACAGGTGTTTTATGACTTATGTGTTTGGCTACAAAATACTCTGGAGCTGACGAGATATTGGAAAAGAAGGCGAACATCCTCCTTCACCTTCTCCCCACCATCCGGAAAGTAATTCCCTCCCCAAACCTTGCTGAGTATACATGCACATTTTAAAACATTGCTGTGTTGACACTCTTCTGTGTTTGATTTGATTTTTACAGATTGCTGTGATCAAACTCTATTAACCACAAGTGCTGAGAAAACACTTTAAAGCTGCTACACACAAATACACCTTTAAAGTGAATAGAAAAATTCACAAGAAATGTTGTTTACACAGAAGACTGAGTTGTATGACAAATTGATCCATTCAACAAATAGCCTAAGGGTTGAGACCACTACTTCTGATCACAACACATAAACAAACTTTGTAAGGAATTTCTGGGACCAAACATGGGAGGGAACTACAGTCTTCTCTTGGACTGTATACACACAGAAACAAACACAGTGGATATATTTTTTTAGGGTTTAATGAGTTAATTTTTTTCACTTTTTTTTTTTTTTTTTTTTTCTTTTTTTTTTTTTGTCAGCTGTCCTTCAGTCTTGGTGCCTTCTTTAACACAAAAAACCTGCTAAGTAGAGAAAGGGTTTGGAGGGTATAAGCCTGATAGAGAGACTGTTTTATTGTGGCTAGATAAATGAGGCCAGGGGAAGGAGAGCAATAGGGAGAGCTTTCTCAAAGTCCTAACTCCAAGCAAGTTCTATTTCTTTTTGGTCACTTGTAATGGATGGTGAAAGCAATGACTTCAGTTACCATGCACTGAAGAACACCCTCGGAAACCCAGCATAAAGAAATGTGGAACAGGCTGTGCTAAAGGTGTTGAGGCCAGTATCTGTTATGAAATAAATATATATATATATATTTTTTTAAGAAAAAAAAATACTCTAAAAAGCACAACCAACAAAACATCTGGCCTCCAGAACACAGCAGTCCTGCTGTGGCTGTGGCTGCTGCCTGCACTTTGGTGTGGTAGGTGGCTCCTCACCCACTCTCCCCATCTGCTCCCCCATCTGCCAGACAGCTCCTCTTTCCTGCCCTCACCCCAGAACTGATTGACAGGCATTTGGCAGCAGGCTTCAAGATGCAAGTGACTGATGAAAATTCACCACTTTGCATTTTTTCATTGCCTTTGACAACAGGGAGAGGAGAACATGCATTTATGAGTACATATTGTTATTTGTAGAAAAGAAAGATTGCACTGGCAACTGCTATGCCTTTGAGCAGGTGCTGATCACTATCATACTTACAAAGATTTGTAGTTCAGCTGCTATTCTGGAGGGCTCTACATGAACCAGAACTAATTTGCAGTTGGGACGATGCTTGCAGAATGCTTCATATGTTGAACTTGATTTGCTTTTTACTATACTAAATGTTTAGACTTAATTGTGATTTATTTTAACATAAATCAGAAGAGAATTGAGTATCAGGCTTAAAACATGTCATGATCTGAAGTTTTCAGATCAGTCAGGAAAGTCACACCACTCAGGTACATAGAACAACTTAAAAACTAATCCAGCATGCAAAAGGACCACCTGCCCTCAGCAAACTGAAAAAACCTATTGACTGCTGTTCCCTATACATAGGTACAAAAACTGGCCTTGTACCTCAGGTTTCTTGTTGTTGCCATCAAAGAGAAATGCTGTCAGGAGACGTGGTTTCTTGGCCATCCACCTTGTTAGAATCTATTTTCTAGGTTTCTTGGGCTCCAGCCATTCCATTTTGGAGAGCAGTGACCACTGTGTTTGGTGAGCAGAAGGAAGAAGACAACAATGTGAGCCAGAGGAGAGGTCTGTAAAGTAGCAGCTTGAGGAAATATTACACACAACTTATCTTGTTCAAGGGGGTGAAGGGTTTTGTGGTTATCCCTGTACTGGGTCTGGCTGGGACATTAACTTTCCCTGCAGCAGCCCATACAGTGCTACGCTCTGCACTTTTAGCTAAAACAGCAGTGGTATCACACTGATGTTGTGTCTGCTGCTGAGCAGTGCTGGCACACCATCAGGACTTTCTCTAGCCCTCCTAGGGGGTGGGCAAAAAAGTGAGAAACATCATCAGGGCAGCTGACCCAAACCAACCAAAGGGATATTCCATACCATATGATGTCACACTCAGCAATAAAGGTGGAAAAAGGAAGAAGAGGGGAGGGGTGGCCTCTCGTTGCAAAAATGTCTGTCCTCCTCCCGAACACCGGCTACGTGCATTGAGGCCCTGCTTCAAGGACGTGGTCAAGCATCGCTTATTTGTGGGAAGTAGAGAGCAATTTATTTCCTCTGCACTTCCATATAGCCTTTATTTTTATTATTTATTTTTTTTTTGTTATTCCCCTTCCCCCTTCCTCTTCCCCTTTCCCTTTTTCCCTTTAGTTGAATTGTTTAATTAATAATAATATTTCCTTGATAATATATTTTTCTCTTTATTAAAATTATCCTTATCTCAACCCGTGAGTTGTTCTTTCCTTTACTTCTTCCCCTCCTCATCTGAGGAGGGGGACTGAGAGAGCGGTTGTGGTGTTCGGTTGCCTAACATGGTCAAACCACCACAATCCCCTATGAAGTAGTAATGGGTGGGTGGAATTTTTGTTTTCATCTTGAATAACTCATACACTTCACTTCAAGAGAAACCATTTTCTTTTTAAATTATTTTGAAGTTCTCTGCCTTTATAACAAAAAGTGCATTTTCAAAATTCTCATGGAGTGAAACTTATGTCCTAGACATTGATCCAATGCATCTGTAATAAAAGATGTCTCTTCATCACTCATGTAGTGCCTTTTAATTTTTAGAGCTACATGCATTTGCACCAGGGATTTTCCTAGGCCTGTCTTGTCTGGTGCTGCCTGTACTATCCTTACTATCAATAGTAAATGATATAATTTTACTGTTAAAAAAATTTAAAAAGAAGATGACTTTCCTGGAAAGAACAAGATATTTTTAAAGGACACTGTAACCTGATCTCAAAGACATACTTCCAGAGGGGTGTCTTGCTGAATTTTCTTAAAAACTGAATGTGTATGCCTGAGTATGAGTGAGAAAGATAGAAGGAAATAAATATTTTTCAGTGCCATAACTTGAAAATTTTGGTTGGCATCCAGAATCATCAATGGTAATAGGACTGTCAGTCAGAGAGACTTTACATTCAGCCCACATCACAACCTCAAATTACTTTGAGGAGCCTTTCCCCACTGCAAGACTCTCACTCATTTCTTGTCCTCCAGTTGACACATTATTCTGTGCAGGGTGGAAGTGGACTCCTCTTATTGGAAGTGGGCACCCCTAAGCACAAGCTGAACATTGTGGCTTTCAAGAGACAATTTTAGAGCAAGATAGTCTCCACCTTACTCCCCTTTACAGCGTAGATTTTTATGTACAGAGCAGCCCCAGTGGTGGTATAAAATCTATACGGAGGCCACAGTCAGCACAATCTCTGTATTATTATTCTGCCTGTTTTGCTTATTAAGATCATACCTTAGTAACTAAATTTATTATTATACAATGCAGGCAAAACAGCTTATGTTGTGTCAAAGCGGCAAGCACTTCTCTCAATATAAAAAGAAAATTAGTTTTGCAACACTGACCAAGACAACTGATGAACCACTCTTCTGCAACATTTGCAATTTGCAGAACCACAGGCTGGCACCGCTCCATGTAATGATCATTTGCTGTACAGTATACATTAGGAAAAAAAAATGTAAAAGCAGTAACAACTCTTCACTTTCTCCATAGGTGATGTAAAAGGGAAAAGTAAATAAGATGAATTATTGATGTTACTTGTATTATTCATGTCCCTTCAGAATGACACCAGTGACTATTGCGTTCTTTCAGTTAGTACTGTCTATAAGGATACACAGCCAAGAGAAGGTTCAGCACTCACTTGATTCTGATAAATCAAAGCACTGTTTCTGCTTCTAGAGTTGCCATTAAAATATTTCTTCTGGACATGACTACTCTAGTTCTGGTTCCCTGTGCTGTTACCTGAAGTACTGATAGGTGCCATGGAGGGCATAACAAAAGCATGCCACACATCATCATAACAAGCTGACACAAGATAGCTTCAGATGAAGGACCTTTTCAAATCTGACGCCTCCCAAGACATTCACTAATAGCTGAGACAGCACAGATTTAATCTGATGTAAACCAATTGGAACAGAAGCTGGCTTGTGTGTGTGTCCATGTGTCTGTGTGTGCATGTGCAGTGCTATGTCACAAACTTCTATTTTTTAACTCAGCCATAAACATTTGCTCCAGGCAAAACACAACACACAGTGTTCCATCTAGGGAGCAATTTTTGTTTAAACAAATTAAAAAATATCAATTTGCTCTTTTTTAAATTTATGAGTGACAATATTTCTTGTTCCCCTCTTCTACCATCCACCTACACAACTCTGTACATGACTCCGTAGGGATTTGATTTATTGGAATTAATTTGGCAAATGATTAGTTCATAACACAGAGTAATGGCTTTGCAATTTTGGGGGGGGGAATGGTAGAAGAAGTATAGCTGTTAGAATGGAGAAAAAACTAATGTGAGGGCAGAGTACCTGCATATGACAGTACAGGATTCCCTAGGACTGTGTGACCTCCTCTTTGCTTGTTCCTGTGCAGAGAGCCATAAGTTAATTACTGCAGGATAAATATTCCCCTGTTCCTGGAATTGTCGTGGAAGGAAATTGAGCCCAACAACACAAAATTTCCAACTTCTAGCATTTACAAACTTGTCTGTATTTGCTATGCCAGCATATCTGGATTTCCTAACTCCAGAGGAGCAGAATGACCTCAGGCAATTTGCACTTTCCTGCCTTTTCACTAGGCATCAAATGCAAAGAAGCTGTATTCTAGAAAGTGAAGGGGGAAGCTGCACCTAGGGACAAATAACCCCAAGCACCAGTACAGGCTGGGAGGTGACCTGCTGGAGAGCAGCTCTGTGGAGAGAGAGCTGGGAGTCCTCATGGACAGCAAGCTGACTATGAGCCAGCAATGTGTCCTTGTGGCCAAGAAGGTATCCTGGTGTGTGTTTGGAAGAGTGTTGCCAGCAGGTCAATGGAGGTGATCCTGCCCCTCTACTCAGTCGTGGTGAGGCTACACCTGGAGTATTGTGTCCAGTTCTGGGCTCCCCGGTACAAGAGGAATATAGAGCTACTGAAACAAGTCCAGAGGAGGGCTATGAAAATGATTAGAGGACTGGAGAACCTGTCGTATGAGGACAGGCTGAGAGAGCTGGGCCTGTTTAGCCTGGGAAAGAGAAGACTGAGGGGAGACCTACTTAATGTGTATAAATATCTGAGGGGAGGATGTTGAGAAAATGGATTTGGTCTCTTTTCAGTCATGCCCAGCGACAGGACAAGTGGCAAAGGGCACAAACTGAAGCACAGGAGGTTCTGGCTGAATATGAGGGGGCACTTCTTTACTGTGAGTTTGTCAGGGCACTGGAACAGGTTGCCCAGAGAGGCTGTGGAGTCTCCTTCCCTGGAGATATTCAAAACCCACCTGGATGGTATCCTGCACAATATGCTCTAGGTAATCGGTGTGGGGAGACTAGAAGACCTTCAGAGGTCAGAAGGTCCTCCTCCAGAGATCCCTTCCAACCTTGGCCATTTTGTGATTCTGCAATTCTGTGGAGCTGCACATCACAAAACTGGAAACAGAAAGGTACTCACAAACTAAAGAGAATGCAGTCTTAGATGACCCCTGGTGCTGGTTTCCTGGTCTTTGATTTTAGCAAAGATGAAGTTGCTGGAAAGCCATCTCTGTTGTATCAAATTCCACAGTCCTGTTCTCTAAAACTGAGGCTTCGCTGAAGCTGGGGGGACACCTTACTAACAGTTTCCTTCCTATGTGAAGCAAGCACCACTGTTAAGAACACACAGATGAGTAATTAGCATTATGCTGATGAGTAATTCAGAGTTCCCATTTGCTTTGGACCAGCCTGATATGGCATAGGCCAGGAAGCCAGAAGCAAAAAGGGGTGAAGCTTTTCCCCTCCAAAAGGAGTGACAGGGGAGTCAAGCTCACTAACAACATATTCCTCTGTCCTGGAGGGGCTGCTGAGCCTCCCTGTCAGTTCAGAGCTTTGTAATTCACTGAGACATGTGGCTGTTCTCTGTGGCATTGAACTTGTGGGACCTTCTGAATATTTGGGCATCAGTTTTCACCTTGGGAAGGATTTTAGTAGTTCGTGCATATTTCTGAACATACAGTTCTATAAAGTTGTAATATTTGAAACCCTTTGGACTCAATCACAGAAACAGTAAAACTTTCTCCTACTTTCCTTTTGTTATTTCCCTTTTACTAATTTTAAATACTTCCACAAATGTGTAAAGTAAAATATGATTTGTGAGTCTCAGATATTTATTAACAGCAGGCATGTTCCTCACAGAGTTTGTGAAGCTCCTCTGAAAGGCATCTCTTGTTGGGTGGCAAGGTCTCTTTGCTGGTAGACATCTCAGCTTCCTCAACAACAGGCACAGCACAAGGAACAACTACTGTCTGCATGGACACCTTCACACTCATGTTTGCCAGAGTCCAGCATGGGAAGGGAACTTTCCATCTTATCCTTCTCTGATTTGCATTGCATGGGAAGGGAATCATAAGGACCTGTATTGCTCATGGGCTTCACAAACACAACATTGCTAAAATACATCTTAAATTGCTGTGAAGCCTGCAAATGCTGATACAGATGATGGACAGGAAACTTCAGTGAAGTTGCCTTTGTTTTTTACAGTCTTTGAATTTTTGCTGATCATAATCAGTTTCATAGTCTGACTGCAACTAGAAAGGGATTATTTCTTTTGCTCTGGATTTTGAAGATGAGCATATTTGTTCAGAGGATAGAGGAGACCAAATTAGAATGTGCTACTGGGGCATAATAAATTCACAGTAATTGCAAGCTAGTGTTCCTTAATTCTTCAGACACTATCATCTATAAATATTCTGATCTTTTCATAGTTAGCTCATTTATGCTTTTGTCCTTATTGAATTAACTGTTGTCTTTTCTTTCATGCTGTCTCCCGAGGGAAACCCCTTTTAAATCTTTTCAGTTTAATTCCATTAATTGGCATATTGTCTGGTCTTATGTTTTGCCTCCTGGGTCTTGAACTTATATTTTCTCTGTTCTTAAACTCTTTAGCTATATTTCTGCAACTTTGACTGACAACTTGCTTGATCAGAGGACAAAGCATGTGCTTTCTTATCTTTCACTTCCAGGCTATTGCTTAACAATGTAGTCAGTTTATCAGTCAATTTGTTAAGCCAGGGTGAGAGTTCTCTGTTCTGAAGTCATCACAAAAATCAATAATAATCAATTAATTTATTCTTGCTACATTAAATTATTATTAACTATAATAATTAAAAATAAATAATTTAAAGGTCTTCAAGCCTTTACTGATTTATGAATAGTTCATGCTTTTGTCCTTTGCTAGCAACGTTCACATTTTTAATCCTTTTTCAGTTACAGTAATGAAGACAGCAACTAAATCAAACAGCCTTTTCAGAGTGAAAAATCAGAGGGTGAAAGTTTTGCTTTCAGCATCATAACTTCCTCACTTATATTAGCAGAAGAATGACTGTGCAGGAAGCATGAAGCACGAAGTAGACTAAATTTAGTCTTGCTGAAGCATTATTTCTGTAGCAAGAGAAATTGGTTGAAAAACATATACTTAATACTACTCCTAGTCAATACGTTTTATGGTTACAATAAACTGAATTAATGACACATTGAAAATGTGTTATTACCTTTTTTTTTTTTTTTTTTTTTTTACAGGACACACAAAAAACACATAATAACTTTACTGTAAGTTGTTCACAGGAATTATATCAAGCTAAAGGCTTCAGTACATCTTTTATGCCATCAACCAAAAGAAAGAAAAGTAGGACAAGAAGGCATCTAAAGCAGTGATATGGTTAAACAAAAGCAGACTGATCATGTCCTTTCCAAATACCTGGTTCACCCTGGTCTCAGAGCCTTCCTTACATCAGCATGTTCCTGATCTTGTCCAGAAATTAAGGTGCAGTTTTCAAGGGTGAGAAGAACTGGTTCCATAAAATCTTTCCTTAGGACCCAACAAGATCTTGATATATGAAAATTAGCAGTGCTGTAAACATCATCATAGTGTCATGCTTTGTATCTGCTCCTTGTTACAGAGCAGGACTCTGACAAATACTTACTCATATTTATGTATATGCATGAAAACTTGTGGAGAGGCAACAGCTGTGTAAGTTCTAAAGAAGCCAGAATGGTGAGAACTCTTTGCTACATGTCTCACAGGAAGCATTGTCATTTAATAAGCAAAGACCACATTCAGATCTTTCCTCAGGGAAGCTCTCATTCAAGCTAAGGCCTAAGGAAAGGATGACTAAAAATTCATGAAGACTGCTGACAGTGTAAACAGCTGCTGGACAGCTTCAGAGGATTTAGCTATAATGTTATACCCACTTCAGGATACAGTCCATAGTGTACATCCCTTGAATGTATGCATCCATTCAACCTAAATGAAAAGGCAATTGCATACTTCAACATGTTTCACTTTACAGGTATTTTGTTGTTGGAAGTGGAGTAGGAGCCACTTGGCTTAGCTCACCACAGATCTTGTGCATTTTCTTGTTCACATGCCCAGGTGGTAGCAGCTAGATTAGAAACAGCAGACATTCTAAGGAGCATACGAACCACTCAGCTTTGCCAAAAGTTCTGAGTTTAACTTGGATCCCATGACACAACCTAAATAAACAAGCAGCATTGCTTAGCCTTGCACAAAGAGGAAAGAACTTTAACACATTCTTTTCAGCTGTCATTCTCATTATGTAACTTGCTGAAAACACTGATTCATAACTTTTTTAGCTATGCCTATAGGCACATACAATAATAACAGTTTTAAAGGAGAGAGACCACTAAGCTGGATCTAGTCTCTGCTACAAAACTACTTCAAAGTAAGGGAACATATTTTATAATGGAATTTGAAAACTTGAGAAAAGGGACTTCCTGGCTGTACCTGTACATCCTTGTTGTCATGGAGAGCATGTGCCCGAAATCCTTTTCATGATCCTCATCATAAAACTTTTTCAAGTTTTTCATCTGCATTGGCCCTTCTAGAAGGCTATGTTTGAATTTCAGTGCTCTGCTCTTTACAAACCTGCTCATTTTTGCTCTGAATGCCTTCCTCATTGGTTTACTTGTGGTTGTGACAACATACTAAGTTAAGCAGATTCTTTTCTTATTGAGGTTTAAAAGAATCTTCATATGAATATTTATTCATAAATGATGGTCGGAAAGATCAAATGGGTAAGAAACTTGAACAGTAATCTCCAAATCAAAATTTATCATGAATAATCTTTCACATGTATAGCCTTTTAAGGGGAAATTACATTTCCTTACTGTCAAACCCACAGTTTTGTTTTGATATGGGGCAGCCCATCTCTGCCTTTTCAGTTCTTAGTGCACAGCTTTCTGAGACATGAGCTCTATGAGTACAGACTTCAGATACCAGAATGAGAGGACTCCAACAACTATGGTGCTCTTTCAGTGTCTTAAGATTTTAGGCTTACTTTAGATACATCTTTTGTGCTTGCTCCATGTTTTCTCTGCCTTGCTTCAAGCCAGCAGATCACCAAAGGAGCCACAACAGTGTGTCAGGGAGTGGTGTACAGACAATCAATGACATTCCAGAGGGTGGATTTTCCTTTTGCCAAGAAAATCAGCACACATCTTGTAACTACAGACAAACGCAACACAAATTTACATATCTTTTGGTCTAGGCAATACAATTGTTCTTGTAACATGCCATTTCAACATGGAAAGCCATTTCAAGATTAGAGTTTCTTACATTACTCTGTGTGTGCTTGCTGCCAGCATTGCCTGAGAGGAAGGATAACAGAGGTATCCTTCACTTGGTATTTTTCAATCAGCCTTCCTAAGTGCCAGCCCTGTCCCTGTCAATGAGACAATTACACCAGTATTAGTGGCAGATTTCACTGAAAATAAATCCTTACATTCATACGATCCACTAGATTGTACTTATTCTTTGTCTTCTAATCAGACAAATTATGGATTTGACTATACCTGATTTTTCGGTATTCCTTAACACCATTTGTTTGGAAAAATATTCTGTTATTACTTTAATTGATATTGATAGAGCACCTCTGTACTGGTCAGCTGCATTCCTCATGAACTGGAGATTTCAGCCAGTTTGGTGACATCCATGAAATCAAATCTTTAATTCAGATAAATTACAACAGAACCAACTGTGTAATCCAGAAAAAACAAACAAAACCAACAGGAAAGCAGCAAGACAAAGTCAGAAGCCCTTGTCAGAAACAAGGGTACAAAGAAAGAAAAAACAAAAGCTTTTTTTTTTTTTCTGACTCATGAGAGGCTTGATCAATTTGAGAACAGAGAAAAACTACACAATTTACTACTGGTTTTAAAGCAAGCAATCATATGATCAACACTTTTTCAGAACAACACCTATTCAAGCCAAACTGACAGAGCAAATCAGGACTTAACACATGCAATGTACACAGAAGGCAGAAATCTGGATTATACAGAGC
Source organism: Heteronetta atricapilla (assembly GCA_011075105.1). Lineage (NCBI taxonomy): Eukaryota > Metazoa > Chordata > Aves > Anseriformes > Anatidae > Heteronetta > Heteronetta atricapilla. The sequence goes on from CM021732.1 coordinate 111,615,099, forward strand.
TTTGTATCACTGTGTTTAAAAGATATGTTATTTTAAAAGAAATAAACATCTCTTTGAAGCCTAGTGATAGCAATATAATGGTTCTTCATATCAGTGCACCTTCTTTTGTTTCCTTACCAGAAAACACACACAAGTGTCAAGATTTCATTTACTATAACTTACTAGTACTGAACCTCTTGGTGCTAGAGACTTGGATACCATTTTAACATCTAGTCAGAGGCAATTAAATCACTGTGGCATTTCAACATAATTCTGCTCATTGGTTCAGCTCCAGTAGTACTGAGATTTTAGAAAGTCACAGTTTTGCCATGATATATTTAAATTACATTAAAACTTTTAATGATATCAATAATTTTCAGCTCTGCCATCCCAAAATACCCAAGACTGTTGAGAAGTCATCATCAGCAACTCTTGCTTTACACGTTTATCCACATCCTCATTAGGACACTTTCAGTTCTATCCTTCATTTTCCATTGCTGAACTTACCTTTGCATGTTCTATGAAGACTGAATTTGATTAAGGCAATTCATGTAATTAGCTCAGTGTGTACTTATGCTTCAAATACAAACACAGATGCCTGAAAAGTGCCTGTAATCATTTTGCAAAAATTGATTCACTTCTTCTTATGTGAATCTCAATAATTTTAATAATATCTCAAAAACTGGAACTCTAGCTATAAACCTTGGTTGAACGGAAGGCTGTCGTTCAGAGTTATACACAATTAAGCCCTAAAAATGTATGTTACTGTGGGGCCCCACAGATTCTGGAGGGAAAAAAAAATATAAACAATGACAGAAGAAAGAAATAAAGAAAAAGAGGAATATTCAAAAATTCAAGGTTAGAAGGGGTCCTAAAACACAATTCCATATTTGTTCAAGCCTAACATCTAAAACAGGTGACGTACTGCAATCCATATGTTCTTTCTGGAGAAGAATGATTGATGCTATTTTGAGGGTACCTAAAATTTCAAAACTGTGTGTCTTTTTTCACAACTACAGTTGTTGTTACAATGCTTTCATGCTCTTCTTTCAACAAAACCTGTTCATGAAAATATTTAGGCTTTCCATGTGGAACAGCTGCAGTATAACCAACTAATAAAGCTGTAGTCCTTCTTGCCAAAAAGCTCCAAACTAAAGTCTCAGGTTAGGCCAATACATGATAGATCATAATTGCTTTTAATTAGTGTTATAGCTTCACATCAAGCAACAGCTAATTACTAAGGCTATGGAAAAGGTGCTCTGGCATTTAAGTATATTATTCACATAAAGACTAATGTACACATTTGTTGTGGTTTAACGCGGCCGGCAGCTAAACACCACACAGCCTTCGCTCACCCTCCCCCCTCCCTCTCTGGGATGGGGGAGAGAAACGGGAAAGTGAAGCCTGTGGGTTGAGATAAAGAGTTTATTAAGATAGAAAATAATAATAATAATAATAATAATAATAATAATAATAATAATAATATGTACAAACAAGTGATGCACAATGCAATTGCTCACCACCCGCTGACCGATGCCCAGCCAAACCCCGAGAGCCAGCCCCCCACCCCGGCTAGCCACCCCTATATATTGTTCAGCATGACGTCAGATGGTATGGAATACCCCTTTGGCCAGTTTGGGTCAGCTGTCCTGGGGCTGTCCCCTCCCAGCTCTTGCTGCCCCCCAGCCTGCCCGCTGGCAGGACAGAGCGAGGAGCTGAAAAGTCCTTGGCTTAATGTAAGTGTTGCTCTGCTGCAATTAAAACATCAGCATGTTATCAGCACTCTTCTCATCCTAATCCAAAACATAGCACTCTACCAGCTACTAGGAGGAAAAATAACTCTGTCCTAACTGAAACCAGGACAACATTCCTAGATAGAAATGATAAAACAATAAATCAGATTCATTCCCATTTCATTGGCTGGTCAGTAAGGCTAGTTCCAAGAAATGCTGTTGTGTATATATCTGCTGAAACATGATGCTATTTTACTATTTTATTAGTGCCCTTACACCAGCATGCCATCTTCCCTTTTAAAATGCCAGACCGTGTCAGATGACATGTGATGCTCTTAATAAAACTAATGAATACAAATAGGGGGTTAAATTAATCTATTCTAAAAATGTTACATTTTCGCTGCCTGTTTTTGTCATTAATGTTATGAAAGTAAGAAGTATTGAATGAAAGCATCATAACCTTTACCAGTATCTAGCAACACACCACAGAGGCAACAAATGTTCTTTGATCATCCTGTGAGGGCTGAAGGACTCTGGATAATGATTAATAATTATGAGAAATTTATAGGTAATTTTTCAAATCCTACCTAATTTAGCATAATCTATAATACATAAGACTAAAAGATAGTTCAGGCTGCTGCTTTCAATCCTTGTTCAAAGGCAAAACCTTTAAATAAAATGTTTTAGATAAAATAGAATCAATGCCCTTTGGGTAGAACAAAGACTAAAGAGTAGTTAGCAGCATGGCGACCACCCATTGATCCAGGGACTACTAATCAAATCAGCACCCAAAGTGACTGTAGTTAGATAGCAGGAGTGTTCTGTCCAGATGACCGTGAAGGCTGACATTTTTCCAAGGCAACACTGGCCATCAGGACAATGAGCCCCCATCCGCAGCATACAGATGTCACTGGTAGAGTGTCCACTGGAGGGGAGTGGTGGCTGCCCAGCACAGTTGTGCTCAGCAGGTATTTGACTTACAGTCAGAGTCATGGAATATGCTGAGTTGAAAGGGACCCACAAGGATCATCAAGTCCAACTCCTGTGTCTGCATAGGATCACCCCAAAATCAGACAGTATGCCTGAGACCTGCTCCAAAGCATGTTCTTACAGGAGAACAACTGCCTCAAATCATCTTTTTCAAATAGAGTAATGTTATCCAAGAACTCTGTCTGCAGACCACACTTCTGTCATTCCTAGCAATGAAATTGCCTAGCACCTTCACAACATTTCAGTCTGCATTTTTTTTTTTTTTTATGAGTCTCAGGGCTTTGAAAAACCATGGCTTTCATAGCCCAAATTGGCAGAGACCATTCAAACATGACTATTACGTTAGTGACTAAGTATCCCCTCCTAATTAACTGTAGCAATAGTAATGCTTAAGGGTAACATTAGTAGTGCTTGGTGAAGTGACGTATAGGAGACCCCAATGGTACAGGGTGCCACAAACCTCTGAGGTGTGAAATATTTTGCACTTCACTCAGACATTTTAGCACACTGCAAGATCAGGTCTTACTTCTTCTAAAGGCTTGTACTCAGAGAGACTATGGACACCATGCAGTGGAGTCCAAGCCAGCACCTGCTTGCCAAATCTGTTCCAGCAACCAAAACAAAATAATCACATCAGTAAAGCATTAGCAGCATATAGTGCTTTCAAAGCCCATGTGGGCACCCACAACACCGCTCCGTTCTCTGCTGGGTACCAGTACCAGCTCTTGTTGACAGTGACTTGGGAATGTTGCAGCTTTTCATTACAGGTTGGCAACAGGCATAAGGGTCATGAAAGTATGCAAAATAAAATCCTTGGAGAGCAAAGAGAAACCACTTCAGTCCAGAAATTAGTGATGATATTTACTCCCAATTTGACATTGCTCCACTATGTGACGACTCCTCTGTCTATTCCATCACAAAAGGGCTGGAGATTTTGTTTAGCAAAATTTGGAGCATTTGGAGTAAATGTACACCGGCAGAGTTGGAGAACATGTGCCTGTGCTTTTCCCTTTTACAACTAAGGAATAACTCTGGAATAATCCCTGACACAAAGGTAAGCAAGTTAACCTCAGTTTTGATGATCTGGGGATGTGCAGTGATTTATGGGGAATGGCTTGTGCTCTGATGTGAATGCTTAATTATGTATTTCTCTTTTCTCCTTCCCTCTTGCCAAGCAACTTCAAATCATACTATGCAAAGTATCCTGGGTAAATGACCCCTTTAAACAGGGAAAGTTAATAAATATTTTTTATGTTACAGAAGATGGTGGAAGAAACAATTTATGAAATTCCAATTTTTCAAGAAAAGCCTTCATATGTATATATATATATATAAATAAATAAATAAATAAATAAATAAAAGCACTTATGTTTACCTCAATACATAGGAAACTTGTTACTAAGGGGAAAAAAAGGAAAAAAAAAAAGGAAAAAAGAAAAAAACCTTCCCCTATTTGATAACAGCAACTTATAATGCAGAGAGAATTGATTTACTGTTTTAAAAGCATTCTGCCAATCTAGAAGTTCCTGTATTATCTAAATCAATGTCTTTCAGATGTCTGTGCAAGCAAAACAAAGCTCTATCAACTGAACAACACAACAACTTTTCATATTAATCAGTGGGAACTTGATAAATTCCACTGATGTAGAAAATTAGCACCTTTGCATGTTTCCCAGATTTTGATTTCATTTGGACACTTGGTCATGAATTGTAAGTGCTGCCTGGCTGGCTGTAACTATTTCAGTTGAAATCCATTATTTCTTGTAGAATTATGTGCCTTGTTAGGGAAATGCCAGCTATTTCCATTCTAGCATCTGCACTGCAGTCGAGCTATTATTAACAGTGAGCTCATTAAAAAAATGAAAGAATCTGATTTGTGTCTTTGGGGTGGGGGTTACCGAGGCGTCTGCCGAAACAAATAAGCTGGCTGTGCTGCTTCCAGCTGACACAGCTGTCACGAAAACCTCCGCTGCTGCTGCACTGCGCGGGGATCCTCGGCTATGAGGCCTTGTAGCCATATGTAAACAATACAGCACTGATGACAGGTTTACAACACTGGAGACAACATGTGCAGCTGTTAGCCACTGGTTTTTATAGTACAGAACAAATGTTTTTCTATTTGCAGGCGTTTGGCATGTAGCCTCTGCATAAGCAGGGAGGAGGGGAGTGCAGGCGGCTGACAGCAGCCTTGCTGGGCCAGGCCACACTGGGGAAGGCGCCAAAGGCTGTGTTTCCTTCTCCTTGCCTCCTCATCTTCCTCCTCATCTCTGGAGGAGGGTGGATTCCTGTCAACAGTATGTGTGCATTTTGTGGCATACATCTGAAGGGCTCCAGGTGAGGAAGGAGGCAAACATCCTGGGGCAGGCTCTCGGAGCAGCTGATGAGGGCTGTGGGGCACCAAGTCAAGTGCCCAACAACCACAGGAGTGCATTTAAGATGGGGCGGGTAAAGAGGGATAATAGAATTTGGAATTCTGACCAAAAATTCTTGAGTGTGAGGGTACACAGAGGCCTGAAGGGGGAAGCCAGGGAGCAATGACACTTTGTTTTATCCTGCCCTGCTTTTGTGTTAACAACCCAAGTGCTGATTGCTTTCCGACCCGGCAGACAACATGAAGACTGCATGTTAGAACAGGTGGAAAAAAATCAAAAAATAAGGAAGTAACAAAAAAAGGATAATTTTCCTGTAGTGAATACCAGAAAACTTTGCATAAACCACATCCCAACACAGTAACTATATTTTACAAGTAATTAACTGCATTGTTAAACCTCTAGGTATATAGGCACATTATGCTTTAGCCTTGGGCATCTCAACTAGCCAAGCCATGTCAAAGTAAAACTTTGTCAGCAATGTGTAAGTTTAAACGTGTGCTTCAAAACTTGCTGACTCACACACATTTTTGTGACAGAAAGAACCTGGCCCATACTGGTCAATGTGCTGTTAAACACCTAGATCATGGTAGCCTAGTAGCACGTAAGTAAAATGTTATCGTACCTGTTTTCTAGCCCAGCAGGCAGTGTCATTGCATACTTTGTGCCTTAATAGTTAAATTATCTTCCACTACATTGCTTGGGTCCATTTGATGTTCACTGGAGGGTCAGTCCCTGGCCCTTGCTTGACCTCAGACTGGCACTGCTTTTGTCAAAATTATACAGAAAGAGTATATGAACAAATAAAGTGAATTGTGAGTATGCCCTTGTCATGTTTACTATATTAACGTGGATGTAGCCTTAGCAGAGATGGTAGTGTTAAAGCATTAGCTGTTACTTCTGTAGAACGGGCTGCTACAATATGCTCGAGCTCCATTTTGCAGAGGGGCATTTGGCAGCTCAGTGAGGCAGTTACAAAATCTAAAGATGCATCTTTCACAAAGACTTTCATGATAAACAGAAATGATCACTTGCTCACAAAATAACGTAACTGCACAAAATAAAATAACCAGGGAAGCTATTACTTGTTCCCATCTGTAAATATTTAGGAAATTGGAAAATTGATCCAGAAAGACTGCAGAATCAACTGTCTGTGAAAATCTTTTCTCACTTGCTAGTTATGGTGTTGCTACCTTCCCCATCGATTTTACCTTTTACATTTTTTAGAAATAAACTATATTTCTAAAATTAAATATATGAATGAAAGTGCTGAAAATTCAAGGAACTTCGGGAAATGTGTTTTCTTTAGTTTGAAGCTTCAGGAATGTGCTGAATTTAAAATAATATTTCTTCTTTTATTTAAAGTATCTGTCTCTGCCAGGTAAGTTCAATTTTTACACCATGTTTTTGCTAAACAAATATTTGTTTATACTTCAGAAGCAAATGAAAATGAGTTTACAAGCTTATTTGAAATTATTTTTATCCTTCTTGAATTATTTTGTAAAGAAGATTAAATCTCACCACATGACTGTAAATAGCTGCAGTGTGAGAAAACAACATTCAGCAAGAAATTTTAATATAATCAAAATAATTACATTATGACATAGCCAGAGGGAAATCACAAAAGGAATAATCTTGATTTGAGAGAAAAAGATATATCACTGTGCTGTATTTGATACTTAGCAGCATGTCCAGATGACTGGGTAACATATTTGAGAGAATTATTCTATCATATATGGCTTTTGGAAGAGCTGTTATTACAGCATTCTAAGGCCTTCATCATCTAAGTTTAATTTCTGAAGTTGTTCAAATCCTTGTCAATATTGGTATTTTTTTGGTAAGTGCTGGAAGTAATGACTGTTTATGGTACATCCTACTTATATAATGCCCATTTTCTAACAAGGTCATTGCATAGCTATCTATAAAAATTGCACATTTTTGCCTCAAAAAGCAGATGCAGCTGGAAAGAGAATTTCAGTTCTGAGTAACCATTTGTATGTGAGATGCATGCTTCCACAAATGGCTTCCAGCCTACCATACATGCTCTGCCTTTTAGCTCTGGGCGGGGTTTTATAGCCACCATAAACTTCATCCTCTAATAGATAAAAGCCTGCAAACACAGATGGATGATGAGATTGATGATGGTGCTCTCCTGCAGCTGCCCTCTCTGCCTTCCCTGGTGAGTACTAGGAGCTGACACACGTGACCATACAGAGGCACGTGAGAAGTTTGCTCCTGTTTTTGACTCCATTTGTTAAACAGGTGGGTTGTGTTAGTTATCCATGGCCTGTCCCACTGCTGCCTTTCTCACCGCCAATGGCAAGTGGCTCCCTCTGCCTTGCAAGGCAAGGATTTAGTGTGCATCATCTGGAGCTCAACCCACATGCCTGCAATAGGTCTGGGCTGTAGAGCAACATACCACAGGTACTCTGCCTTTTGCTCCTACCCACTTGCAGTCTTGGCATTGCCACAAGCTGGTAAACACTGTGCCTACATTTTGCTCTCAGATCAGCAAGCCTGGATAGGAGAAAATGAAGAATCAGGCTCTGTAGCCTCATTCTAAAGGCAGGGAGACAAGATCTGCCAACTCTCCACTTTGGTATTTTCTATTCACACCACTGACCTTGTTATTTTAAACACCTTAGACTGTATTTTGTTTGCAAAAGTTAGACAAACTTTTCCATCCTGAAGCCCCTTCTATTCCTTATTGGTTGCCTGATCATAAACCCCTTTAAGTTCAGATATTATACTTAAGTTTTGGCAGGGGGTAGGACCAGGTGATCTCTGGAGGTTGCTTCCAACCCCTACAATTCTGTGATTCTGTGAAGTTCTCATTCATGGTGTTTGTGGTTTATTGTTTGTTTGTTTGTTTTGTTTTTGTTTTTCATTATTTTAATAGCTTAATACTCTTGAAATACTGCAATGTCATCCACTGATGCAATGCATAACTTGCTTGACACTTTTCCTGTGTTTGTAATGAACAGTTGATATTATGTTTTAAGAGATTTCAATTATTATGTATTAAAATGGATATAAAACCAAATCACAGTAGATAAAATGAGGTCATAATAGAGATAACTGAATGGTGCAATTTTTGTAATACTAGTGACTGATAATCAAGAAAAATGAAATAATGGCAGAGCAAAAACATAAGGCAAGAAATATCAACATTTATGTCTGTCTGAAATCAGAAGTGGAAAGTCTCTGAAAGTTTCTCATATAGAAATTGTTTAGATACATCAGATCCCTTTATTTTTCCTTTGTCTATATATCGGCATTATCCCTGATCTCAAGTCCTTTTCCATGTGTCTCATACTTGTGGATTCGTTCACAGCAGCATTGCTTCTGTCAGATTATTTCTGAGTCTCATTTTCTTAATCCCTCAACTGAAATTTCTGATCATGTCTTTATCTCTCCTTGACTATTTAAAATAATTTTGCAACCTTCTCAGGTAACAATTCCCTATCCTGTGAACAACAGAATAAATTTTTCCTTGAATTTTCCCTATCCGGTGAAACAAACAACAACATTTCTTTCACTGGAATGTAAATATTTAACCATGTCTGCAAAACTCACCAAATAGTTTGGAAAGAAAAATAGAGCAACACAATTAGTGAGGTAGTATGTCCACCCTTTCAGTGTTTTACTTGTAAGCTGACAACTCTCCAACAGTCACAGCACATGGTATCTACCAGCCTGGAAGAAGCAGTGCTGTAGCTATCAATATTGCAGCCATATCCTCCTCCTCTATTTAGTCCAGACCCTGCTCAAAATGTTGGGTTGTGAAAGTCAGTATGTGCTATGGAAACAAACTATTCTGTGGTCCAACAGAATCCCCAGAGGTCTTCCTGGCAGAGAAGAAGCACCGTGAGGAAAATCTTTGCTGTTCTAACTATATTTCAGCTACATGCAGGAAAAAATAGATAAGATACTAGCAGGCATGGAAGGCCTGCAAGATATGTGGCCCTAGATCAGTAGTCTCCATACTTTTCTGATTATACACCAGTATCAGTAACAGATTTTTGACCATGCACCCTGATATATATATATTAATTAATTAATTATATAAGTGTATTCCTATACTAGTATATTATGTGCAGTATAAACATACACAGAAATAGAAAATAACATAAAGATTAGACAAAGATGAAATAAACACAATTTCTAAAATGTTTGTTTATTTATTTATTTATTTATTTCTTTTGGAAAAAAAAAATATTTTATTGCCTCACCCCACTGGATTTTCTTCCACTCTCCGTGAGTGTGTGCACCCACTTTGGAGACCTAGACTGCCCTAGATGATGCTGGGCCAGGTTAGGTTTTCTAATAACAAAGAGGAATGCTTCCACTGTCTCCAGTATGAAGGTTTAAGATCAGGAAATGAGTAGAGCAGACAAAAACTCCAGAAAGCCAGAAGCAGAATGGTACATACTCTGAAATCTCCCTTTCACAACGACCCTCCATCTGAGGAACATAATGAAGTATTTGCAAATCTTTTGAAAGGGGAAGAGTTGTTCTTTAGCTTTCAGAAATCAAAGTTAGCGGGAGTTATCTATCTTGTTTATAACATGAGGATGATTTTAATGACAGAGCCAGATAATGAAACTACTTTCTCTACAATATAATGAAAATCTATAAAGTATGCTGGAGATGATCAACAGTTTAGTAAAACCCAGCCCCAAGTCATCAATGCTCAATGAAAGCTTAATATTATTTTCTAGCAATTTCCCTCACTTGGCACTGGCTTGATACTAGGGAATAGAAATTTTCTACTGTTATAAATCACTGTTCCACCTCAACATTAACTGGCTGCTTCTTCTACCATTTGGTCAGAGGCATTTCCCCTACCTTCATCATGAAAGCCTAATTAGGTAATACAATTTGTATGCCTAAGGAAATTTGAGGATATAAGGTCATAATTCTCAAGTGTGTCTATCTAACTTACAGAATTGGTCCCCAGCATATATCATAATGGAAACTTGTTTGCAAATATAATGAGAAACTACATTTCAATATTATTTATATTATACCTTTGTTATACATCAGACATTTTTTAAAAATCCTTGTCTATCAGCAAAAACATTTTTTTCAATACTTTCTTGATAGCCTTGTACAGAATAAAGTCCATTTGGGATCTATTAAAATCCAGAAGACTTCTTGTTGTCAGGACATTGTCTGTCACATAAGCGGTGCCAGTACAATCGTACTATTGCTATGTTCTTATTATCTAGAAAACCTTTATAATAGTGAGAAAAAACAGCTAGAAATGAATAAAAACTGTGAAGTCTGAAGTATTTTCAGAGCTCCAATAATCTGCCAGTTTTCCACAATGAATTTTGATGTTTAAAACTTATGAAATAAACAGTGCAGACAAGCAGCGTTTTGACATGATCTGACTTGCAATTTGCACCTCTGAAAAACCAATACTTTTTTGTTCTCTTGAGTCCCTTTAATCAACATGTCTCATTCCACCTCATGGCTGGCACTTCTGCTGCAAGAATCTAAATTCTCATTCAGATATGCTAAAAGTAATACAATATCCTAATGAACCTCTTTACATACAGAGGAAAAAAATCCCCTGGAGGAAATCAATGATTTTACATTATTTTATTCTCTGCTTGGAAATGGGCTGGTTTTCTGTCTGACCTAAACATGAGTGTATGGATAACTTATGAACATGGACATAATTACTTGCTGGCACATTGAATAAAGGTTCCTCAGGGCTCCTGAAATCTGGGTCCAATTGGACCATGAACTTCACATGTTGTAAAATGGTGACATGCACCCTCAGCTGTCACCTTTCTCCAAGTTCCATCAGTCCTTATCCTGCAACACACCTAGATGTGCTCCCACCCAGTGGCAGCATCCCTAGGAAAGAGGGTAGTTTGGAAGAGGCATCTGCCAACAGAGCATTTATTTCATCTGCCTTGCATGTTTCTCCTGAGAAATCACTGGGAAAGACAGCAATGAGGGATGGGCTGTGAGCCAGAGGAGCTGTCTTGGCAGACTGCACAGACCTTGCAGATCACAAGTCAAACCCTCCTGAATGAAACAATGAAGCAGCTTAGTATTTATTCTTATTCTCCGTCTCCAGTATTTCTATTATATTACAAGCTGTGAAACCACTTCATTTTTTATTTACCAGATGCTAGTTCCTTTCTTATTGATAGTTTAGACCAAGCTTCATATGGAGAACAACTGGAACTCAATTAGAAGTCACAGAGGTGAAAAAAAAAGCTACTTGAAATGTACTGAGAGAACTTTTTTTTTTTTTTTTTTTTTTTTTTTTTTAGAAGGAAAAAATAGCTTCACTTTTATAATTAGCTGACTTTTAAACAGGGGAAATAATATCTACTAGTAAGTTGGATGGTAGTAGCACTTTCTGGTCACAATTTCACCAAACTTTGAGAAGTGGTAGTAGGACTCCTTCTCTTCCCCTTCCAGTTTTTGAGAGATCTGAAGAGGAATATCAACCTCTCTGCTTTTTCAGTTCCCAGCTGGCTTCCCAGGTTTGAATCACATACGCACTGAATGGAACTAAAAAATGCAATGAAATGAAAGAAAAAAATGTTTTCTCTGTCCTGCAAGATGCCAGTGCTGTCAAAAGCTGGTTTAGCACTTCAGCACACTCTGGTTCCAGGTTCTTAGCCATAAGAGCCATGTGTATAATGTCTGGGCTAGTTTTGACAGCCAGGTGAGACTTCTTCAGGGGTTTATTTCCCATAGATATTATCAGTTGAGACCTTGTCATTGCTTGCCATATTTTTACAGGTCATTGTACATAGCCTAGCTTTCAACACGGGCAAAGCTAAACTTTCTAAATATGTATTTTCTTTTACATTTGTTGCTTTCCTTTCTAAATCTTCCCTTCAAACAGCTGACACTAGATTAACAGAAAAACTGGCATCCAAATTGGAAGTGCAGGGAGCTCTAATGCTGAGGCACACAGGCAAGCTGCAGACATAGCTTGCATCTGAAAGCAAGACTAGCTTTATCTGTAGGTTGCTCTCCCTCAGCTAATTAATGCCTTCACAAACTGGGCTAAATAAGTTGTGTGCAGCTCCATGACAAAGCATCTATGAAATGCTGGACACCAGCTAGAAAATTTGTGTGATCTCTTACCACATTGTACAGATTTAGTGACTTTGGTCTCTGCTAGCTGCAGATATACAATAAATATGCTCTTAGTCTGCTGCCAAACATCTGTATAGACTTAAACATCTGTAGAGCAGGAACTTAAATGGATTGTGTAATATAATGAACAGAAGGCTATGTAATTACCCTTTATTTACTCGTAACAAATCAGTTACTACAAAGAATCGTATTTTCTACACTGAAAAAAAAAAAAGTGCTACTTCAATTAAATTGGAAACTGCACTTGCATTAATTCTGTCAATGATCAGTATAATTTCAAAGTGACCAGGGTGAGTATAAGGACACAGAAAATAGATTTTTTCTTTTGAAGAGTTGGCAGTAGCACACCAAGTCTTTGCAATAATTCCAAAGAGTTATTGATTTTGGAGCCAAAGAGAGCCACTGCATTCATCTGGCTTGACCTCTTGTACAACAGAGGATTTTGCCCAGCAAATTCTCCAATAAACCCAGCAGCTTTTTTACTTAGTTTTAAAAAGACCTTTTTTAAACAACAACAACAAAACAGACCCTGAACTAATGATGAAGCTGAAACCCGTATGTTCAGCTCATGATGTAAAATATGAATAAGAGTGAATTTTGATCTTATGGTCCAGATTTATTTGAGTGCCACATTTTCACACAACTTCTGACACTTACTCTGTAAATCATAAAAATCCTTCCCCTTCTGACTAGTATTGCAGTGAAGAGAAAACACCACATTTAAGACTCATTACTTCTTGAGCAGTATGTTTGAGTTGTGCTAGATGGGGCATGAAGAATTTAACATCCACACCATGGCTCTGGAGTGATATAAATATGATCTAGATTGATCTAACACTACACATTTCTATCTGAAAAAGAGAACACTGGAGAGCTAGAAAATGTGACTAATGCACTGAAAAACTGTCATTCACTTGAGTGTGCAGAGAATGTGAAGCAATAGCCCTAAGGAATTAAATTATTAGCACACAGCTCTGCACAGTGCATCCTCTTAGAGGACTGTGAAGTACACTATGAGAACATCGAGGCTTTCTTGGTTGACCATTTCAACAAAAGAAGTCACACAGTTAGTAGGGTGCAAGTGTTGCTATAAATTTGTCTGGTGGGAAACACAAAGTAAGGGATCGCTTATACCTTTCCACTCCCATTCAGGCTGGGCCTTTCCATGCCATCTATACCCTTGACATTCAATGTAGGAAGAGGAGCCAGAGATATGTTTTGCCAAGTTGTGTCTGCCTTGTCTTCATTAAGATCTGACTTTTGAAATCTTAGAAGCTGTAGAGTTTTATTGAACAAAATAAACCTATTAAGTGTTATTCACAAGGTCTTTCCCTCTTCTGCTCAGCTTGGAAATGATTTTTTTCCCCATAAAAAAGTTCATAGTGACAGACAACTTGGAGGGAGAGGACCATGTAACCTAACCTGCACTAAGAACTCCAGGATGGTTCTGGGAGTACTGCACTGCCTGGGATTCAGCTGAGTTTGCCTATCTCTGAAGAAAAACAAAAAGATCAGCTGTAGTCAGAAGTGTTTTTCCTTTATTCCTTTGACATGAATCCCCCATGACATGCGGATATCTAGAAACTCCAACAATAGAATAATCTCACAGTGAACAGTGAAGGCACTTTTAGACCTAAAACATTTTAAAATATGCATAGTTGCCCATTACAGATGACTGTATTATGTATATTGTAGTTCTGTAAATTACCTAACAGTCCAAGTATTTTTAAAATTCATTAGAAGAATTATCAGAAGAAATAACTTTGCATATAAATCCTACCTTTCAGCTCTCTTGAATGTGTCAACTGAACTCATGTAGAGACAAACAACTTCTTTTACAGGATATGCACATACCTCAAGAGAGTATTTTCAGCACTGGAAACTACAGGATGGTATTTCACTGCCCTATGATATTTGATAGCTTTGATCTGTTTTGTATCTACCAAAAAATAGTTGCCAAATTATTGAAAATATGAGGCCTAAGGTTTCTATGTAAAATTTGTGTGTGCGCACCTGTCATGAATAAAATGCATCTTTTTGGGTTCCAATTGGCATTTGAACATGAAAATTTGGTATCTTTGCATTCCAGGCAGCTCATGAACCCAGTTTTAGATTTCAATTTTACATGCAAGTAGGCTCTTTAAATACTAAATAAAACATGTTATTCAATAGAGATAAGCAGTAAAATATCTATACTTCTGAGCAAACCAAATAAATAATATGTCTTGTGTTCAGAATAGGAACATATTGTTCTCAGGTAAAAGGTTTAGCTCCTGAAATATAATTTGGAACTCAGCCATGATGTTTTTTATAATAAATTGTGCCTTAAAAATAATGTTACTAAATCACCATTTAATTCCCATACTCCAAGAAAAACTGATCAAGTGTCCATAGGTTACCTGCTGGATATTGGATTTTTAAGTCCCTTTCTCTTCTTGATCTCTAGATTATATACATTTTCCATTTCCCATATGTAGTCTTTCTGTTTAAGCTAAAGAGACTTATATTTTTAGAGCTGGAAATGGTTTATTCACTGCCAGTTTAGATGGCAGGTGCTGCACATGCATACATGTCTGAAGCCAGTGAACTGTATGGTCACATCACTACAACAGTTATTGCTCCTTAGCCACTGATCCCAGCTGTCAGAAGTATGTGTCAAATTTGAAAATGTAGTCTAAAGTGACAGGGGATGGTTATTAATGCTACTGAACAACTAGTGTACTTCTCTACTGATGGGAGAATTCTTCTGCCATTAGCAATTAAGTTAGAAAAATGCAAGTGAATTCTTAAATTTCAACTTTCTTCTTTCTTCTGGCCTTGTCAGAAACCAAATACTAGATAAGAAGGAACAACTACAGTTTCATGACACTAAAACTTCAGAAATCTTAGCAATTAAATAAGAATCAAATAGCAAAAGATGCCTTTATACTATTTTTAGGTGCCATTTTTATCAGAAAATCAGAAATTTCAGTTACAAAAGTTTTTGACAACTGACACCAATCTCATCAGACCTATTCAGCTGCTTTAGGTCCTCCAAGTACAGTTTGGTTCCCTGATGACATTTCTGTCCAACACAAGTTGTAGCAGACTCTGGCAAAAGACTAAGACACTCATTATTAAAAATCTTATATTTAAAAATAGAAATATCTTATTGTGATAGGTGGTGATGCAAATAATGTTTCCTGGTGTACAGATTTTTTTAAAAGTAGGACACTCTGCCACCTAAGAGAAAGATAATTTATAGTAATCAGCTCTGCAAACCTTGCTCCTGTCATTGCTGTTGCTCTTTGATAGCAGATGAATAAGCAGTACCAGAAATGGCAGTAAAGATGCAGTAGTTCCAGTTTAGCAGACTTACGCCTATCTTGCAGGACAGGAGTGTACTGAGCACTAGAAAATAGGTTGCATTTTCATCTTCACACTTTTAGTTACTTTTCATAAGTCAACATTGTCTTGATTTAAATTACATGTATATGTATACACACATAAATAATCCCTATTTACTGCTTTCAAAAGTAGTTATATGAAATATAACAATTCCTATATGCTGTATATCTACATTCTTAGCCAGAGGAATATGTTATGCCACTTCCATGCATAGATTAGGCCTGGATGACCAGGGGTTACCAGTAGCAGAGGATGTGCAGAAGTATAGAAGAGGTATATAACTATAACATCATGATACATTTCTTTAGGTAGGGATAACTACTGTACTGAGATGTCTTCTATGTTTAATGGTAGAACAGTATTTTAGGTTTTATTGAAATCTTCCGTTTTTAACAGTTAGTTTTTTATCAAATTCTGCAGTCCTGATGATGTCAATGAGAATTTTTTGTAGTCAGGGATTTCGGGAATTAGATCATTATAGAAAAGATGACTGATGTGAATGTGAATACAGATGCATTGATCTGTTGATGATAGCATCCAAAAACAGCCTGACACAGGTCCAGTTGGCAGAGACCAACATGAGGATACAAAAATATGGACATTTATCTCCTGGGACTTACATGGCTGCCACTTGAACCAAAAGACTGCGTAACATCCTAATGTACGTTGGCCAGTGCAGCAGCCAGCAAGATTACCATTCATAGACTTTGAAATGAAACACCCTTCACCCTGTTTATGCTTCATGCATGATTAAGTGCTAAGAAAGCAAGCCATATCAGTGCAACAATCTGTCAAGGAGATGAACCTTTTGCAGAATGACAGAACAAAAAACATCTAAACATATTTTCAGGGTAAAACCTCTTGTATTGTTGTTTATAGAGTATTACAGGAAAACTGTGTTAAAAGGGCATTAAGGCTGAAAAGTCAAGCTCCACAGTCAGGAAATGTTGCAATTCAGACTGCCTATAAAATCAAAATTTTGTTATTTTGGTAATACTCATTATAAGCCTGTAATTAAACAACCTCACATTGTATTTTTGTATAGGACCCAGGCCTTCCTCAGAGTAGAGCACTGATGGTGCTCAGTGTTTGAAAAGCTCTTTAGTAATTTGTTTTATCATTATTCAGTGAGTTTTTATTTATTTGCTCAAATGCCCATATATGTGCTATTCAATGCCATTTCATTCTCCAGCATCCCTTATGTCATGTCACAGGAGAATAGGATTATTCAGGTTGGACAGGACCTTAGGAGCTCTTCAGTTCAGCTCAAAGCAGGGTCAACTGTAAGGCTAGATGAGGCTGCTCAGGGCTTTATCCAATCAAACTCTGAAACCCCCCAGGGATGGAGACTGCACAGCTTCTCTGGGCAACCTATTCCACTCCCTGGTTACCCTCTTTGTGAAAAAGCTTTACATAAAACCAGTCCGAACCTCTCCCGTTCCCACATAGTCCCATCATCTCTTGTCCTCACACCGTGCTGTCAATATCCTGGCAGTGCCTTTTTGGTAACCTCCCCATAGGTGCTGGGGGCTGCTGTTAGGTGCTCTCAAAGTCTCCTCTTCTACGGGCTGAGCCAGTGCTGCTCCCTCAGCTGCTTCTCACAGGGAAAGTGCTCAAGCCCTGACTGTCCTGCTCATCTTCTGCTGAACTTCTTCCAATTTATCAGTCTTGAATGGACACAGTACTCTAAATGTAGCATAATGAGTGATAAGGATAATCACTTCCCTGGATCTACCGCCAGTGCTCTGGTTAATACAACCCAGGATAGTTTTGGCCTTCTTTGCTGCCACTGCACACTGCTCTCATGCTCTGCCCACTGTCCCCCACACCCTCAGGTCCTTTTCTGCAAGGCTGTGCCCCACAGCCTTTTCTGCAAGCTTGCGCTGTGTCCCAAGGTTCTTCCTTCACATTCTTCCTTCACTTTGCATTTGTCCTTGATAAATTTTGTAAGATTTCTGACAGCATGTTTAGGTCTCCCTGGAGGGCAGTTCTGTCCTCAATGCATCAGCTGGTCCCCTCCAATTAGGTGTGATCTGCAAACTTGATGAGAGCACACTGTCATCTTCTCCAGATAAAGATAACAAGCCCCAGAACAGGTACCCTGGCAGAGCAAATCCGTTAACCCCTACCTTAAGTGACCTATCGACCATATATTTTTTAATCAGTCTGGTTGTGAACCCACCCAGACCATAACATCCTGTGAATGCTGTTACAACCACCTTGACTACAGACGGATGCTGGGCAGAGGCATTTGCCACTGCTGAATGAGTGTCCCTCTGCACTGCATCCCTTTTTGCTTGCCTGCATCCCTTCAAGCCTGCCAGAATGCCTCCTGCCCATGGCTCACTTAGCTCATGAACTCCTTCACCACTGCACACTCCTGCCACATGGCCTGCCTTGTAGCAAATAAACAATATTCCTTTCTTGTATCATGCAGTCCTATGATTCATTTACTGCATGCTGTTTAGTTCTTCTGATTAGAGGTGTGGGCATTTCAGCATAAGATTTTCTGTGGAACCCATTTCTGCCACATGTGAGTAGCAATTCTTTAATCTCCACAGCCTCCAGGAGAGGTAAGGAGGTGGATGTGGAATTGTTCTGATGTGGAATTGTCTCTGCTGATTTTGAGTTACATTTGAAATTCACGAGTCTGATTATCCACAGGATTTAGCATTATGTAGCACATTATTCATTCTGTTAACAACTCTTAAAAGTTTTAAGCTGGGGCCAGGAATAGTCTGAGGCTAAATTTGTGCACCCAGGAAGTGAGAAACACATACCGAGAATTATTCATATTCAGACATCTGGCTTTGGAGCTGTCAATCACTACCCCTCTCCACTGACTGCACAGAAAATTTGGGCTCTGCATTTCAGGCAGTTGTGGGAAGTTTAGCATGACTTACACCAAATCTCTCCAGAGGCTCTGGTAGACTCCAGTCTTGCAAGGAGCACTGGAAACTACAAGAGGACATAGTTGCAGTCCCAGGCTCTCTCAGAAAATACCACTATCTGCTATACATGAGCAAGCATCTTACTGATAAAAACTATTTTCAGTAGATGGTCCTGTCTAATTGTCTGAGTTTAGTCCACCCATTCATTAGGCATGGCAGGGGTCTTGAAATATGCAGTTGATATATTCCACACATCATCAGGCACTTGAGGACAGTAACAAAGCATTTATACAGAACTCCCCCAGCAGCCACCCAGTCAGGTATTTCTGTTAAGTATTTAATTTTGGAAACCTCAGCAGCAATTCTATCAATAGGCTCAAGCATTAATTTGCTTGCATAGGTAAATATTTATGAAACACCAAAAATGCTCAAAGCTCACTTAAACACTTCTTCAGAATAGCTTTCAACATAATTGCTCATCCGAGGTGCATCAAGTAGACAACAGCAGACTCAGGTCTTTCTCAAAACCTAAATTACCCAACAACAACAAGAGGTATGCATCTAAGGTCCATGGGGAGGCTGTCAATTATATGGAAACCTAAAGAAGAGAGCTATGGGTGAGACAGAAAGAAACATAGATGGATTCCAAGTTTTCAGTCAAAGGGGAAATGAAAAAGCAACACAAGAGAAATTCATGATACTTTTCAAGACTGAATGGGAAACATAGGTCTCAAATGAGCCAGAGTTCAGCAGAAGTCCGCCTGAAGGTAGGTTTAAGATTAAGTACTTTGAGTGAAAGTACCTGAGTGAAAATTCAGGCAGATTCTTATTTTACCCAAGCCACCTCCACAGCTAATGATTCTTCATCTAATAGCAGCACCATCCTGTGTCCATCAGTAAAGAACAATTTGCATACTTGAAGCAGCTAGGAATTTATTGAGAAAGCCAGACAAGGATAAGCATGTTAGGGCAAAATTAAATTAGGACTGTGAAAGTGTAAGCTGCTTCTGGCTACGGGCTAAACACTGTTGCAGCAAATTTTCATGCTCAAAGATTTCTTTTAAGAGTGGCTTGTGATGGATCTTGTCTTGCAAAAATAACATCTGAGCCAATCTACAGCTCTCAAAGCTGGCACCATAGTTAGCTTAACATATCCCCACTCTTTTCTAAAATGAGCAGCTATAAAGTTACAGGACATAGATGAAAGCATTATTCTTTTGTACTAGGCACACCAACTACCAGTTAAAAAATGAGGAAAAGTAATTCACACTTTACTAACAGCAGACTAAATAAACTGAACTCTAGTGACAAGTGGCAGATAACAAAAGGTTTTTGAACTGAGAACAGGCCCCAGATCCTCTGCTCTTACAGACTACTGCAGACTAGCCATGTCAGCAACACTTACAGACAGAAATGTCAGCAGCATCAACCCATGGAATGCTGTATTTAGAAGTGATGGAGTGTGTGCCCACAGTCTAGTTCTGCGCTCTGACTGCAGTACTAGAGAGGATGGGGTAGTAGGGTAGTATGAGTTTTCAGGCTCACCGTATCCTCAGATCATCCCCTCCACACAAATTACCATGTTTATCATTGGTGTCATCCTGTGCGATGGATTTCAGGACTCATGTCATATTGCTTTTGAAAGAGCAGAAACACACCACCAGGGAATAAAACTGGCTGGAAAAAAAAAAAAAAAAAAAAAAAAAAAAAACTGCAATGAAACATTTCTTTCACTGGAATTTCTCAAAATAAAAAATCCTGAGTGGAGATGGTTCAATTTTGACTATATTTGCACATTGAGGTAATTTTTGCATTTGCAAAAGTTTGGAGCAAATTGAGAAAGATGTAATAAATAAATTTCTCACTAGATTATTATATGAAATTCCTAATGAGAAAGAGCACACACACTCCCATTATGACTGGTGGCAGCCTCTGTAAAGGACAAATCCATCAGGCACTTCTTTGCACTACATAGGAAGCATCAGGCAAACACACTCACTACCACATTTGGAAAGTATTACCCAAAGGTTAGTTTTCCACATTTAAATTTAATTTCTCTTACTGACCTGAATCATTCACAGAGATATATGTGAGTGCACCCCGGAGTCTTGTGAATTAAAAGAGAGAGAGAATTCTCCCAGAGCAGTTGAAAAATAAGGAAAATTAAATTAAAGTGGTTGGGGGGAAAGCAGCAAACTGCTTTATATTTCTCTTTCTCTCACTCTGGAGATGGTGTGTGCATGTAGATGTAAAGCCATTTAGGTTCTTTTACCTGATGAAAGTAAAGAAAAGCTGACTTTTCTCTCTGGCAGACATACCAAATGGCTGACAGCACAGTGTATTATTCATTTGCACTGTATGAGTCATTGCCTGCTCTGTTAGTCAAGGAAAATTATTGTGACCAAGGGGAAAGGTGAAAAATAGTCCAAAACAGAATTATAGGCCTCTATGTACCATACTTTATTATCAAATTTACAAGCAGCCATGTGCCAGAACAAACAAAGAACTGACCTGTAAGACAGCAGAGAACAAGAGATGGTGGGTTTGGCCCTCACTTGTATACACACTTGTGGTCTTCATTTCTTCCCTTACATCGAAAATTTCAAAGTACAATGTAAAAAAATCATTTCTCAATGTACTGATAAAATTACAAAATTAAAACATTTTTTTTTGATAAATATACCATGTCCTTATAACATTCCATCTGTAGAACTCAAAGCATTATCAAACAGCAAAATGCCTCTGAAATATCCCTTATTCTTAAAGTTAGAAACCAGAGCCTCCCAGTTGCACTCAAAGCCTGTTCACAGCTAAGCCAGGAGCAGAGAGCTGATGTCCCAATAGCCAGAATTCCTCCCAAAGCTTACAACACCCCCATTTTATACTGATTGCTTTAGTTCTTGTTGCATAAAAGTGTGGGTTGTAAAGATATGGAACTGAACATAATTTGTGAGGAGAAAAAGGGGCTCTGTGCTACGGTAGCTGTGTTGGCATCCTGAAAATTTGGATTTCACCCCTAAATTTCCCATGTGGCTCTTAAGCAAACCCCTTGTGTTTTTTTTGGTTGGTTGATTGTTGTTGTTTGTTATTTTTTTTTTTCCAGTTTACTTTATGTAGAATGGGACTAAGAATTGCTTTTTAGCTCACAGACCTTCACAGCCTGTGATATACTAAGATACTCTGTGAAAAAAAGCATTGCTTAGAAACAAAAATAAAAATCAAAGGTCCCTAATTTGGCCTCCCAAAGGGAACCTGGGAACCAAAGCAGTATCTTGAGACCATGCTTTTACCCCAGTGCTCCAAAGGCTGTTCACCGGCAGAAGACAGGGCTGGCTGTGAAGTGCTTTGCTTTGCATAACAGGTGACCTAGCAGCACGTGTCATGTCCCAGGATGCTGGCTCCGAGTAACTCAGCAGCCGCGCAGCCTGGCAGTTGCATTGCTTCAGGTGCCAGCTATGGAGGTACTTCTGAACCTCTGAGTCCTCCAAGAGCTTCAGCAAGCCAAGTAGGAAATAGTTGCTACCAGCAGCTGCTTCACTGAGTGAGACTCTGATTTAAATAATTCATTTGGATAGCAATGTGTAGGTAGGTTATCAGTCATTAATTTTCTTTCTTCCCAGTTTTCCCTAATTATCTCCATCACATAGAAAATCCATAAGACATGTTTGTCGGTGAGTATGCCTACTCTATCACTTTTTCAAAAGTACAACACATATACAATCATTCAATACTATTTAATCTCTCAGAATTCCCTTTAATGCAACATATTCCATTTCTGAACTCTTGTAGATAATAGTAGACCTCTCTCCGTGAGAAGTACTGGTTGTATATGCTGCAGCAGGAATATGGGTGTTGACAGAAATTTTGAGAAACCAATACCTGTTCCAGACCTGAATCTTTTTCTGTATAAAAAATTTTGTTCCTTTTTTAAGTCTAAAAAGTAAAGCTGATGAAAACAATATTTTTCTGGCACAAATGTTTATTGCAAGACTGTGCAATAGTGATAGGGTGGCACATCTAGTCAATCATTTTCTCTGGTAGTTTGCAGATGAGCAAGTCTTTCTATTCCAGTGCCTATTTCTGCCCTAGATCCTGTTGTTATGAGTACAAAGTGAGAGGCATGTCGTCTCCTTTATCTATTACCTGATTCTGATGGGCTATGAAATGCATGAGACACAGTACTACAAGGGATGACCCTACTCTCTAGGTAATGGTAGGTTGAAGTGTAAGGAGACAGAGGAGCTGTGTGCCCAGCTGGGCACAGATGGTACAGCTTCCAGGAAAGGAAAGTACTGGTGGGCCCAGGGTGTAAGCACAGGGCACTGGTCACAGGTTATAAGAGGGGATTTATGATTTAGCTGTTGGAACATTTGGTTCTGCAGAACAAGATCAGGTTCCCACAACACAAGTCTGCCAGTGGACCAAGATGGAAGAAAGACAACGTATGCAGACATTAAAAACATATTATCTTTAAACAGCAAAGCTGTATCAACAGAAGTCTGAAATCTTCTGAAGCCACAGGGGACACAACTACAGTGCAGGGTGCACTTGCTCACCTCTGTGTCTGTCCTATGGGATGTGCAATATGCACTGTCTGCATGCTGTCCCCATGTCAGGAAGCATCTCAGGTGTGCACTGTTTTCCTTGCCTTAATTTCCTCAGGGAAGAACACAGCAGGTGGAAGGGAGCTGTGGTGTACTCCTGTCTTGTCACTGCTTTGAGGCTTGGGGGTATGGGGTGAACTGCATAAACCACCTGCTCTGCAGTCTAATGTAGGGTCAAAGTCTTAATTTTTGACAGCAGAAAATCCATGCACAGCAAGCTTCCTCTTACAACCTGGAAAAGATGACCACATTGATCCTGTTGAGCTGTGTAAGATTGCTTAGCAGAGAAAAGGAGTTCATGGCTACTTTTAAATGTCATTGTAAGGCATCTTCACCTTGCAAAAAAATCATGATATCCTAACAACAGTAGTCTGAGATAAAAAGATTAAAGCATACATTAGTTGTAAGGAAATTAATACCTCTGCACTCCTCTTGTAGCTTTTGATGGACCATTTAATGAGAAACAGTAAGAGTGAGAGAGCAAAACCCCTCTGGCTTTATATGCAATTTCTAATTAAGTGGCAGGACAGGTTCTTGGAGTATTAGATATGGATGCTCAACATAGTATCAAACCAGAACTATTTAACAATCAAGCTTTCTTTCATTTTATATTTCCTGTCTGAACTCTCACAAATTCCAGCACCTCACCCTTCCATTCCTGTAACATTCACAGCCTTCCCTCACCCTTCCTTTACCACATACCATTTTGTTTACCTACAATACTCACACCAACGTGCTCTTCAAACCTATGATGTCTAAAAAACCTTACAAAGATACTGGGATTATTGCCAATGAAACCTTCACCTTAGATATGCTCCAGGACCTAACTGATGGAGAAATAAAATATTTCTCCAAAAGACATGGTAGGATCTGTGTGTTCAGGCCCATTGCAAATGTTCTTCAGTAGCCACCAGGTCTAAAAAGGGAGGATCTCCAAAACAAACTCCTAGAGAGATATTCTAGTGTATCACTCTGAATAATCTAAAGTGGAAGACTACCAAAGCTACCTGTGCATGGTTCTCTGACTTCAAAGGATGGTGAACTGATTTTCTTCCTTGAGCAGATATCGTTAATTTTCTTTAAATCAATTACAGTAGCAAAATAAAGCTTTTAATATGCTTACATTTGGAGAGAGAAGCACAGACAGGTGATTGCATTGCAACAGCATGCCTCTATTGGTTGCCTCTCACATTGTCATTTTAGAATTTGCTACCAATTTTTTAATGCTATGCTCTGCTAGCCATCATAATTACCGCGTTTTTCTGTCCCTTACACTTAATTAACTATGGCTCATCTGAAGAAGATGATGACAGCTATGAAAATCTAACAACACAGTTAGAGGCACCAAGAATGCTCATCCTGAAAGATTTACACTGTTTCAATTTATTCTGCTTCAGTCTTACAAGTGAAGCAGCTGAGATCTTTCAGAGAAGTAATCTGTTCTGAAAAGCCAGCTGCTCAGAAGCCAGCATTTCCTCTAGCTGATGACCCTGCTCCTGCTTTTCCATCCTCCATGTCATGTTTCCTCTCCCTCTGTATTTAAACTATGCACAGTTTCAAATCTCTCTATGCATTCCCCCGCCCTGCTATTACATTAATTCTTACAGTAAATCCTTCTCCGCTATCCATCAGGCTGCTAGCCATTGCCTTGTTCAGGAACACATCCTTGAAAGAAAACAGGGAGAAGCTTTACTGTGGCAGTTCCATGGGCCAGACCCAAAGCAATTACTCCAAATACTCAGGCTTCTGGAGGAACTCCAGGAATTAATTTAGCAAGAGATTGGTTGATTGAATCTCTGTAATATTACAGTCCAAAACATGGGGATAACAAAGATTTAGGAAAATATAGCTATATTAATGCACTAAATTTTACCCTTCCTGTAAAATGGTGTTTTTGCTATAAGGGTTCAATTTTGCTAAATAAAGGTTCAAATCCAGTTTTCAGGGATTGCTAAGAAAAGAAAAAACACTGGAGTCCCATAGGTATACATACACAATTACCATTACTCTGAAACTGTGACTATAATACCACACTTCTGTTTCACACTTTAAAGGAGTTTCTAATACTTCTCTGCTTGCACTGTCTTTAGGAACCCATTCAAGCACTACATAAACTTCTGATTCTCTGTATTCTTATAGTATTTCAGGGTATCAGACTGCACTAGTTTTGTTATAAAACATGATCTTATCCTTGTAGGCAGCTTAGTTGCAGAGGAGGACTACCATGTAGTCTATAGCAATCTGGAAATTCAGTTCTATATGTATTGAAACTTCATGTGCCAGTACTGGTTCCAACACACTTATTAGTCACAGAAAACATATTTTATTCATTGTATTTTTCTCACAGGTATAAAATATTTTGTTTTCATAACCAACCCCCAGTTTCCATTTAAAAGTAGCAGATGCTACTCCACAAGTCAAAATTGTGGGTTATCATTCCTCTTCAGAAAAAAAAAAAAAAAAAAAAAAAAAATCTTCCCTGTGCAGATTTTAAAATTATCAAATAACTGGATATTTAATGAATTTCTCAGTAGATGGATAGATCAAATTAAAACAAGAGAAAATAAGAATGCTAAGACTGTAACATCATTATTCTCTATGTAGTATTTCAACACCAGAGTCAAGTGAATAAGTCAAGGGCAGTGGTCTTCATGCAGGCTTTTCTGTAAGGTGTATTCCTCCACTTCAGTTGTCCTTTATAAGTTTGCCAATAGTTTGTTCCTGTCTTTTCTATTTGATTTCAAAAATATTCTCTAGCTGTTAGCATAGCTCTCTCACACACTGATGACCTTTTAAATAATTAAAATACTAACAGTTCATACAATATATTATGCAATTCTCTCTTCAAAGTAGCAGGCAAAGGACCAAAACCTGGAGACAGAAGACCTGTCTGTGCTACTTGGTTTTTACTTGCTTTGTTTTTCTGACAGGCTTTGTTTGAGGAAAATTGAGATGTGTGCTTTGTTACTGGTTCAATGCTCAGAAATTCTCAGTGTCGTGTCATTATTCATCGTTTCTGTTTTGATCATTTAAGCAATCTTTTCATGTTGTTTTCCTCCTGGATATATTATCTGACATGCAACAACCAAAGTGTTCATAAAGCTCTTTGTTGCCTGTGGGTACATACGTAGCTGATGCCTGTTTAAATGGCAGTTTCACAGCCTTCGGAGGTATGCTGCATCATCTGAAAAAACAATTGCTGTGCTAGAAAGCTCAAGACACTCTTAAAATCATCTCCTCAAAAAAGTGACATAACCTGGGGGGAGAGGTAGAAGAATCTAGGCAAAGTACAATGTCAAGTTAAATAACCTGGACTTCTGAAAACACACCATTGATTCGGTTGTATATCAAACAATAGTACCCTAGAAACTGATAAATTTAAAATGAAGAAATTTTGACTTAAATAAGAAAATTGGTAAATTTAAAATCCAAGGGATACATTTGGCTAAATAAATGAAAGTGAAAGCTAGGTCCTTATAAAACTGAGCAAATTTTCAAACATACTGATACAGCCTCTCAGTTGCAATTAATGGGAAGTGTCAGTACTGTGATATCGCTGTCCTACTCCAGTGAGAAGTGGTACAAGAGCCATAGAAATGCACAGAACTGGGCAAATACACCTGGATTATCTAAAAGATTATGAAAGCAAAACAAAGTTAAAAGGTGTGTTGCCTTCGTTAATTTTGGTATCTGTACATGCATTTATCCCTCTATACAATCACAAAAATAGAGACAAGATAATTGGCATTAATTCTAGAATAAAATTCTTTTCAGAAGCAGGAATCCCCATTGCACATCTCTAGAATCCCAAGTAAAACTCCCAGTATTCCTGCTTAAAGAACTTTATACCCCCATATATCAGCTCTACATACAGTCTCTAATAGTATTTTTTAATAATAAAACCCAGACAGCAGGTTTACATCTTATATTTTTATCAGTGAATTTAAATAAATTATTATCCATTTTGCATTTTAAATTCTACTTCACCTTGAATTCCACAGGTGTGAAAACGCCAAGCCTTTACTCTTATGAAAACATTATCTAGCTCCAGTGTGGCACTGTGAATCAGAAAAAGAGACAAACATAATTTCCTGAATTTTGCAGGAGAAAAATCACATGGAAAGTATTGAAGTTGTTTAACCGAGTCTATTCACAAAATGAATGGCAGAATTTCAATGGAATCCAGTGGTGTTAGGCAGCACTGACTGTGGAATTATGTTTAAGTGAGAAGGGGCATGATTTAATTATAATGAGCAACTCTGGCTTTGAAGGTCTGTGAAAGTAAAGTAGGCCCAGGGCTGATAACCTTGAGTGATGTTACGACTAGAATATGCGGAACTATGTGCAGGAGGAGAGACAACATCACTCCGTGTGAACAACACTGTTGTACCAATTATATTAGTGCTAGAGACATGTGTATAGAGAAGCTAGACCAATCATAAGTTGTTGTTGGTGCGTGCTGTTGTGGGTAGCCTATATATTCTTTGTTAGAACTTGCAATAAAGGAGAACGATTATACTCGCATCGAGGTTGCGTTGTTACTCCGGGTCCGTCTCCCATTCCGACAACTGACCAATATAACATTTCTATACAGAAACATTCTTGAAGAGTTCACATTCTGTCATAATTACATTATTATTACTATTATTACTAATGGTTAACATTGTAGGAAGTCAACATGAGAATATATGCTACATACAGACAAAAACAATATAATACACCTGTATATAAACATATTATTTTGATATTCTGGTGAAATAGTAAGAATTTAGCTCATAAGAATGAAAGAAGAGGCTGAAAATTGGACTAATGACAATTTCCTTAATCTTTCTTTTTCTCTATAGTAAAAAACTGGAGACCAGATAAAACACGAACGTGATGCTTGTCACAGGAGTTTTTAATTGGGTGAGAATGACTGATCTTCAGAACATTTAACTGTAATCTCAGAAGTTATTGTATTATATGGAAATGTTAGAAAACTGGTTAAAGAACCTTAGCAGATGAGGTCACATCATTCTGTCCTATCTTGTAACCTTCATGCTGCCTGGAACGCTACCCTACAAAAATGAGAAGTGGCATGGCAGCCAAGTTCTATAGATTGAACTCCATAAAATGGCTATGAACCCCAAAACAGTGGTGTACACTTTATTCTTTCTTTGCTTCAAGTAGTGACAAGGTTCTCATTCAAATCTTCCAAATACCTGTTTCTAGATGCCCAGTGTGCTTTCTGAAGGGCAGCAAGGTGTTCTGCCTATCAGCAGATGAAAAACACTTTTAGGCTGAAGACAACAAAATAAAAGAGTCATTTCCTTCTAGGCCATATTCTCCCAGACTTGTTCGAACAAATCTAATTCTTCCTTAGCTGTAGTTTATAGTTCTCTTGGATCTCTGGGACACAATGACATCTGCTTTTCTTCAAAGTTTCCAGGAAGAAATAAATAAATAAATAAATAAATAAGCCAAATTAAGGTTTATCAAAATTAAAGTTTTAATCTCAGCATTCCCTCCTGCACCGTGCTACCCATTGAAGGAAGGCAATAAGCAGTGTTTTCTATTTAAACAATCAATCAAACAAAACAAACAAACAAAAACAAACACAACCAAACAAGCCCCAGAACCCTTTCATCTAAATTAGCTTGAATAGGCTAGATGCATGCACCGTGACCTCTCAATTTATTCTGATAGTTAAATATAAAGACACTACACGATGTTCTCATATCAGAAAAAGAACCACTCTCACAAATTATGCACCAACATTACTAAATTACTAACATTACATGACATCTTATTGAAACTCTGAAATGTCAGTGATTTGGCTGCTTCTAGAAACAATGGTTAATGATATATACCATTGCATGATCCCATGCATTTCAATTCTAATCTATAGTTTTGCCTTACATTTTGTATTGTTTTCTTGGATATAATCATCTATATTTTCAGTTACTTAGGGTTGTTAGATTTACAGGGATTTTTATATCATAGACCAATTTGAAGTAGATTAGAATGTATGCCTGAAGCTATGTCATCACATTATTATTTTCGTTTTTCTCCATGGAATTTTATCAAGTACAGTCTTAGAAGAACAAGCTAAAAACATTTTAAAAACACTTTGGTGTCTGGAAGGACAAGAACAAGAGCTTTGCCCATGGTTCTGTGTTAGTTACACCAAGCTAAGTTATGCCCGCTGCTCCCTAAAAATGACTTCTTGTCTATCTTGAGGTCCTCCTGGCTCTTCTCCATACTTTTTTCTCATTACCACACCCCCAACCACTTTAATTTAGCAAGCAATTAGATACTGAATTGATAAAGTCTTTAAAACACTGAAGAGCAGACTTAAACTGCATACAAACAATAATGCATTTGAAACCAATTTATTGAAGGTCGGCGTGAAAAGTCTTGTACCAACATAAATGGGCCCTAAATGTTATCCTAAAACTCTTTCAACTCTTTTGAAGCAAGTCATTGCCTTATTCCTGCAGAAATAAATAAATAAATAAATAAATAAATTTAAAGCCCTACATCTACTTGCAGAGACCTTACCCAATAGAAAGGTTTAAATTCAACATCTAACTCTGACAGGCTGTGTGATGCAGAGAAGAACAGCAGTGTAATTGGTTTTGTTGGTGTCACTGCCTGACACCAGATGGAGCAGGGAAGATTGTAGAAGCCGACTGATTCCTTTTTAACACAAGGCTTGTTAACTTTTTTTTTTTTTTTTTTTTTCTGGAGGAAAGGTAATTTTCAGTTGTTGTGTTGTCAGTCGTCAACGGGTTGCTACAGTGTGCAGTCAAGCTTCTAAGCAGTGTTATGTTTTGTTTTTTGTTCTTGTCTGAATTCCCCCTTTAACCTTATCAAAGCAGTTAAATTTCTTCAACCTATCAAGCTGAGCCATGTCAGCATCTTAAGACAGTTGCTGTTGACACGGCTGAGCAAAGCTGAATTGATCTTAAAGCCCTCAGGACATCCTGCACAGCATGCATGCTCTATACTACCACCACATGCTTGATTTAAAGTTCAGACCTTTCTAGCTCATTGTTGGCAAGGTAAAATGTTTTGTACCACTAACATTATTTATGATCCTTCTGTTGCCACAAATGCTATCCCAGTAAGCTTAGACTGTACACTGGAGATGGAAAAGGAAGACGGTGACATGGTAGCTTGTGCTGAAAGCAAAACAAACAAACAAACAAAAAC
The DNA here is from genome assembly GCA_011075105.1 of Heteronetta atricapilla. Lineage (NCBI taxonomy): Eukaryota > Metazoa > Chordata > Aves > Anseriformes > Anatidae > Heteronetta > Heteronetta atricapilla. The sequence goes on from CM021732.1 coordinate 111,645,380, forward strand.
AACATGAAACTACAACAAAAACACACACACACAATCCAAATTGAGCCGTACCTATCTGCCTGAGAAAGCTTCAATAAAAAAAGATTACTTACATTAGAGAACAGTGTGGCTGACAAGACTTTCAGCTGCTTTCCACAAAGAACTTGACAAGTGAATGGCCATTTTCCAAGCAGTTAGGCACCCAAGTTACCACAGGTTTGCATGTATCCTTGTGTTTTCCACCAGCAGGCAAACACTGTGACTGTAGCCCATAAATCACAAGCATTGTGTCCTTAACACTGAAAGCAAAAATAAGGTTGGATTTTGAAAAATAGACTTCTCCTTATAGAGAGTGGGGTAACACTGTGCTTCAGCCTTAGGGTTGCTCCATTACTAATGGCACTATTCTGGGTACCCCAAACACCAGGAAATTAACAGAGCAGTTTCCCATGGTTCTGCCCGGAAAGCATTGTCTGCTGGACTGGAGAAAAAGCAAGCAGGAAGAACCAGTCTCGATGTCCACTTTGCAGAGCTAAGTAATCATTAAAAAAATAAACCCCAGGAATTTTACCAGAAAATCCATATATTGCAAAATCCTATTTGTGTAACCACAGACAAAAGCCCTTCCTACAGCTGTCACTGGCAGGATCTATGCATTTATTTTTCATGTGTTTTTAAGACAGATGACTCCTTAAACTGTTTGTCAATTGATATGTGTGTGAATTACACACACAATAGTTAATTACTTAGAGATATTGTCCATGAAAGTTATTAAGTTATATGGGAAATAGGTATAGGAGCTTAGATTGTGTTTTTGTATTAGAAAACTCCTGGCTTGGGAAACAAAGACTTGGCAACTTTGCAAGCAAAGCTCTACCTGTTCTGTGACTCAGTGAAAATAAATTATATGAAATCTCAAAGGAGAATGAGCTCAAAATTAAGTTAGTTGCAGAGAAAACCTGTCCTTTAAATAGTCTAAGAGAGAAAGAAAAGAGAAGAAAATAGAAGAAAAGAAAAAAAAAAAAAGAAGAGAAGAGAAGAGAAGAGAAGAGAAGAGAAGAGAAGAGGAGAGGAGAGGAGAGGAGAGGAGAGGAGAG
>CM021732.1:111646855-111686756 GCA_011075105.1 Heteronetta atricapilla
AAAGAAAGAAAGAAAGAAAGAAAGAAAGAAAGAAAGAAAGAAAGAAAGAAAGAAAGAGAAAGAAAGAAAGAAAGAAAGAAAGAAAGAAAGAAAGAAAGAAAGAAAGAGGAAGAAAGAATATTAAATAATGATTAACAGAACAAGAATTAAAATATATTTGAGGATAGCAGCTGAAATGGGAATTCTCAGCCTGTGGAAATAAGAACATTGTAATACCAAAGAACAATTGTAAGCAATAGCTACTATAATGTCATCATTTTATTATCAAAGTAGGCTGATGTTATGGAGCAATTCATTCATCTCTCAAATTATGTCTAGTGGAACATTCTGATTTCAGAACTTGATTTCAAAAGTATTTCAAACCTCATTTCCCTTAAGAGCAAGGAGGATTTCCATTTATATATGATTTTCTTTTACCTAAAAATCAGTGTTTAATCATCTTTCATTGTGCTTTTATTCAGAGTCAAAGAACACACTTTACCTCTTTCAGGGAGCATTCTGAAAGAAAAAGGTTCAAGTACAAGTCTATTAACTTGTATGGATGCAAATGATTTGGAAAGTAATTTTATTTGTATCTACATTGTGATTATTCCAGAACCCGCTTGTTGAAGATTTTATATCAAATGAAAGATACATTGAGGTGATAAGCTTTCTTATTGTCCCTCCCTTACTTATTCAACCAGAGCAGGAAACCAGTCAAAAGTGGTGATGGTTTGTAAAGTAATTTTATCTCTGACTGCAAAGATAGTGATTTCCTTGGTAGTCACTTTTGGGGAGTTTAGATTAGAGGCAATAATAACATATTCACTATACCTCCTTTGTTTGCTCAACCATAATGCTGAGCTATAAAATACCTCACAATCTAAAATCACTTCCAATCTACAATGTGCTGGGCTTTTCTGCATGATGCAGAAGTGAATCAGAACCACTGGAATGAACACAAAAATTAAAGACAAAAAAAAAAAAAAAAAAGGAACAAATAGAGAGTTATAAAATAGAAAGTTTCATTCCATAATTTATATGGAATGTTTAGAAAATTATTAATATAAGAAAATAATGCTTGTTTTTGTTTTTGTTTTTAATCCAAAATTGCATCAGTAAACAGTTGTGTATTTTTCCCTTCAAAAAGGTGAAGGGCCACTTGGGGCTGCTGAACGGTGTGTGACTTGCACAGAGACAGCATAAGCAGCCAAAGGAATCTGGGGAAGCATTATCTATCAGACAGATCTGCTCCTGGGTGTTTCCTGGGATTACAGTGTGCCTGCATGATTTGGAGGGAACTACTGAGGAATGAGAAGAAACAACTGATCCAGCTGATCCTCCCTGACATTTCCTCAGATTAAACCAAATCTTTTGGTCAGCCACAGTGCTAGTGTTTGCTCCCAGTAGTAGAGTGGCACTTCTCACCTGGTAATGTGGAGGGCAAGGAAAAGGTACTTGGAAGACCTAACAGTGACACAACTGCCAACAGAAACCATGGTAGTTCATCTTTCCACACTCAGACTCCCTGATCAATGTCCTAAAATAGTACATCTCAATCTTCTTGTCCTCACACAGCCTCTGTAGTACACAGCTACTGAAAGCCAGTAAAAAGCAACACTTCAACAATACTCCATACATTACATAGTTAATATATCAAGGAGAAAAAGTAAATAAGTCCATGTGGTCTGAGCAAAATATGCTCTTCAACTCCAGTATCAGCTCAAGTGTCTCTATATCATCATCTTGATAAGAGTTAAATGGAAGGAAATGTAAAACACAAGCGGTCTGTCACATATGAAGTGTTTTCTTTCTCCTATCCCACATATAAATCATTGAAAATAAGATTAGATATCTAGAGGAGTTAAAACCAAAAAGTATGTCTGACACCTTTCTTTTTAAAGGGGTCAATAATAAATGCTTGTGGAATATTTTGTGTGTAGGTGGGTTATTTTTGTTTGTTTGTTTGTTTTGTTTTGTTTTCTTATAAGATTTTACTATTTTCTTTCCTGCATGTATCTAGAAAGTTTTATTATGATATTTTCTAGTTTGCTGCAAAGGGTGAAGAGATCAAAAGAGGACAGTATATAGTAGCCTTGTGTCCTGGAGAGAAATTAGGATTCAGTTATTAGCTCTGCTACTCAGAAGCACACATGAACTAATGCAGCATCTATCCACTTTGCCTTATCTATTGTGACAAGCCTCCAGGGGGCTGATCCACATGAAATTCATTTCACATTTCATTCATTGAGTGCCTGGGATTTGAAATACCTTTCTGCTCTTCTAGGTTTCAATAAGCTAGACTGCACAGACTCATTGCCAGAAAAAAAGTAAACTTCTCCATAGGGATGGAGCTTTCAAATTTCCTGTGATGCCACTGGAGATGCACTGACATTCATTTCAGGAGTTGTGTGCATATGCACCTAGGAAAAGGATGACTTAGAAAATAATCATACATTTCATACCAGTGGAGATGTATATATATATATATATATATATATATATATATATATTCACTCTGGATAAAAATGAAGCTTATATCATATAAAGTAAGAGATGTAGAAGATTATATTCAATCTGAGATTGACAACACTGAAATATAATCTTTTACCCTTCCATCAACTAAAAATGCCAATGCTTCCTTAAAAGAAGTTGAACCGTTTATACTTTCTGTGTACAAGTTTTACTGATGAAAGAAGTGCAAAGAAAGACCCCACTATTTGTCTAGAACATTACTTTTCATATTTGGTAAGCAAAAACCTTGCAGGGGAAAAACATTGGTAGAAATACCAGGGATTTCCTTCAATAAGAAGAATCATCATCAACAAAAACAATTTCCCTCTTCCTTTCTATCCTCTTCATACAACTGACCAAAACTATGACTGCTAGAACACATAAGCCAATGTCTCCAAGAGATAAAGTTCTAAAGGAAATGGAGAATTACTGGTGGAATTACTGGTGTTTTCCTATCTGTGTAAACAGATGAATGACTATCAGAGACCAAAGTGTGAGCTTAGGTATTTTTATGCCATATTACTAAATCAGTTTGTCAGCTGGAACAAAGCTTAGCTCTTGGGACATCACCTGCAAAGGATACAGACCTAGGGGAAGACTGACATGAAAGTTAGTTACATTCACTCAGGAAGAGACACAATATTTTCCAGATTGTTTAGTCCTCCAGAAATTGTCCTTGGGAGCAGGGGCAAAGCACAGATCACTCTATGCTGGGGTTCACATGACAAGGATAAACAGATTTACTCTTGGTATTTCTGGATCAGGTAATCTTTTAAAATATATTCATTTGATAGGTCCATTAACAAATACTTCAGTAACAAATATTTTTTTAAAAAAATGGATTACTGCCAGTCTGTAACTTGCAATGCCAGCAGCCCTAATAAAGGCTCCAAGGTGTTCAGTGTTTTCATCTGAGGGACCAGGAGACACCATTTCTGAGTTACACTGGATAAGAAAGGGTAGTTAATAAAGCTGTGAGCATTGAACGATTACAGGTTGCAGCTATAAGGTAGTCAGCATGGAGAAGGAAGTAAACTTGGTTCTCTGTTACTAGGTTTTCCCTTTAAATCCCCAGCCTGAGTATTTGGCCCTGGGTCAAGAGGAGAAGGATGCTTCATGGCCTTACTGGGTGGTGGCTACATCACATGAGAGAGGAGCCAGACAATCAGGAATGTGTCCTGCCCATCCTGGCCTATGGATGCTTCACATTTGAATTCTTCCAAGCCTGTTAGAGCAGTGCAGAAACATAACCCCACTGCCAACACCAGTGCAATTGGTCCTGTTGATCCTGTCCCCCAGACTTCTGTCCATGTGTTAATTATCCCAGTCATACAGGCCATGTTCTTTTTGTACATGTAAAAAGTTCTCCAGCCAAATACATTGTGTTTAAGAGCAGAAGCCTGTAGTGCAGCTAGCGAAGCCCAGTAGTCTGTGACTTTTTATCCTAAACCTCCCCATTTATTTCTTCCCTTTTTTCTTCTTCCAATGTCATCCCATGCATTTGCATACCCATAGCACTCCTCAACCCTTGCCCTTTATGAAGCACCTCGGGTCACTACAGCAACTCTGGACTTCAGAGGGCACCTGGCTGCCCTCCACTTCTCCCCTGCCCACAGGGCAATGTCCCATTTCTCTTCTCCCATGCAGAGGCCAGTCTGCCAATACAGGCATCGCGACAGCAAGAGACAGCTTCTTGATGGAGCTACCTGCACCAAGTCTGCTCAGCCTGCACCCTCATTTGGGTCCATCCCCTTGCCCACTACTGCCTTCTCTCCCAGGCTGTTCCATTTAGGAAACACACAGAAGCTAACCTTAAGACCTCTAACAAAGTTTGCCTGAAACTGTCTTGGGAACTCAACAGTTACTAAAGAGATGGAGAGCAAGATGTAGAGCCCATCTTTCCTCAAGAAATCAGGCCAAAAATAATCCTTAAGGCACCATACAACATAATAAGCAAAATGATATCAGCCAAGTTATTTCCTTCAGGATAATCAGTGCTCAGACTAAACCTGGAGATAACACTACCACAGCTGGAGAAATGTGATTTGATTAGGTATTCTAGAATCCTGAAAATAAACCATATTCTGTTTGAAACTTTTTTGAAACTAAATTTAGATGTTCACGAACTGAATTTTTCCTTAATTTCAATTTTGCTGAGTATTTAATTAATTCTCCTTCTACTCAACTTCTACATGCAATATGCTGTAATATAATCTTAATATTCACAATGTCATGTCTAATAACGTGCTCTATTTTTTAAGTAAAAATTACCAAAAAAAAAAAAAAATCTTACCAGAATGAAGCAGAAAATGCCAATCTATAGCTTCAGTCTAAATCAACATGCACTCATGAGCTCTTGGCAGATTTTTCTCATTTGGTCATGTACAATTTCTTCAACAGTTCCAAAATTACAAGACACACAGCACTGGAGAATTAGCAAATAAACAAATAAATGTAACAAAACCATGGAACTCTTTCAGACAATAGCTTCCCCACAAGTATCATTTTCTGCTTAAAGCAGCTTTATGTCTCTGAGTGTCTGTAACGTTTGTTCACCCACCCACACTTTGTTTTCTAATATTGGTTTTATAAATCAGTTGTAGGTCTTGAAAACACTACCTATTCCTTTAAGCACTTCTACTGAGAGATTATAACCTATATCTTGCAGTTACTTTGTTTAAAGTGTTCTTAGGGTTGCTAGCATGCATACACAGGATATTGTGCGACTCATTATATGCAGTATTTGTTCTTTGATGCTGAGCTTATGAACTAATTTAAATAATGGTTTCCCTTCTAACAAAACATGAGTTTTGCTCCCAGCGTAGTCACATTTTCTTCATGAAATAGCATTGAATCAGCATGAAGGTACAGGGCAAACTGTCAAAAGAACACAGCTGGTGAATATAACTTGTGTTTAAGACATTTCCTGACATAATATGCAACATCTAAGCTGTTAATAGCAATGAAATGAATAGTTAATTATTATTGTTAAAATGTTATCCATTGTTATCAAATTGCTCAATCCACATACAACATAGATGTGATTTTTATACAAGAACTGTGTATTAATTCTCAGTTTTTATTCTGGAATACAATGACACTTCAGTGTCACACACATATTACTTCATCAAAATGCACTTTGAATTGGGCAATATCCAGTAATTTTTCCAACTGACAATGCAACTCTTAGAAAAACTTATGCAAACATATGTATTAGAGAGCACTGTTTATTACGTTGGTGGATAGAATTTATACTTTCCTGAAATTTTCAGTCCCATGTTTTGTGTTTCTTCTATGACAATCTATCAGATAAGTCACATCAGTTCTTCACCTAATTTTCATCCAATATTTATGTATTTAAACATATGTTGTGTCTGGTTTTTTTCATCCTTTAAATTGTAAATTATGGAGGAAATGTAATGAAGTTAGAATATGCAATATGTTAAATGTAATTATCATGTAATATGAAGAAATCCATATTCAAATAAAGGGGAAAAAGGGGGGGGTGTGAACAGTTTTCACACATCTGCAAGTTCAATATCCTAATCATTATACAAACTTCTGAGTCATAACTTCTTTAAAGCATGAGTTTTTCCATCACATGGAGTCTTTTCCTCCATCTTGTTCAAAGTATGTTACCTGTCAAATACAGGAAAGAATGTTTATTTTTCAGCTAGGACAAACTGCTTTGTTTAAGTTCAGCATAAAAGGAGTACCACTTAAAAAAGGAGGCAATCCACTTTTCTAAATCAGCCATTCCATGTAAGAGAGAGAGCTGTGGATGCACCATGTGCACTAAGCCAAATTAAGCTAAATTAAAATGCAGTTAACTTTACTATAAAACGGGCTCTGATGGCAAAAGTAAATTGTGAAATGTGTTGGTCCAAGAAAATTTCAATAATTGCTTTGTTCTCTCTGTTATAGATTCAGTTCTCTGACATGCTGTATTCTGAATTATACTAACAGAAATATTGAGCAGCCTGTTTCTAATTTTGCCACAGCTTCTCTATAATCTTTGTTTTCAGTCTTTAACCGTGAAAATGAAGGAGGTATTTTGGTGAACCCACAGGGAGTGGCGTCACATTTGCCAGGAATTTCCTCCCATTTGTCCAGCACCCCTGACCCCTTGGTCAGCATCTAGGGAGTTCTTCCTTTAGCTGCCTAATTGGCAGATCACATAGTTCAGAGACTGACAGTTACTTGATCATTTCCATCCTTGAAATGGCTGCTTGAACAAGGTGTATTCAAATTGCAATCATGTTTTTGTGTGCACTTGTGTTGGAAAAGGCATACACAGAAAATAATTTCCAAAACAGGGACCATCCTAATAGAAACAAGGTTGCACTTGAAAATCTGTTCAAGGCCCAGACTTACCAGAGCTGTGTTCTAGCATTCATCGCTCTGTCTGTTGCCACCTTTCATTTTGTCCCATATTCCCAAGTCTACAGTAAGGTCTTTCTGATGTACTCAGGAATTCAAAATACCATACTGTGACTGTCAAAGAAGATGCTTGACAGCTAAACAGTACCTACTGACACATGGTAGGTATCTTTTCTCCTCTGCTTCAATACTATTCAGAAAACAAAGTCTCCAAAAAAAAAAATTTTAGTAACATCATAACTTTGAAATGTGATAGTGCTGATACTGGTGTGAGAGATTTTTTTACTTTTGGCTTGGTTCCTAGCCCAGCTCCTTGCCTGACAGGTCTTTGAGCTACAGTGTGATGGGACAGCCCAAAACTGGTGGTATGAAGCTGGCTTGCAGTCCGGCTAAGACAGTATGGGGCTTTGCATGGTTTTTTTTTTTAGGTTTATTTTCCATTCTCCTGCAGCTTGACTCCTCCTAATGTCATGCCTGCAGTGCAGAATTCAGTTGACCCCAGAACCACTTTGGGCTATTGTAAAGGCCTTGTTAGAGGAATCAGAGGACTTTTAAAGCTAGAAAACACCTTTTTGTGTGGAATGCCACAAGCAGTGACCAGGTTGCCATTCCCAAGAGCTTACTTTGTACTCCACCAACTGCTGCTCTAAAGAAACAGCTGTAGCTGCTATCAAGACCGAATCTCGCAGTTCTCATCCCTCATCATGGTGGCATGCCATCCTCAGCATGGGTTGTGTGCAGTGACCTGTGTCTTACGTGTGGGCTTGGAAGCAGGTGAAACAAGATATAAAACTCTTAGTAGCAGGAGACGGCATGATCCAAATTATTTTAATGTTTTAACATGTGCTGTCATTCTTAGTCTAAACAGCAAAACACATGAAGGCAGGAGGCCCTGAACCAAAATGTGTGCTCCCTGCTGTATGAGAACTATAGCAGAAATTTGGATGTGTTTGTCTCCACAATAATAAAACACAAACGACACTTTTACATTCAACACCAAGAAATATCAGCATAACAGAAACTTTTCTGCCTTAGCATTACAGAATTCCTTCAAAGTCCACTCTGGCCCTAATTTTCCAGTGTGATCAGCTGTGCTGTCTGAGTTAGTGCCTTGAAAAGACAAAATTATTGTTATTCTGTCCAGTTGCTCCTTATTTATTTATTTATTTATTTATTTACTTCAGGTTTAAATATATGCAAGACATAGTTTGGCCAGTGAATTTTAATTAGCTAAGCCCACAAATTAATCATCCAGATTAAATTGCTTGCATCTGTCTAGCACTGTGATATTTATTTATAGAGCAATTGTTATCAAATGTCTGAGATAAAAGCTTTCACACTAAAAGCACTGTTATCTTTCAAATGCATGTTTATATTTTTCAGACCCCAAGCCCCAAACAACCAACTATGTTGAGAAAATGTCTAAAGTCACAGTACGACTCAAAACAAAGGAAATAAATAAAACATTAAGGTTGAATATGCAATTATGAGACTGGGAGATCCTTGGAGCAAAGGTTTTCCTCCTATGAAGTATCTAGTGAAGTGTCTAGCACAGTGGGTATTACTCAACATAATTATTATCCTCTTTGTGTAAAACTTTCATGTCACATTTGTTTGTTTGTTTGTTTGTTTATCTTACAGAATTGCACTTTTTGAAATATTTCTGTCAGGCCCAGAGGGCTGTAAGGGAGCCTAAGAGCAATTCTGAGGCTCACGTATAGTTAAATATTTGGGGAGGCCCTACTGCAAAACAACAGGAATATGTACTTGCCTTAAGATGAATGGAAAGCACTAAATAGATTTCTATTTTGGTCTGTGTTTTTTTGTCTGGCAAAGACATTACTGGTGCTAGCTTGTATTATAATACTTTGGGGAGTTTTCTCAATGTGTTTCACATTTTATGAAGTGTTGCCTTATATTTCTTGAGGATTGCCTATATTTTTTATTCTGACTCTAACAAAAGTACAAAAAGTTTTCATATGCAGTCCTGTATAGAACTTCAGCCTTTTCAAAAATGTGAGGGTAAAAGCTAGGTTTTTAAAGGTATTTGGGAAGCTATTTCCTAAAGAATGAAGGGCAAGCTAAGCAAGCTAAGCTAAGCTAAGCTAAGCATTTAAATATTTTGAGGATTTTGGCCCAAAACACGACCCTTTTAGAGGTACCTGCTACATGCTGGGTTCCAGTGAAAGCTAAGCAGAAACAAATTTCAGTTGGAAGGACAATTTTAATGACAAAACACAACTGAGAAAATTGCCAAGAGGCCATACAATACGGGAATTTCTGGAGGGATTTTTTCCTCCTTTCCACATTCAAACTTTCAGAACGTCATGAATTGAGATGGCCTTGAGCTTCAGCATCTGTCTGTGGCTTTTTGATATTTCTTGATCACATCTCATTTAGTGCAATCTTTTCTTTGAGCATAGAACTCCAACTTGGTTACACAAGTCCATGTATTCACCTAAATGAAGTCACTGATGTTAGTTTAGAGAGAAGCAATTTTGCTAATGAGCAACATTGCCAATCTACACTATAGCCCTTGCATTAGGTTTCATCTAGGGTCTCAGGTTCCTCTGTGCAGCTGGCTAGAGACCATCGTTTTCCCTCTGAACATTAGACTCAAATTCATAAAATTAGCACAAACATGAGCCTTACAAGGGCTGGAAAACAAATGGCTGTGAATCACTCTGCCTCTAAAGGGAAATGAAAATATCATTTATTGCCTTAACAGTAAAGGACGGGAAGAAAAACAAACAAAAAATCCATGTAAATATTTGGCCAAATCTGCACAATGGTTATGCATTGTTTGTGCAAGTTTTCAGGTTGGGGATATTTGCAGTCAGTGATGACACCCTATTCAAAGAACCTCTGAAGGTGATAGAAAAAGGACATAGATAATCCTGAATAGTCATTCATAATATTAACCTTATTTGTTGACAGAAAGAAAGACAAATGCAAGCAATATTGTGATCCTTACAAACCCAGTTCCACTTTGATTTCAAATGTTTTCTCCTAAAAGCAGCAGCAACAGGTAGAAGTATGTAAGAAGCAACTGTACAAAATTTTGCAAGACTGAATTTTGCATAGGCCACAGCTGAATTTTAGACTTCTGGAAACATAAGTTTTACTGAATCATTTTGGCCATGACTGTTAGAATTATAGTTTAAATTTTGTTAAAAGAATATTTGCTAGTAAACACACTGAGATGTAAAAGTACACCGGAGCAGCACATCCAACACATTCACTAACGTTGTTTCAAGAGAGCCCAGAACAGAGAACCCAGCTTCCAGTAATTAGCAATATTAATTTAGTGAGCATTAATTTGTTCTGCAAAATATTTTTGACTGGAGCAATAACAAGGACAAAGCAAGAATGTTCCTCTTCCAGTGCTCAACTGACAGGGAGGAAAAGGAGCAACAAGGTGACATTGTCCAAAACACACTGTATAGGACAGTACCTAACAGGGATCGCTACAGCAGTTTTTCATCTTCTTCTGTACTATCCATGACTTTAGTATCTAAACTTTCATCCTATTGGGGAAAAAAATAGGGGACAGATTATACCACCAAAACAGGAAATCCTGTTGAAAACTCAAAAGGGAGAAAAAAATGAACACCTTTCTCTCTCAAGGAACTTGTACTCACAGTCTCTTGAATAATTTAGCTTTTGTTTACGAAAAGGAGAGAAAACCTATGTCATATGCAAATGTGTTTTGACCAAAATATCAGAGATTGCACAAGAGTACTGATAGATGAAATATGCTTGCATTATTTGTTGAAGAAGTTTCTAGAACAGCCAAGCATTATGCATGATTTGTGGGACAAGCATGCAAACTGCCGAGAGAGGATGTCAGTTTGACCTCCAGTCTTTTACACTTTGGAAAAGCTTAGCATAATGACAAACATTCAAACTGAGAATGGCTGTACAGAGTGCCTGTCTTAATCTGCTAATAATCTTGGATTACTTTTCAGATCTTCCCTGGTTTAGCAGCTTCTGTCAAGCTGTAAGTAAAGGAGATAATATGGAGATTTTTTCTACTAGTCATGGAGATGTCACTTGTTCACTGACTAGCTGGAGGGCTTTCATGCCAGTCTGCTCACTCATTGGAATTTGTGCCTGTTGCCTAAGTGACCGGTAATCCACTTGAAGAATGAAAAAGAAGTTACCGATGTGCCAAGGGACTCTGTCTAGAAATGAGAAATATTTGACAGCAGAAAAATATGTGTTTGTAGGGTTGTTTAGTTCATTTTTCCAGGGAGACCTGAAATAACAGAAGGCAGGCAGAGATCACTAAAAGTCTTTTGCACATAGATTAACTTGTAATTCACTTATTCATGCATGTGGGAATTCAGCTTTGCAAACCAACTTCCTTCAGCAATAATGTGGTTTATGCTTCTTCTCTTGTGTTTTAATAAAAGTCATGGGATTAAAAACCCTCCCCAGTGACTGCTATCCCAGTGCTGAAATGTAAGAAAATGGATCACATACAGTACCACAATGACTGAATTTTTAGAAAAAAAAAACAGAGGAGATCAGTTGTAATGCGACATGGCTTCTCATGGGATACACTAATCCCGCTCAGAAGAATTAGCTTACTAGACTCAATTGCTCCTTTGGGACTTGCAAATAATGCCCATTTAAGTAATACGTATTTGCATGGTGTTGAGAACAGTGTCATTTATGCTTTGAGGTGTACCACAATGTAAACTCAAATTATGGAGAAAATTCTAGTCACATTAACATAGCATTATACAAAAGCAGCAACTGTTTTACAGGAGGAGCAGTGAAGTTAGTTTTTTTGGTGGTTATACACACTCTGGTCCTGGACCATAATAGTGGGTCCTGGGCATTGTAGTTATACAAACAAAATGAGATTTGGAAGTTACAGCAAGACGTTGTTCAGCAAGTTTTTATTCTCCTTGCCCTGAATAACCAAATGAGTCATGTACATTATGCAGAACTCTGTCCCCTTTCTTTTATAATGGTGCCTATATCTTACCCTTGTCTCAGTGCCTCTGATGTTCTTACTCCCCTAAATAGTGCCTTGCAGGTAGGCAGTCCCATAATTTCCAGTAACAAGAAATACTAAACTGTGTGAGCAAGAGTGGCAGAATGGGCCCTGAATAACGGAAGAATATCATCTCTGCTTATGGGCTCACTGCTACTCTGACAGCTACAGACTACTGAGCATTATTATGGAAGGCCACGTGAAAAACAGGTAGAGGGACAGGCACTCAAGCGTATTTCATGAGAGACTGGGAAGAACAAGACAGAGGAGATAATCTCATTCTTTAGGGAAGATAAGACAGGCTGTTTAAAACAATGTAGCCTTATCTGCTCTAAGTAACAAGTAGTAACACCCAATTTAACAAGCATTGCTTACTGTAGGAAGCTTAATTACTCTTCAGAATACATTCAGTACAAAATTTCTCAAGCTGATTGCTTCAGCTGAATGTCAATGTATTATGTTCTAGCCACTTCAGTAGAAACTGCTGTACAGCAGCCAAATTTTCTTCTGCTCCATAAGTGACGTGATGAAGAATTATTTAATGAGCTGGTGCATTTTGCATCTGTGTAAATATCTTTCATGTAAATGTGCATTACAGGTGATCAATGTGGCTTCCTCAGTGCTAAAAACTGTCAGCAGTTTTGACTGCACTTGAGGGTGTTGTGAGAAGGGATTTAGAGTTGATTCTGCAGCAGTTTATTCTGATCTAATCCCAGCCCACCAAAGACCCAACTATCCCCCTCTCTCCAGCAGTCCTTCTCCTTCCACTGTCGGTGAGGCTCTGCCCCATCTCCCACCTCACAAGGCAGTGCTGACCCCAGTGACAGTGGTGTGCATGCAGATCACAGAATAATTCACACCACAAAAGTGACAGCATAATTTGTAGGGAGAGTGGAGAAGCATTGTAGGGGCAAGTCAGAATAGGGCAAAATGCAAAGAGGCAAACCCAGAGAACTATTAAGAAGAAAGATAATTGTGGGAGAGATGGCTGGGGCTGATGGTGCCACCAGAAAAATGGGTTAGGTCCTGGGCTAGAGCATGGCACTGGATGCTTCTAGATACCTCCTGGGGGACTGGAATGGGAGGGCTTGATGGTGGGATGGAGGCAGCATAGAGGAGCAGAGTGCAAATGCTGCAAAGAGTGGAAAACAGTGATCAGAAAGCACCATGGAAAAGACAACACACCTCTGAGCCCTTTCTGCCCTGTATTCGCACAGTACAACATAAAATTCTGCAAGGTTTTCAGTTGCTTCTAGGGAGAAGCATTGTCTTCCATTTTTAGTCAGCTATATAGCTGACTACATATATATTATATACGTATCATATGTTACATATATATTTGCACTGTGTAATATATATATCCATATTCTTCTAGGAATGAAATCCCATCTTCAGGCCTAGTTTTGGCATGATATGCAGGAGTGGTTTCCTCATGTGGGGCTGCCTCCAACTCTCATGGTACTTGTGGTGTAGCTAATGGTAAAACACAAATAAATTTGATTTATTCATTTCCAGCTTGGTTGTCTAATCTTACTTACGTCTCAATACTTGACAAAAACAACTGACTTCATTTTATTTTTATTCATTATGACCCAACAGCTGCTGGGGGAAATTAGGTGTTTGCACTTCTGAGTACTGACCTAGCATAAGTAGCCAAATCAACAAAGCTTACCTGTGGTATCCTTCTGCATATTTCACCTAATTATATGTAATTTCAAGGCTTTTAGGATTTAGGATTACCAGCACTGCCATGAACTGAGCCACACTGATTCTTCTCCAATGACTTTTGGGGAAACAGTAAAAGATTGGAAAAATTTTTGGAAGGCAGTGGAAGATTTTCAAGACATCGGTTGCTTAACAAACAGATTTCCACTGCAAATTGACATATTATCAGCCTTTGTAAACAAGACTTAATGGGGTTTTGAGTTATAGTTTGACCACATGAAAAGCCCTGATTTTGAAAGAGAAGTTTGCAGTGTGAACAGGAGTCTGCTACAATGAAAACTTTTTTTTTTTTTTTTTTTTTTTTTTTTTTTTTTCAGGGGTCCTAGTCATATGTGATTTCATCTGGTGCTGTTGGGTTTAGGCTTTAATCAGCATTGAAAAGAAGCAAGAGGTTACATGGTGCTCCACTGAGCCAGCTTAGCTAATTCATTGAAAGATGGAAGTCTGAATGACTAAAGGAGCATAAGACATTTTGGAAAACTGTTGTGTACTCACCAGAAGAAGAAATGAAAATAGTATATTAAGTCATACTGCTGCACTGCTAATTCTAGGAAGCAAAGCTAGTCCTTCTTTATGAAGGCATCTCACTAATTCTCACAGCTAAAACCAATGATGAGATGCATTCTGAAGTGTACATTCTCAAAACTCTACATCACTCGCTTGTCTTCCTGCAAGGATATTTCAGCTTCTACAATGTTAAAAAGCAACTGAATCTGGGAATAGCCAGAGCAACAGGCAGCACATATGTCAGACAAAGTAAGAAGATGTTGGTTTTGTAGCTTGACCTCACCCTAATCTCCCCCAGAAGGAAGAAAACAGCTCAACAAATTGTCTTTGCCCTGGGCTCTGCTCCCAAGAACCAGGTGATGCCCACTCAGATGGGACCTGTCAAGAGACAAAAACCTCTTGTCAGAAGAAAACATCAGTAGGCAGCTTATTCCCCAGGTCTGTCATCTGCCCAGTAAAGTTTGCAGTAATTGCAAAATATGTTTCTGAGAGGGTTTCTTCTATTATGCTTGTCACAACTCTGACATGTTAAGTAGGGGCAAAGATCAGGACAAACATGACATGTGCCCTAAAGACAAATCACTGTCCAATTCTCCTCCAGCTACAAAGTGTTGGCAACAATCCCAAATTCTCAGCAGATGATACATAGGCCATGCATCCTTCCGTATCCTAAGCCCTGATGAGTCTGTCATTCTTACAGCAATTACAATGTTAGGTCCAGTTAAAAGAAGGAATCCAAGACTGTGAGGCATGAACAGATGACAAACTGAAGAAATTTGGGTTTGGATAACATGTCAAGAGCTCTACTCAGAAATCAAAACAAAATTAATTTCTATGTCTTCATTACTTCAGACAACAGCATCACTACAGCTCTACTTGCTGGCTGAAAACCCACTGCTGCCACCCGGTGTTACTATACCAGCATTGACCTGAATTTATCGAGAAGTAGCTCTGGATTTGGCAATACTAGCAGTTTTGAGAATGTTTACACGGTCTAGCAGGACAGAATACAGGAATAGGGAATGTATGTACAGATTTAGTGTTAGTGTATATGATTGGGGCTATCTGAGGCATGGTGTTGTGGTGGTCTAAAAAATTGCAGAAAACTACAAGAAGCAACTGTGGATGCTCAGTTATTGACAAGAAAATATCAGTCGATGGACTATTTTATTTAATTGGGAATCACAGACAAGTATATTAAATCCACAGGCAATGAATGCAGAGAAAGTGAATAACAACAGAATACTTTTTTTTTTTTTTTTTAGGTAATCCACTTTCTTTCAAGTTTCATTTCATGGATTTTCTTTAGCAGTGCTGCTTTCCTAAGCAAAACATAATGCATTTGTTACAGCCTAGGGAATGAGCTGCAGGTTGAAAGGTAGATTGAGAAGAAAAGCATACATTCATTGTGATTTTCCAGGTGATCAGTAATATTCAGGAATCTAACTTACCTTGCACTCCCAACTGATTGTTTTACCCAAGATAATTAAAATCTACATTCTCTGAGTACAGCAGCTGCTTGTAAATGTCAATGTTTTGGCCAGAAGGCTTTTCTCAAGACAATTCACAATGCAGTATCTGTTAAAATGCTGTTCAGTTGGGACCATGTTGTGATTGAGAGACTTCTGCTCATCAGAGCATCCTCATTATTATCAGTATTTCACTGAGTTATTCTTCTGTGACAGGTTTAGTTTCATTTTGTTCAGAGGAAATCAAGCTAAACACTGTTTTATATCACCTCCTCTTGAGAAGGAACAATGTTGGAATGCAAAAAGTGAGGAAAAATTCAACTCTGTATTCAACTACCTCATTTTTCTTGCATTAAATAATACCATCTTTTAATTGTTAACCTGTTATTCTTCATGCTAGAACATGGCACAGGTTACAACAGAAACCTCCATCAACCTTTGAAATGGCACAGGCTGTAGACTGTGAAAGAAAATACATAATCAAAAACAATTTGGATTGCATTAGATACTTGCTGTTCCTAGACTTTCCCAGCTCTGTCACCAAATTTGACAAAACCACTGCTGAAATAGGAGACACAGCTCAGGGTGAGATTTCCTCAGCTGGCTTAATCAGACTGATGTCCTTCTGCTCTTCCATCAGACCCGGTGATTCTGCTTCCCTTGCACTGACACCAGTGACTGGCCCATCCTCTAGTGAGTCAATTCACTGTCAGCAAAAAGCCACTCAATACTCTATTGTTGCCTTTAGCAAAAAGCACAGGACCATAGAGAGGCTGCAAGAGCCTCTGAGAAGGCAGAAATGAAGCTAGAGGAGTGCAAAGGTTGAAGGAAAGGGGCAAGTACCCCTACTGAAGTAATCCAGTCCTGCAACTCCAGATTATCTGTGCTTCGGTTACAACCATAAATATTAATTGTAAACTAGAATGTTTGAAAATGCCAAAAGATGTCTTTGTTAAACACCAGCAAGACCTTCCTCCTGGGAAGGAATCTGTGGTAGGGCATGGTGCCAATACAAACTTACATTTGGTTCTGGAAGCTGAACAGAGATTGATCACGCCAAAGGAACTGGAATATTTTCACTGATGTTACTATGACTGACGGTGATGATCAGCTCTCACAGCAGGTAGCATGTTTCATTTTTTCAGGAGTTTTGTCCTGACCTTGCATGCTAAGAAATTACTCAAGGAAGATATATACTTATAAAAGCTTACACAAGCATACCCACCCTTCCAGCTCCCTGTATCACAACAGGGCATTGCCAACTGCCCATCCTTCTCCTCTCCAGACAAGTTCGGAGAACGAGAATCTGCCATGATGGGAGTCCTCTTGTTATAGGCACCATATATTGAAGAGAGGACAGTGACATGAGAACAGAAAACACAAGCCATCTGGAGGAGCTGAGCAATTGACAACATAGCAGCCTATGAATTGGCTGGAGACAGCAATAAAAACATTTGATGTTGCTTAAGCTGATGACTAGTGATTCAAATCATCTCCTCCTTGAGATACAAAATTTCCAGCTCAGTCACCTTTTTTTTTTTTTTCTTTTCTTTTGTCAACAAAATTGTCACCAAACAAATGTCTCTCTAGACAGACATCTGGACACCATCTGACTCAGACCCCTCCTTATACCATGGCTGATGTGAAGCTTAGTTTCCCCAGACAGTGTTAGACATAACTGGGCAAAAAAAAAAAAAAGGAAAAACTGTAGGAGAAGAGAGATTGCCAAGGAAAGGTCATATATTTTAAAGCTAGTATCCAGGTGACCAGAATGCCATTTAATTACCTTCTGGACATGGAGGCAAACAATTGGAATTCAAACAATGACCTGTAATTGATTAATCAGAGCTTCCATATACCCAGGAAGCTCCTATAAGGCAAGTGGCCAGGACTCAATATTCCAGTTAAGCTATTGGTGAAAAGTAGTTCAAGCCTTCCTTTATGCTTTCCCTTCCTTCTACAGTGCTGGGATAGTAATGTTTGAATTGATGCCCTAGTATTTCTACATATAAAGAAAATTCAAAACAACATGAATGCAGCATGCAGACAAGTGATTAAACATTTTTTTTAGTCAGTGTATTGAGAATATAGAGAAAGGCTTATATGTAAAAAATACATAGTATTTTGTATATAATTTTGATTATATGCAGTCTTATATGTAAAGAATGATAAGAAAATACTTTTTCTACCAAGTGTAGATGGTAGAAAATGAGTCAATTTTTGTGTAAGACTAAACTATCATATTAGAATGCTTTTCATAAATCTCACAATTTTACAAAGAAATATCTATTATCAGCTCCAACTTTCATTTTGCATAGTAGGAAACTGAGACCCAGACCTGTATGTCTTTCATGAGGCCATAGTGACTAGTGCTAACAGAGTGTGAATTCTGAAATCTTAGACCTTGAAAAACTGAAGAAAATGTCTTAGAAAACCCCCATACTTCAACCAGTTCTGCAAGAGTAGACAAGTTAACAAGCTCTACTTCTGGTCCCCTGTCTCATGTCCCACCTATCATTCATTTTGTCAGTCCTTTATTTATACTGTTTGTATTTATACTGCTCTTCTAAAATAAAATTAAAAGCTTACTTTATTGTAAGTTTGCCCTATCAGAGAAGGAAAAAATCAACAGCTTATTTTATCTCCCATTATTTAATTTAGAAGTTATGGCTGAACTTCTACTGCATTATAGTAGATCCCTGTGAAGATATAGCAAATTAATTAGCAATGAAGGAGCAAATAAAGTGTTAATAGAATTTGAGCACAAGCAGTAACCTCCTCTTAAATGCCCATTAACTATTGCTTCATTGATAATAAATTATGATAGACCATGTAAGAACTACCTGAATATGAAATCATCTTCTTAAAAGAGATGCCCAGGTAAGCAGTACAAAATGAATTAATACTAGCAAGGCACAAATTCTTTGCAATAAAAGAATGATTCAGGAAACCATCTGAAATCAGTCTTCACTACATTATGTTCATGATCTGTCAGAACACATAAAAATGCAACAAGTGTGGCATTCTCTGCTAGGCATGGGAATATCAGATGTACTCTGAAATAATTCAAGGATCCAATTTCTGTGCACCACACACAAAAAAAGAGTGTCCACCTTTTTGGCCAGATATATGTGAAACCCAAACCAAGCTGAGGAAAGAGAACCCCTTGGACTAGTAGCAATAAAATAATGGACCACCACTTTTACCTTATGGGAGAAATAAAAAGCATGACAGAACCCCAAACTCTCTGGTTTGTGGATTTTAAATAATAATAATAATAAAAGAAAAGCTAGGCTTTGTCTTGAAAATAACCAGAGTTGTAACAATTAAGAATGTGCAAATGTCCATGTAACATTTTGATTCACCAGTAGAGGACACCCTACACTTCGTAAAATTATTAGACCAGTCTGGTCCGTTACTTCATTAATTTTGAAGCCAGGTGAAAACTCTGGGCCAGGTCCCACTTGCGTAAGGCACCTGCTCCACTACTCCAGCAGGAGCTCCTGCTTGTTCAGATTCTATTTTTTCTCATATATTTTTCCTGACTTCCTCCTGCAACCCAGAATTTAAGCCCATACCAGACCATGTTCAATCTCAAGATCCCGTCTCTGCTACTCAGTCCCTTACATTTCATAAACAGTTCCTAGAATGCTTTCTGTAGTTTCCTCAGCTTACAAAACCACTGAGGGTGCAATACAGCAAGGATTTTCTTCATGACATGCCCAAATATTCAGTGAGAAAGATGGCAGTGTTTTCTCTTCAGACAATGATGTGCTTCAAAAACTCAGTATTGAAGCTATGGGTCAACTTTTGTCTCACTCA
Source organism: Heteronetta atricapilla (assembly GCA_011075105.1). Lineage (NCBI taxonomy): Eukaryota > Metazoa > Chordata > Aves > Anseriformes > Anatidae > Heteronetta > Heteronetta atricapilla. The sequence goes on from CM021732.1 coordinate 111,666,257, forward strand.
TCTCAGACACAAGATGGGGTTTTTTTGGAACAAGTGTTAAAAAACTCATTTTTTCATGTATGATCACACAGCCTCCCAGGAGACAGTTATAGTGTCTCTTGATATCTAAGAAAAACAGTTTTCCAAATGTACACATGGGTTGTAAGTCGTATTTGTGCTACGTTCATCCATACATACCAAAATGTGTGATTACTTCCACACTTATATTCCAGAGATATGTTTGCATCTGTGCAAAGACTCCTGTTTCAAGATTTACACTGGTTCTAAATAAAGAAGTATTGAAGGAAAGGAAATGGTATTTTCAGGACAAATAGAATCAAGATGTTTTAAATTTCACTCCCAGTTGAAATCTGTGTATTGAAATGCAGTCAAGCAACCAGTTAACAAATACAGGAAAAAGGATTTCTTCTGCTGTCTTTTAAATCCATCCTTACTGATCCATTGTCTAAATCCAGCTTCTGGTGCCAGCAGGCTGGTATATTTGGGATTTCTTGCTGACAAATACAGTACTGCTAACATACTCAGCTGTCTCCACTCAGTGTAAAATGTAAAAATGCAGATGTGTCCAGGACTCCAGTAGACAGTGAGACAGGGCCCTTCATTCATTAAAAGATGCTGGCAGGACTCCAGTGGCTTTGAGAGACTTTCTGTAATCCATTAAAATGCTCTTTGAGGAGGAAAGTTTAAGTATCCTGTTATCTGAAATATACAATATATATGAAGATATGCAAGCAGTGTTATGAAGAGCAAAGTATGTTTATGATACTGAAATGCCAGATGGGAAGTCAAGAACTGAGTGGGAAAAGTATTAACAATGACTGATAAAGATGGTAGACGGTTCATTAATGTTGTTTCTATGTAGAATTATTCTGAAGATCAAGCTAAAACCATTCTATAATATACATCCTCATAGTGAAATAAGGATAATGCATCAGGTATTAGGCTTTCTGAGCCACTGTACAAAACATGAGGGATATCTTTTCTTTTCATAGACAAAGAGCAGATTATATAGTCTCATTCAGAATGTCACTTAATTTATGCTTTGAGAAAAATATAAAACTGGAAGAATAAATAAGAATTTTAACAGCTTACTTTGATTTCACATTAACATTTGTAACTGCCTTGGTTTCCATATAGAATTAATCACACATACCTACAGTAGAAATCTGAATGTGTCTGAAGTCTAAAAGCAAATACAGTGTAAAAAAACATACACATGTTTTTTTAACCTGTTCTTTTTAGTAAATATTAACTACTGTCAGAAAAAGAGAAAGGGCTAGGGAGACTCCTATTGCTGAAAGGAAGTCTTTAAGCAAACTTTAATAACTCCTGAGGGTCTGCTCTGCAAAATAGTGATTGCTGTGCTTAAAGCATCAGTACCACAAGTATGATTACACTTCACTCTTAGTGTGAATGTAGATGCAAATGGGCTCAGCTTATTTTATACAAGAACCAAGATAATGTATCTAAGTGTAAGAAAATTTTAAGAATACAGAAAATGGGAGTGACCAGATCTAGTTTGTCAATTGCAATTCTCTGCTGCCAGATAAAACCTCATATTGTAACTCTTTTCTCAAAACTAAGAAAAATTATTTTCAGAGCAGTTCTCTCTTTTCTTTTATCCTTATGCTTAATAGAAGTCTGTACCAGACCTCATCATCTCTTACAAGAAACCTGTTTCTACTAATTTCTGTTCTGAATTCCATCTGCAGGAAACAAAATAGGGACTTGAAAATGTAGGATCTAGACACTAGGTCACACTGGTAAATTTTCTCTGAACCTGTTGGAGGTTTCACACTTCACATAGGAAATTAGTACTGTGTACAGCTTTTCAGATGAACAGTGCCAGAGTCTTGCACAACAGGATCATGTTTTATATTCTCTCTGACAGAAATAACATGCCCAATACATATACCTTATGTATGTTTTCTTCACAGCCATATCTCACCATAGCAGATCCTGATCTGATGTCTCTAGCTTTAATCTTAGATATTGTTACAGTTAGTGATACAATTCTTAGTTATCTTTGATCTCATTTCACTTACTTTAGATCTCAAGGTCTTTTGCATTTGTCTTTTACATTCTGTTCCCTCACTGTGTGCTGCTTATCCTTGTGCCTCCCTATATTGTGTCATCCATACACTTACTCATTAGCACTACATTTACCTTTCCTGCTCTAGGCTACTAAAACCTAGCTTTGAGGTAGACCACAAATAACTTCTATGTGATAATTTCTCTTTCAAACTGTCTATCAGCATAAGTGTAGACATTAAAAAGATGTCACAAATTTAGTTGTTGCCAAAATGGCTGTCATTATACAGTGCATCGCCATATCAATATGTAAATGACCTTGGATAACTACTTATATTAAAAGAAAATTTGAGAAACTTCTAAATTCTTGGCAATGACATCAGCTGAAAGAACATATATTAATTTGAATCTTTTCTCCTTCTCAACACTTCATTAAGCCTTACATTTTCAATTGGGCTTGACAAAAATCCAAGATAAAACAAGGTATCTGACTCTTTATAACTCCAATAAAAAAAAAAAAAAAAAAAAAAAAACCACAGCAGAAGCCTACCATAGCAGAAGAAGCCCACACTCCTCTAAAGCCAAGTTCTAGTGCATGAGGCACAGCAGTTGAGGGAAGAAGGAGAGAAAAACAGATAAATATTTACTGTATCTCAACAAAGACAACAGTAGGTGTTTCTAAATCATTTTCAAGGTCTCCAACTCCTCCTGTCCCCTATGACTTGAGCTTAAAGACCATTTTAATTCAGATCCAGGATCTAGAATGATAAGAGACTATGACAGAAGTGAAAAAAATATTACTAAAAATATCCATGTGTGTCACTTATCTGTAAAAAATACAGCTAATATGAGTTCTACTCTGTACTGCTGTTGCATCCAGCTATGATTGATGCGCATAAAGCAGAGGAGAGAGGGATACCAAGGAGGCCCACTAAACCAGATGTAGTGCTAAACCATTTTACACCCTGCCTGATGAAGTTCTCTATTTCTCTATTCTAAGAAACTCAGTTGATGTGTACCTGGGTTAGTCAGGTACCCATAAACAGCCCCTGACAAAATTCTGTGCCCCAGACTCTTCAAAGATCTCTGATTGCTACCAAGAGGGGAAAGATTATGTCACACCATTCCTTGCCTTGAGGCTGGTACCACTTTCATATTCAAAGGGTGTGAAATGGTACATTTTTACAAATAGAAATAAGGAACAATTCTGGAAATAACAATAAATGTCACAAATTTATATTATATAAATATTCCCAGTGACATCATTGAAAAATGCAGTGAATGCACAGTCACTGCTGGAGAGCAGACGCAAAAGTAGATCCTTATACTATCTGGGATTGATCTGGGCTCATATGTCAAAGGGCAAATAGAATGAAAGTCACAATTTCATTACTGTGTCTGTCAAAAGAATGTATTAATTGATCCAAATTCTTTATTGTCTTTAATGGATTGAGCTGCCAAAGACAGTTAATGCCTCACATATTTGGGTGAATATAAGTTAGGATGCTCAAGAGCTTGTCAGAAGAAAAATGATACCTTTACAGTGAAACTGATGGCTAAGGTTAGTTCCTTCAAGTGCTAAAAAGAGATCATGTTATAATAATATTTTTACAACTTCCTCGTAAGGGTGACGAGAAGCAGGAGACCTTTTCTCCATTAACACCAGCGACAGGACCCGCGGGAACGGGGTTAAGCTGAGGCAGGGGAAGTTTAGGCTTGACATCAGGAGGGGGTTCTTCACAGAGAGAGTGGTTGCACACTGGAACAGGCTCCCCAGGGAAGTGGTCACTGCACCGAGCCTGACTGAGTTTAAGAAGAGATTGGACTGTGCACTTAGTCACATGGTCTGAACTTTTGGGTAGACCTGTGCGGTGTCAAGAGTTGGACTTGATGATCCTTAAGGGTCCCTTCCAACTCAGGATATTCTATGATTCTATGATTCTATGTTTTTCTCCTTTCAAATCTTTATTTAAACAGTTTCTTCAAGTGTAAAAATTCCTTGCATAAATATCCAAAGACTAATTGTTCTGTAGAATGGTATTTGAAGGAAAGATGCCTTCTGCATGTACTGTAAGAGTGCCCAGCTAAACATACAGTTACTCACGCTGAGCTTTCCCACTATTTTCTTACAAAATAAGAAAATGCTGTGCTTAGAAATAGTACCTCCCTATGGCCAAATCCAGTAGAAACTGAAAATATACATATTCATAGTGAAAGATGACACTGAGCAATCCTATGTGTGGACATAGGAATAACTTTCTGTGTGTGGTTCACAGTTTGAGCTTCTCACAAATTCACAATACTCAAGAATGCTCAAGGACAGGCAGAGATCCTGGCTGGTAAAGTGAGGAGTGCATGAATGCGGTGTGTGAATCTTTCATAAGGAATGATATTTTCTATACCACTAGTATTGTCTGCCTCTGCAATGCTGTCCTTATAAAGGCCTTCTTTGATTGTCTTTCCTATTCTGCTGTCCCATGCTTGTGGCAGGACTTGCTTTATTTTGTTTTGTTTGTTTGTTTTGTGTTTTGTTGTTGTTGTTGATTTGTTTGTATTGTGGACAGAGAGAGAAAAAAAGCCAAAGAGAATTGGGTCTGAAATGTAAATATGCTTTTGAGGTGTAGTGTTACTTGTCACTCTTCACCCAAAGCAGCAGAGGTCTGGAAAACTTCAGATGTCTGGAAAACATTTTCCCACCTCACCTCCTAACTGAAAGTGCTTATCATGCATGATCTGCCAGCAAGTTAGATTTTGGTGTAAACAAGGTCACGCAAAAACCAAACATTTTTATTTAGAAGTCTTGAAACAAAGCTCAATTGCTAGAGTCAGCTAGCTACTCTCCTTTATGCAACTAATTTCTTGTTGGAATTACAACAATGATCAGAATTTATATTTCCCTCTGTGAAATACCAGCCCATGGGGAATTACAACAGAGCTTGTTTAGTTGGGATTTCTAAACTAGAGTGGGAAAAGCAAGCAGGGAGTCCCCAAACTGTAATTTCCACACTATAATGGAATAAATAAATAAATACATGAATCAAAGACACCTGATCCAAGTTTTCAAATTTGGCTAAAAGCAAACTTTTCAGCCAATTAGTTATAAATTTTGCAGACTGCAGTCAGTATTTATGCACACTCCTTTCAATTAATTGTTATTGCCACCACTGGAAATGTTATCAATGGCGGTGTTAATGAAAAGCATCTATTGATTGTTGTCCATCTTCTCTCACACTTCTCTTGACAGAGAACTTTGGCTTTATAGACGTGCAGTGAGACAAGAGGGAACACCCTAATCTTGCCATCTCCCTGCAGTCACTCTGAAGGCACAAGGGCTTGCAGACTGGCAGGGTGGGGAAGCAGTAGCAGCGGTTCCCGGGAAGGAAAACCCTTCCAGCTGCCTGTGGTCCTTCCAGGCTGGATAGGCAGGGATGATTCATGCACCCAGTCACTGATAGTTTGTTTCTTTCATAACTGGAGGTCTGGATTTTTCAGGAGTTCCTAGACCAAAACATCTTATTTCTTACAGTGAACTTCTCAAGCACTATGCATAACTCACAAACTCTTCACACTTGCCCTAAACTTACAAGCTCATTGAACTCCTTGCAATATTTCACCCTATGTTACATACTGTTAAATAGGTGAAGATTTTCACTTGAAGCCATTTCCATATATGTTAGCAATCTGTTAGAGGGGTTAACATTGAGCAGTGGATGTCACTTCTTGCTCTGTGTTTTCACAGTGTCAACTTCAATTTTTAAAGATAAATTCAGTTTTGTCCACAGACATTCAAAATGAGTGAATCCAGGATGGTTCCTGGTCACTGACAAAAAAATCCACAGGAAAACAGGTGGACACTGGTATAACCAGGACCTATTCTGTTCCTGGATTCAAAACTGAAGAAAACAACATTCAGCCTAAGCAGAAACTGCATTGGGTGCCAAGAAAAGCAAAGGAGTAGTGGACTGATAGCTCTCCTAGATGCCTTGTTTGGAAGATGTACAGCTGCATCATAGACGAGCTAAGCTTTCACAGAGGTTATTTTGGTACATCCAAGGAGAAAGGATTGCAATAATCCATATCACAGAAAACCAAAACTTGGATTACAGAGTCTGGGTTCACCTCCAAAGCTGTGTTTCTTAGTTATCCACCGGCATTCCTTACAGCGACTATAATAAACACCCAAAAATGGAGCAAACCCTGAGACTGAATACAGTACTATAACTTAAACAAGGAATAACAGCAGTCCACCTATGAGGCAATGCCTTCAGCTTTTTCATTTTCATCAAAGTGGTGCTCCCCCCCCCCCTTTTTTTTTTAAATTACAACTCCTATTTCTTTGCTTTGAACCAGGCCCTTTTCATCTCAAATCCCATTTTTCACCACATTAAGGATCACTCATATTTGACATTTAAGACACTATAAATGGACATTATTTTCTGTGACACGGTATTACAGATATGAGCATATCTGAGGTGAAGAACGGTGCTGTTTAACAGAAGTTTTCCAGGTGAGAGCTACTGGGAGAGGAGGTGGAGGAAGTTCCTAGTAAATAGCTTCAGACTTGTCAGAGAGAAATGAAAAAAGGCATTTTGAAAGGACAAGACCTCCCCACTCTCCCAAGTCTCTCATGAAGTCAGCTGTCTCAAATGCCAGGTAAGCTGAAACTGCAATAACACTGAGGTCTCGTCTACCTGTAGCTGTAAACAGGCCATCCAACAGTGGCAAAGGGCTCTCTTTACACCTAAACCAACATGATACTTCACCAGCACTCAGTGAAGCCAAATGTTGCAAAACCTAGCCTGCCACCAGCTAGATACTTGCTGGTGATGTACAGCAAGACATGTCTGGGGCTGTGGAGGGTACAGGTGTCAAAGCGACGTCTTCTTAATTAGAAGCTGGGGTTATCAGTTAGCAACTGGGCAAATCACCAAGGAAGAAAAGAAAGCAAGGAAAAACATGAATGGTTCCAAGACTGCTGACTGATCTGCTGGTTTTTCTGTGAAGCTGAGAAGGCCTGAGGCAAATTTGAAAAGCAGGAAATCTTAATAGGGTAGCTACAAGAAATATGCCAGTGAAACAAAGTCTTAGACGAGTAGTAGATGTCCAAGTTTTCAAAGTGACAATGAGAACTCATGCACCCAACAAAAAAACACATTCCCCAACCACTGAATTCTTTATTCAACAGCATTTCTAATTATCACCTCTGTCCTAAGTTTAAAACTCAACTGCAAAGCTTAAAGTTGTGACTGCATCTCAGTACAGCCTCTGATTATTAAAAACTCTTCATGAATTAGACCTGAAAGAATTTCTACTGAAAGCCAAAGCCTAGATATCTTATCTATGACTTTGCACATTCAGCTTCTAGAAAAGTGGCTGACCCATGTCAGACAGTCATTTTCAACTTTCATGCTTAGAAAAGTGCTAAAAATGAATTAGTACTAATGCTTTTCCAAGCTTTGTTAACCTTGCTTGCTCAACAGCTGCTCTCTGTTCATTATAAGACTGAAAAGAAGCTGTAATGGCCTTGGCATAGCCAGAATTTGGGGAGCAGTGCTCTAAAAGCTTCTGAACAATTTTTCCCTTGGAGAAGGATGATTGGCAAATGTTGGCAGTCTGAGGACTTTTACATCGTGCGATGATGAATGCCACAGACCTACAGTAAATAGGGCTGCTGCGAAATTTAATGGCTGCTTTAGATGCTTCATTTTGTATTAGAAAAGGTCACCCATTGTCCTAGCTCACATGATTAATGTGAACTCCTGTATCTTTATAGGATATTTCTACAATATGTGCTTTGCAAGTAACTGTTTGTTCGTCATTTCAGACTATACCAAGGTTTACTACTCAATGTGAATTTAGATTTGTTGTTGAATACAAGCATTTTTCCAGCAGGCTTGTGTAAGCTGTCCTACTGGGAAGAGGCTTATGTCTGGGGTCTAAACAATGCTTGTAGCCCACTTTAGTACAATTTACTCCAGCAGGATTGCTGAAATGCATGTTTGCAGTGCCATTTTAAATAAACAAATTACTAAATCCATGCAGTACTTCACTACCTATTCTGTAAATTTGAAACAGGATTTTTTTATTTTTTTTTTAATCATCATTATTTCCCCGAGGTCTGGGTGGCTTAATGCCATCCATACAAACAGGAAACATTAACATGTTCTAGTTTCCTTATTCCAAAGTTTTTCATGTCACACCTATGAGCCCAGTGCTTCACAGTATGTCTTGCTACTTATTAGGGGTATTTGGCATCAAAAGGCAGACCTTTCTTCTATCAGAAAAGGACAAGTGCTTTTGAAAAAGACTGGGACAGACTTGTGCACGAAATCACATTTGATTTAGGAATCCCAGGACTTGTATCTCAGTCAAATGTAGTTCTTTCTTGATCTTAAGTATTTAGTTTCACTATTCTTTACTCAGAAGTCCAAGAGTGGACAGCCTAATGGGGATTCACAAAAATAGGGGCAATATGTAAATCAAAAAGGGAAAAGAATAGTGAAATTAAAAGCCATGAGATCTCTAAATGGGCTGAATATCCTGGACAATTCACAATCCTTAAGTTATTCTGTGTTTTACATGTCATATAAGTCCTATCTTCCCGACAGCCCCTAATTCTGTAATTGTTACTAGCATTTTCCTGTGTGTTTCACAGGTTTTAAGAGGGAAGGCATTAAACAAAGAATCCTAAACAATTGAGCTAAATATCTACAGCAGACCTTATCCTGTACATATGAGGTATATGTAATACAGCTACATGCCTAGGATAAATTGTATCAATTTTATGACAAGCTAATGCCACTGACAGGCTCTCAAACACCTGAATTATTAATAGATATGCCAAACCCATGAGGACTTCTAAAAGGTAAGCATTTATATAACAATATTCAGATTATTAGGAAATAAAAATAGAAACAGGCATGAGATGTTTCACATATATTAAATGTGAGTCAGAACCTAAGAATCTGTAGCTTGATTTTGCTTCGGAGTTTCAACCCCCAAGCTTTGTTTAGTCTCCTTTCTTTTTGCTGTAGCTGTCCATACACCTAGGCCAGTGCAAGCATTAAAGCAAACAAAATGTCTGTCAGCAATTGAAGGCTTTTACCCAATATTCTGCAAGGTTTTACAACTACATCTTCCATTAAAATAAGATTAGCTTATGTTGGTATACTAAACTGCTGAATATAGAGAGCAATTATTTACCACAATTTAAAGACATTAAGAACTTGTCAGAATCAAATCAATTCTTGGTTAAGTAAGGTACATTAATAATTGCCAGTTGATGAAACTAATATGGATTTTATTTTAAACTGAGAGAGAAAGAAAATATTCATCATCCTTGTCATTTTTATGGAGTTATTCAGAGAATGAATTATTGATTATAGGCACAGGATGAGTGAATAGACTGTAGATGTTTAGGTACTTGTCAAATTAAGAAGTGTGATTACAACAAAATGCAGAATTATGACAAAAATGGGTGCAGTGGTTGACACTTCTTTACCAGTGAAGAACAGGTACAGCTGATTTGTATAGAATAAGGCAAAAAGAGAAAGGGTTTGGTTCAAGATCCTGAGAACACAAGAATCTCTAAAGCTAATCTTAAAATATTACAAAAAATACATATATATCCTCCTCTGTCTTCCATAAATTCCAGAGTAACTTGCAATACCTCCATTTTACACACTTGTGCCTTGACATCTATACTAGGGAAAATGTTGCATCTCCTTGCACAGCACAACTGGGCACCCCAGAGGATGCAGTGCAACCTGCATTGCCACGGTGAGAAAGACCTCCTTCACAGATGGGGCCCCAATGTCACATACCACCAATGAGCTTATTGCCTCCACACAGGAAGTATGCAAGGGATGGGAGAAGGCAGAGCTTGGGGGGCCATGTGCCCTGAAGCTTTGTTTTGACACTGCAGTGCTTTGATTGGTAGCTCTGCATGTGATTGAGCTGGCAGCCTCTCCTGGGAGTGAAGGCATGCACTTGCATTGCTGTAGGCCAGTGTATACTGATCAGGGATCAATCATTATATTTTGTGCAAGTGCTTTTCTTCTTTCTTTCTTTCTTTCTTTTTTTTCTTTTTTTTTTTTTTTTTATTAATTATATATGAAAGAATTGCAGTATTAGAAATAATTTACCTTCAAATATTTTCTTTCTATCAAAAGCCTACTGAAAACCAAACTCTCTGCATTTTGGGTTATATGTTGGTAGTCATGGTCGTTCTTTATGAGATAGCCTCCCAGCTAATTTTATCTTTCAGTTGCACTTTATAATAGTCAGATGCTGGTGTGATTTAGGCAATAAAATAATGATAAAATATATTATTACTTTTGGTTAGTGTTATAATTTTTTGGTGCAGTTATTCTTATTTGACTCAGGTCACCATGTTCAGAATGTTGTATAGCAAACATAAGTTTTGATCATTTTATATACTAAAAAAGATCCTAATATTGACATTTTATCTGGAACATTTTCATAGGGTTACAAAAAATGGTATACGAACTGCTCTTTGAAAGGTTTATATATATATATGTATTGATTTAATATTTAGTGATGCTTTCAACAATCAAGAGACACAGGATTCTGTAGGTTTCCTTTTAAAGCTCCACATGGGTTACTTTTAGAACTGCAAGTACTGTGTTCCCAATGCTAAAGAAAAATTGTAACTTAATTTTAATGATGTATTTGCCCTTTAAGAAATATTGAGCATTAGGAAGAAATTCAGGCTCTTTTTTGTTTGGGAAAATGAATCTCAGTAGCTAGACTACAACTATAAGATCACTTTTGGCCACTGATAGAGTTAAGTGACTCATATTTTACTGTAAAGAAGTTATACCACAAAAAATGTGTTATATTCCAATATATTTCAGACCACTGAACTGAGTTTCTTTAAGCTGACTCTACAGATATACAACTGCATTCATTTGAAAGTTTAAGAAGATGATTTCATAGGAGTTTACCATATAATAAGGAAGCTTTTAAAATTTCATTCACACAAATACCGTCAAAATGAGATAGTAGATGCTTGTCATTTACAAGTAAATAAATCCTAATCCTTGAGGGAAAAATGGGCATTGGATTATTCACTGCTATAGCTCACTTGTCAGCCCTTTGTATAAACTGATGATTAAGGAAAAGCACTTTGTAATGTGTGGTTTAACCCCTCTGATTTCATTATAATGATCTGAATGAGACACATATGATGAAGTGATTAAGACCCATGAATCTCTACACTGAATGGAGAACACAGTCTCTAAAAGGAGCCCTGGTAGACATCCCAACATGAGGCCCTGGTGACGCCTCATAGTTTTGTTATGGAAGTAAGTGCTAAGTTCTGGAGTCTAAAGAAGTCTTCATTGTCATAGTGGTGATGTTACATTACTTAACTTGTGGTGCTTGATCCTCTAAGCCTAGTCTACATCTCTGAATAAAGTGGCAACACAATACATAGGGAAAATGGGTGCCTGAGAACAAGATTCATAAAAATCCTCCCACTCAATTCAAAAACTCTGCATGAAATTCCTCCTCTTCTTCTTCCTAAAAATCTGGAAGAAAACCATGTTATTACTCCATCATGTGCTAAGGTTAATCAGATCTTGCTGCAAGAGTGCACCAGCCTGTAACCAAAACTCTCAAAGCTGGGAGAAAGAATAGGTCCTGACCAGTTCTGCATATACACTGGGGTCTGTACTGCTTGACCCCATCTCCTATGTGTTCTAGTCATGCTCAAAAGCAAATCCTTATGCATGGGGAGCCCGCAGCTGCAATTTTCCATTTAGAAACATAAATTATATTTAAGTCACTTTTGAGATCTGACATTTTCTTTCCAGCATCCACATAACTGGAGAGTTTTTAACCTCTGTAAAGAAGGGAGAAAAAGCAAGGCCTGCCCAGGGGATAGGAGACATGGATGAAGGCAGGGGCATAGCTGGTAGAGGACATTGGCTGTAGTACATCTTAAGACTGTAATATGACTTGAAGCTGTAGTAGCATCATTGCCAGTTGGCTGTGTTTCTATACCAGTCCTCATCTGGCACAGTCTTTCTCTTTGTCAAAGTCAAAGTGTAAGCCTCCTTCCCGCATCTGACCTATCCGCTGATATCACAGACCACCATTTCTATGTCTCCGGGTGAAAATTATCATCTATCACAGAGTGTACATCCACCTGTGACACATTTTTCATGGGATGAGAAGAGAATTTGCACATGGAAAAATCTATTTGGGTATATATCTTGTAGGGTAAAATCCAGGCCAGAAAAAGGGTATCTTATTCCCTTTCTTTATGTGCACTTTTAGTATTTCAAAACCTGTCCACCTTCTCTACTTTTATGGCTGTTTTTCATGCAACTTTTAATTAACAATAACTTTTCACATTAAAGTTTAATTAATTTTTCCCCCATAGTGAATCATTGGTCAACAATTCACAGCAAGTCTTATTAAAATCCGATGTAATTACTCTCTACACATCCTGAGAACATTACAAACATTTAGTTCTTATGGTCACAATGATTAAAGAATTGAATTTGCTGAACATTATTGTTAGAGCTTATACATCCACCAAGTCAAATGTATTGGTGCTTTGTGCTAGACTTGTAAAACTACACTTCACCCAGCCAAGCTACTCAGCTAAATCCTTTTTATCAGATTGGAATTGGAAAAGACTGCAGAGTTTGTAGGAAAATTTGTAAGTGCCATTCTTCTTTTTGTTCTTATTGCTTGGATTGTTGATTGCATTTTCCCCTGGCTGCCTCACTGGATTTTCCACCAGGGATTTACAACAGCACACCATATAAAGAAGGAAATAACAAAATTATTAATGACCCATTGACGCCTGCCAATTCTGAAGAGGATTTTTACCTGGGGCTTTCAAGTATTTCATAATTATTTGACACTACTGACTACTTTTGCCAAGTCCACATATTTCCATAAGGCTGCTGCAGAGTGCACAAATACATTCCAGGGTTCCAATTATGCACCAGCTCAGCCCAACATGTAGCTCTTCCACTCAATTTACAATGCTCACAGGTGTTCCTTAGGATTCAGCATACACTGCACCACTCATCACATACCTGCCATCACTTCTTGAGTGTCAAAGGCTCATTTTGCCTCCTTTATCCCTCCTCACTCACACATAAATCACTCCAATGTTAGCAGTGAACAAATAATCTGTAAGATTTTTGTCATGATGCTTCACTGAGGCCATTTCACAATAAGATGAGAAAATTAACAGGTAAAAAATTGATTATTTAAGATGCAGAAGACCTCTGATCAATGTTCCTAGGCGCTGGCCTACAGTTACAAAGTGAAAGCCTTATTTAGCAAAACAGGATTAAATGCACAGGAGATCTTTTTGACATTTGTTTACTAGATAGCTTTTGAGACAGAAGGAGCCCCACACTGCCACACAAGGATCAGTGACTTCTCAAGTCTGAAGGCAGATTGCATTTCTCCTGTTTTCCCTATAAATCACAGGTGTTGCAGACATTTCATACCCACCCACCACTGGGCAGGTATTGCCAGTAAACCCTGCTCTCCATTCCAGATGGGCTTGATTTGGATTGACTTTGACCTCCACAGCAGCAGTGAAGGTGCCCCTTTGGGTGTTAGTGCAGCTGATGAGGACAGCTGAAATTCAGTTTTACAGAAATGAGGATATATAATCTCATCTCTGTTCTCAAGTTAGTAGTGAATCTCAGATCTATTTGCACTCCCCTATTCTGACAACAGCATATTACATTTCAAGGAGTAATCTGATAGGAAATAAAAACAAATACATCAAGACTGTCACACTACTAAAGAAAAAGGGAATTAATATATGTTTACGTTATAGGACTAGTGACCTGTTTCAGGATTCAAGTTCAAACATATAATGCAAGGACCTACTTGTTTGTTCAAACAGTTCCGAAAACTAGCCAAGAAGTAACAATATCCTTGACATCTGTAGCTCTTTAAAGCAGGAATTACATTAGAATAACTGACAAATCTTTGCACACACACAGCTTCCCATATGCTAGGTGTTTCTTTTAAAGTAAAGAAAAATCATTTTCCAATTTTTGCCTAACTGCCACTTCAACAGGCAGGTTTCCTAGGACAAAATTCGAGTGCATTTATGAAAAGATGAAGGAAACAAAAAGAAAAAAAAAAAAAAAAAAAAAAAGGAACTGCTAAGTCACACTGCTACAAAGCTTTCTTGCAGTCAAGGTCTTGCAGAATGTACAAAACAAGCTGCCATGGGAAACCTTTAGAGCCAGGTTGCGTGCTTCTTGGTGTTGTTTTCCTTCTCACTGGTGCTTCAGCTACCACTAATGAGACTGTTCCTGACACAGCAACGTAACCAGGAGCTGTATTTGGACACAGCACAAAGAAGTGGAAATGCAAGAGGGGAGGACAAGAACAGTTCATAATACCAGGACAATTTTGCACAGTGGTGCTCTTTGGATCAACGCAGTAAAGATTGTGGGGAGGACAAGGAGTTGAAAAGGGAATTATATTAGGTATCACATGACAAATCAGTTGCTACCAGAACCTTATATTAACAAATTTGTCCCTTCTTTTTTATTTCCTTCCAGTATTGCTTATTTCTTCTAAATCCAAAAATTGCCTCACTTGTTGGCAGGAATTTTTACTCACAAGAGTAAAGAACAAGACCTTTTCTAAATTACAGCTAGGATCTAGCATATATATTTGCTGATAAACAGGAGAAGAACTTGCACTTCCTTTGAGGACGGACAGAAAAGTGAGATGACAAAAGCTGTGTGAAACCTGAAAATAACAACAGCTACAATTTGTGTGACCGAGGCAAGAGTTTTAAGCTGCTTTGCTGTTTGTGTGAGCTCACAGTCCTTCAGCAACTTGCAGATTTAGTTTTGAAAGTTACACAGCAAAAATTACAACCTTCAGCTGTGAATGAGAATTCACAAAGATGCTGTGAGGCCACAGCAAACTTTCTGAAGTGGAAAATCTACTCTTCCAAATCTACTAAGCTAGGAAAGACTCATACACAGCAAGCAAAACACATTCCAGCTGATTAGGTCCTCCATCATGTGTTTTTTGGCACAGGCACTCGTGCTTCCACAGAAATACTTTCACAGTTAATTTTAATGCCTGTCACATAAAGTATTAATAGCAGGACTCCAAGATGGTGCCAGCACAGCTAGTCATAAGCCACATTATTATACTGCTAAATACTAAGTGTAAATATGAAAATATGATTGGAACCTGCTTGGCTCAGTGCTGCTTAACACTGAGTTTAGATTCTCTTCTTCAGAAGACATGTAACAGGTTTTTCTTTTTGTGCTACTCTTCCCTCATGCTTCTTTCATATGTAGGTAAATGCACTCCGTAGCACCGACAAAACAGGTGTTTGTGTAATATCCTCAGGAGGGCCACAGCAATGCTTTTCAGAGGGGAATAAATGACAGCAGTGGCAACTGCAGAACAAATGTGAGCTGGCTACTGCAGTATTGTCATGGCAGGGATTAGTTTTTATGAAGTCTATTGTGGTTTGTCATGTTAGTGACTAGGCAGCTGTGGAAATCTTACACAGAGTTTCTACTTCCTGCCAGCTCACAGAAACAAAGCAGCGTGGCACTGCTTTGTGGGAAAGTGGTGTGGGAAGGGGCCACAACATAAGTGATGTGGTAAAGCTTAGCAAGAGTGTTCAACGTTATGGCACACTGCACGAGCGAGAAGCTACAGAGGTTTGTGATTATCCAGCTCTCCAAGGTGACTAGGTTGGACGTCACTCTCTGCTCCACGGAGGGAGCTCTTGTTTTAACATTTACAGGCTGGAGAGCTGGAGCAATTTCTGCACGCAATCTCCCAGAGCATGCCCTTCTTCATCTAAAAGCTCGTCGGCAGCTATTGCTCAATCAGATTCACAGCACAACCCAGACCCACCTCTCACTTCTTGTTTCATGGATTGGAAACGCTGGTTGCGTGAAGCTGGTCAGTGAGTGCCTTGAGCACCTGGTTATTCTCATTTCCCTTCTGTGCCTTCTCCACTAGTCTCACTGCTGCTTTGATTGCCTGGTGTGGCTGCTGAAGAAGATTAGCAAATGGAGATGAGTCTTGAAGATCATAGAATCATAGAATCATAGAATATCCTGAGTTGGAAGGGACCCTTAAGGATCATCAAGTCCAACTCTTGACACCGCACAGGTCTACCCAGAAGTTCAGACCATGTGACTAAGTGCACAGTCCAATCGCTTCTTAAACTCAGTCAGGCTCGGTGCAGTGACCACTTCCCTGGGGAGTCTGTTCCAGTGTGCAACCACTCTCTCTGTGAAGAACCCCCTCCTGATGTCAAGCCTAAACTTCCCCTGCCTCAGCTTAACCCCGTTCCCGCGGGTCCTGTCGCTGGTGTTAATGGAGAAAAGGTCTCCTGCCTCTCGACACCCTAGGTATGAGAATTTCACTGCGGTGCCATCATCCCTATTTTCAACCTTGAGGAGGCAGCAACCCAAGAAGAAAAGCACAAGGTGAATTAGGATGGAGGGAAAAAGTGGTCACTGCTGAACTACAGACTGCCTTTAGTTCTCTGGTTTCCCACAAACTTCTACTATTCCCCTTGCCCTTGTAATGTGTGTACCTATCTATCTACCTAAAAAACCTACAAAACCTGCAAAACTGTAAGCTTTTTACTAATGTAGCTCAACAAAATGCCCAGCAGTAATTTGTTTGTTGGATTTTTTCTTTCATCCTTCCTTCCTTCCTTCCTTCCTTCCTTCCTTCCTTCCTTCCTTCCTTCCTTCCTTCCTTCCTTCCTTCCTTCCTTCCTTTTTTCTTTTCCAATGCAGAGAACTCTCAGGAGCTTATCTGAATGGATTTCCTAAGGAACTATAGACAGCCATGACTCCTGGCACCTTCAGTTCTCCCCTAAATTTTATTTAAATGATAAAACCAAACAAACAAAAAGGAGAGACTACTGTCCATGCTTTTCTGCAGAAGAACAAAACAAATAGATGACAGATGGTAAACACATCGCTTAGGCAATGTGGGAAGCTGCTCACAGGCCAAGGTTGTAAATGAAATATAAGGCTCTGTGGAATAGCAAATAGAATTAGAGGCTGATGATTGTTCTGGGGTATTGTTGATTTTTATTTGTTTTTAGGAAATTGGAATCATGTTCCCCAATATTGAATTCATTAAATGGCTTAATTTGTCCCTTTTCTTCTGTTGACAATGCACCTGACACCTATTTTTATGGTTTTATTTTATTTTATTTTTCTGATTTCAAGACATTCCTGATTTCATGGCATGTGGCAGAAAATCTAACCAACATAGCCTGAGATGATTCTAAGATGTCCTGAAGTACCACTGAGCTACTGTGCATTTGCTACTTTATTTCGACGAAGTCACTGCAACATGGCGTTCTCTCATCCAGAGAAGCAAATGCCTCATTACATGCTGAAATAATTTGGCTATTTATTTTTAGAGTTATTATATTCTCTCTCTCTCTCTCTCTCTCTCTCTCTCTCTCTCTCTCTTCTTTTTTGTTATTGCTCTGCTTCTTTTTTTTTGGTCATGGTGAGTGTCTACATTAGTAATTTAGTTCAGTTGTTTCACTCCACAGATCTGTTCCTACTGGGCTGTGCTCCCTGACAAATCAGCAGTACCCAGCACCAACTGTTAGA
This sequence comes from Heteronetta atricapilla, assembly GCA_011075105.1. Taxonomy (NCBI): domain Eukaryota; kingdom Metazoa; phylum Chordata; class Aves; order Anseriformes; family Anatidae; genus Heteronetta; species Heteronetta atricapilla. The sequence continues at coordinate 111,683,929 of CM021732.1, forward strand.
TTTGTCCCTGTTGTTTTACTGAGCTTGCCCTGATACTCTGTGGCAGATTATGTTCTGCAGTACATTGCCTATTTTTCACATCTGCTCAATGTATCATGGATCTTGCCTACTTTGGTTTTGCAGGAGACCCTATTATTAGTGGGATTGGTTTACATATTATTTCCACATATGTTACAGATTATAAAGCAGTTACAACAAACATGCCAGTGAAAGCTGTTCCCTGATCAGTCCCTCTTTCTCTGCTAAAGAAAAGTCTTTAAGGATGTTTTCACTCAAGCAGGGAAAACTGAGCAAAAGGTTAGATCAGAAAAAAGTATCAAATAGAGCATAGCAAAGGACTACAGATAAATTACAGAATAATTGCTGCTAATAACACACTATTCATTTTATTGTTGCCAATCTAGTGGATTTTCATTGTGTAATACTGAGATAAGAGATTACTGTTGGGAATTGCAAGAAGGAAGACAGGAAGGATAACATCCAGCTAGCAAGACTGTAAATTGTCTCAAAGTCAGGCTGCATTAGCAATAACCTGACAGTGGAACCACATTAGATTATACTAAGATGGTGAGAGCAGTATAGAATGCCCTGAATCAATCCTATGTACCTGTCTACCCAACTGGAGGCTAAACAGTGACAGATATAGGGCAAGGACACATCAGTCTCCCTCAGCAACTCCCAGGCTGCAAACAACCCTACCCAACCACAGACAGCAAATAAGGTATTTCCAGATCAGAAAGCTGCTGGGAGAAGATGTGTATCCCAATCTTCCTCATACTTATTACAGAGCCACGCAGCAGTGAAAACTGACAAAAGATAGAAGTATAGCTCTATGTAAACTTCCTGGTATCAGAAGGAGGCGTGGATTTCTGACCAGTCTGTATCACAGACGGCTATTGCTACTGTTTGGCAGACCAACTTACTTGCAGATTTTGCCCCGTCTGTGACCCTTTGTGTGATGTTAAGCCTAATCATATGACGTGCAGGCAAGATCAGACCCAGAGCACTCTGGATTCAGCGAAGGCTTTCAGGGAGTGCATGAACTTTAATACAGCTCTGACAAGAAAAAATAAAAATAAACAGAACCACACTACTATTTGTTTTTAAAACAAGCAAAGAAGCAAACAAACATCTGTGCCCTTCACATCTCTGAAACTGTGGTGAAGCGATGATGTGTATTTGTCAAGTTTTGCACATGCTCTCCACAAGACTGCAAATATCCCAGCAGTGCCTCTGCCTCCACAAACCTGGGGGCTTTTAAGGGAGCTTAAGCTGTTGCCCAGCCATGCTTGCCTCCCCAGAAATGATCACAAACCACCCCATGATAGGTGGGATGTTTCATATGGGCTTCATGCAAAGGTGCAGATACATCGCATGAAAAATTCTTACTGCAGTGTCTTGGGTTAGCAGAGTACATTAAAACTCACTGATTAAACCTCAGATTTCCATGAAAACTACAAGTGTTCCAGTTCCCCTCCTGATGAATCCATAAGCATGAATTCAGAACAAGTAATTGCTGAAGGCTACCTGACATTGAAAATTCATACAGCTGCAGTAGCAACCAAGAGTTGTGTAGGAACTTCAAACACCAACTTCAGATTGGGGTCCATGCTGTGCACCCACAGAAGATAACCAGCAGGGTGAGATGTAGGCTCAAAAATGTTAAGCTCTCTGCATAACATGCAGATAAACTATAAGTAAGATCCGAGCACAAAACTGGCTGAAAAAATGTATCCAAGGGAGTTACTAATAGCACAAGTATGCTCTATGAGGATTTCACTTGTGTGCAACAGCTTTCAATATTCTTATTAATAGGTTGGATAAAGAAAAATATAGTATTTCCTAAATCTACAGGTTTTACCAACACAAAAAGGATAAATGGGAAGAAATTCTTACAAATTAGAAACACAAATTTTTAAAAATAAATAAATAAAATAAAAAAGATCGATTTCATTATTAAAAGCAAGTAGAATTTTCTAAATTAGGCAGAAACAATCACCTGTATCACAGCTGGTGAACATCTGGACAGGTAGCTGTTCTGCAGAAAAGAACCTGGGTTGTATGCCCAGGTTCAAAAATAATGCTGGACTGTTGCCAATAGTAATAATATATATACCTGTTGTATATGTCTGTGTATAATATATAATGTATGGTATATGATATATAATGAAATAAAATTAAATTAACAGGAGCAAAACCTGCAAAAACAGGACATTTTTCTTTTCTGTTCAGTAGTTCTAAAGATTCCAATGAAATATTGTTTTCAGTTTAGGTACTGTGTTAGAAAAGGGCAAAAAAAGCAAAGGAAAAAAAAATACAAATACTAATAGACCCAACTTACAACATGAGAGAATTAGCATAGACATCAGGAGAAAAATTTCTAGTGGTATGTATAGCAAGGCACAGGAACATATTGCCTGGGAAGCCTCCCATAATAGGTTGGCATCTGTCAGCTAATCATGTAAGTATAGTTGATCCTGCTATGGGTAAAGAGATCGATGGGATGATCTCTTGATTCTCTAATTTTGACAAAACACAGTATTAAATATACATTTAAGCAGAAGCAAAAACCATTACTGGCTAATAATGCTTACATAATATTGCATAGTTTAAACTGCAGTTAAAGTGAAAAAGGAATGAGTTTTCTTTGTTTAGCCTTCCTTAAAATTATTATTATTATCATTTAAAGGAAAAAAGTTTCAAGTACAATGAGATATTAGCATTTAAATGAGTCCAGCTGTGTACTAAAGCTCACGTCTTGCAGGGAATATGCAAGGTCTACTCTCTGATTACTAATGTTTGCATGAGGACAATTTATCTGTGCTGAA
>CM021732.1:111691756-111897762 GCA_011075105.1 Heteronetta atricapilla
CCTTACCACTCCTGTCCTTTCCTTTCCTTTCCTTTCCTTTCCTTTCCTTTCCTTTCCTTTCCTTTCCTTTCCTTTCCTTTTCTTTTCTTTTCTTTTCTTTTCTTTTCTTTCAGATAGAGGAAGGTATGCCTTTGTGTATGTGTGTATGTGCAAAAAAAAAAAAAAAAAGAAAAAATGCAGCAGTTCTCTGCATATGTCCATGTATGGCTATATTCACATTGTATCAAAGCTGTGTTTTATTGTGTTTTGGTTTTGGTTTTGGTGGTGGTGGTGGTGGTTGTTGTTTCTTTGTTTGATTTGTGTGTGTGTTTGTGTGTGTTTTATGATTTTAAAGGACTCAGGTTTTACACCTTCACAGTGGTTTAAGCAGCTGATCCCAGTTTGAGTGCAGTGGCCCCAATACCAGCCTCTCATCCACACAGGCAGAGAAATTTTTTACAGAGATGGCTGCAAGTGATTCTTTGTAGGGAGTTACAATCTAAGCAGAACACTCACTGAGTACACACAGAGGTGGTCTTATTTTAAGCCTTCTTCCTTCATCTCCAGCCAAAGAAATCTTTAGCAATTGCTATATCCAGGCCAAGCTTTCATCTTCAGCTTGTTGTGCAATATTAAAGTGCTAGAAAAACATAGGCAGAATATTTGGATAATGGATTATATTTTTCAACCTGAGGTAATTCAGAAGGTTGGAGGGATTTTGCTCAACGTTACATCCAGTAAACAGGCTATCACCTTTCAGCACAGCCAAGAATGGAAATGTTCAGCTGAAAATGTAAACATGTTAGTAAGTTACGAATGCGAAAAGAGGAAATTATGCTGCTTTGCTATAAAGATTCAAAATAACCACTGAAATGACTTTAAGCAAACCTCAAATCTTCCAGTCACATACCATTCTCAGTGCTTCTTATTTAGCTTGCTATTAGGAATAAAAAAGGAAACAGATTTTTATATGAAATTGCTTCTCTCTTTCAGGAAGATTCCAAAATGCTTTATAGGCTCATACACAGCAATCAAAACAGCCATGGAGTGAAGCCACAGTTTCACAAGTGCACAGACTGCGCGTGCCAATTTTTCTGAATGCTTAACTAAAAAAATGAAGTTATAAACCCAATAATGGCACAGGTTATCACAAGGGGGGCTGGAAGAACATTCTGTTACTTCAACACCTATAGGGTGGTGGCAGGTCATGTGTTCAACTCATATCAAGGATCCCTTGATTAAGAAAATAGTCGGGCCAAGAAATCATTACAAGTTCCCCCAACCCTTCTGATGTCTAAGATTTCATGTGAAGAAAACCTGAGGCAGGGTATAGGTCTTGCAAACCACTCTACAGATCTGCCTGCAACCACTAACTGATAATGCCTTTAAAAATGGTGATTTTTGAGTGCTCTCTTGATAGCTGTTTACTACACAATAAGCTGATAGCCAGTTCCTGCTCCTATGCCACTCACCACCATGTCTGCTCACTCACGTAGGTTCCTCTCATGTGTGTGCACAGAGCCAGGGAGATGTCTGCTGGAAGGTAGCTCTGGAGGTCATTTAACCCTATTGCTTGCTCAGAGCATGGTCCTGGCCAACTCTAAGTCAATACAATGACCTAAGATAATACTGAGTCATTACGCAGTTGATGTAATTTTCCCTCCTTTATCTCTGTCTTTGTCTCAGATGTGCTTCTGAGGTGGCCAGGAAGTTCATGACTACTCAGACCTGCAAAAACACATGCATGGTGTTTTGTACCACACTCTGCAGCCTGCATACAGAGTTACCACAGAGCCATCTGTGTGAATAAATGAAAGGGCAATACACCTCGTTATTAGGTATGTATGCATGGCTGCTCAGGTATGCAGAAGAGAGTAGAAATTTTCACACTTGGACCTACAGGGCTGTCAAAGTGACCTCTTAATAGACTGTCAGGGTCTGTAAATATCATTCATTCATTTTATCAGCTTATTTGTTAGAGCTTTCTGATATGTTTGCCTAGACCCAATTTTCAAAGGTCAGTTTGGCTAGTATGAATCATATTCATGATTCACAGAATTACAGTCCCCTGTAACACTGCCAAGAAAACAAGCTGAAACACTGTATAACATCCCTAACACTAACATTTACTCTTTACCAGTTATCTAGGGGGTTATCTCTAATGCTGCCTGAATAAAACACTTCTATTGCTACTGTGAGTAACAAGGAGATTCAAATTCTGGTGAGCAAGATCTCTGAGCAAGCTTGAGCAGTTGCTGTTGTTCATCCATTAACTGTAGGTCTAGCTCATACTGTCCCTTCATGCTTACTGAGTTTTGATTGCTTTGGCTGGGTGTAACTGAGAGATTGTGGCTGTTATCAGCAAACACTGCTGATCAGCTTATTTGTTGACTTTGGTGCAGAAATTCACTGACTTGGCTTTGTACTACATACACAGCCCTGGTAGTGCATCACTGTGTAAAACAAATGTGTTCCTCCATATTTTTCCTTTTTGCTGCCAAATCTCATCAATACTGAAACAGTGGCCTGGTCTATGGTGCTAGAAAACAGGACATAGGCAACACATTTAATTGACATTATTTTGTTTCTTCATTTTCAGTTTACTACCAGCTGTTTCCAAGTGATGGATCTATCAGTGTTTACCTTCAAATTAAATGCAACCACTCTTATTGTAGCAATGTGCAATAACTGCTTGGAATTTCACCACTAGATATGAAAGGCCTGTAGTAAATATACTGCCTTTGGATATGAAGTTTAATAAGCTAAGTGCAATTGCTCTGTACCATTAGGGATTAACTTGACTACTGCCATATTTCTAGATATAGAAACATTTGTCCACTAATTGCCTGTTTAACATTATGTATTAAAAACATTTACTGCAGCCTGGCATTAAGGTAAGTAAATACTACTTCCCCCTCCTCAATGTAGTTACCAAACAGCACATTTCATTAGCTTGCTAAAGACACCCTGACTGCGGCCATGCAGCTCACCGAGCATCCCTCAGCCTTGTGCTAGTGATAAGCATCAAAGAGGAGGGGGCTGACCTGGGAACTGCCATGGAACCATAGATACCCAGCCTCTCCCCTCTGCTGTGAGACTCAGCTCTCATTTTGATCATAATGTTCCCTGACTGGGATAACATACTGTTTAAACATTCCTATTTTTCCTTTTATAGTTAACCAGGATGCTGCACAACGTTAGTTTCCTGAGTGTGTCCCTTTTGCAGGCATGCCTGGCTGCCTGCAGACACCTTCCTTGGGAATGTTAAGTGCCAATGAACTGTATTTTTTGTTCCTAATGGCCCACTCAGATAGGCCACAGTAGAATTAAGAATCAGTGTGGTGATGTAATTGGCCAGCTTGCTTTATTTTCTAGACATGGACAATTTTTCCCTCCATCTGCTTTCATGGGACTCAAAGCGATAGTCCTTACACAGAGGACTCAGGCTGAAATTGGTGTATTTTACTAGCAACAGAGCTGAGCAGAAATGGTAAAGCCAGTTCCAGAAGAAGATTAGTTCTAGCTGTTTCTCAGTGATTCAGGATGAGTGCTGTGAAATGTCATTTTTCTCTTTCTTGCCTGGCCACAAGCCAGGAATGCATATTCTTCAGTTAAACTGCACATGGTGGCATCTAAACTTGGGTGTAAAACCCCCTTGCCTGATTCAGAGAAGCTCCTGAGCTTTTTTGCTATGTCTACTTCTTCCACTGTTACTCCTTCAAACTCCTTTTCCACATTTGCAAGGCCCTAACACCGCAAGATTTGATGGCAATTACAGTGCTAATATTTAGTAGTTCCTTCAGCAATAAGAAAGTATAGATTTATGCTAGATCTCTTCCCAGCTATGTTTAATGATAGCTAAGCCTACATTTCTATACTCAAAGAACATTCTAACATCAAAGCATGTCAGAACTGAGGGCAGAAATTGGTTTAATCACATGGAACACTTTATATGAAGAAATAGTCCAATGCTACTTTGACTAAGCTAAGATAGCATTAAATCAGAGATGTTATCTTCATGTAGAGCTAATCAGATCTATTAAAATCCTGTTTTATATAAATTATCTTTTTTTCTATGGCAAAATACCTACTAGACTAGTTCAATTTTATTCTCCAGTCAGAAAAAAGAACTATGCCTGGATGGATCGAGAATATTTCCAGTTTGAACCACATTACTTAGCAGACATTGATTTTATTAGTCACATGGTATTGTTCCTATTACCCAGATGAGTGCATATTCAAGCTCCTTGAGCAACAGTGCTTGCCTGAGTAAAATATAATATTTGGTTTCTAAGGACATTTTAAAGTAAATTGCTAAAATTGCTTTTCTACAAATGTGGAGGACAAAATCCTTTTCTCTTGAATGTTCACAGAAAACAAGAACAAAGGGGCAGAAACAAACACTGTTGCTTTTAAACCCCCTCTACCTTACAGTGAGTGAGCAGATTTTTTTTTTTTTTTTTTTTTGTCTCAAAGTCCAAGATTTCAAATATGTCCTCTTTCTTGATTAGGAGAGAAAGAAGACATTTCAAACTGTGATGAAACCCAAGCCATTCTGATTCTATGATTCCAACTCCACATGCGTTAACATGATGCTGTGTCTAAACCTATAGCTGATATTTAAGGTGAGCATCACTGTATTATTGGGAACAACAACATGAGCAGTTACTGCAGCTTGGAAAAACCACCGTGGCCTATCAAACCCCTGTTACTTGGTTATGATTAGAGTTGCAGCAACCTTGAATTACGTATTTTGCTGGAACTACTTGAGGTGAGGGAACCCAATATCACCACAACTTCCACCACCTCTGTTCAAGCTGGTTCTGCTAATTAAACCCTAACACAGCCAGTTAGGACCTGATATCCTTGCCACTGCAGCTTAGGCTGTTCTACTACTTCACCAGAACTACCTACTTGTTATGTAGGACTAGGCTGTAGTTATAGATGCACACCATAGATACAAAAATTAAATTGTGTTGGACCTTTATATTCATAGATCTGTACTCACACGTTTGGGGAAGGGGAACCCTTATGCAAGCAGAGTTAAAATCTGGTAAAGGAATATGATTTTACAGTCCATAAAATAAAATATTTTGGGGCCAACTGCCTCAAAGTAAGGAAGAGGAGGGATCTGAATTGTCCAGCACTCTCCTAGCTGCTTACAAATAAATTATTGAACAATTACAGTGCTTAAGTTAGACTGAGCTATTAGCAAAAGGAAAAAAGTTTGGCGTTCAGAGCCTCTCTTCCAAACAGGATCCTCACCAACATGTCCTTTCAGCCAAGCCATGGGGGGGACCGGTCAGGAAAGCTCTGATGCTGCTTGCACGGGCTTGCTCCCAGGTGCCAGGAGAGGATAGAGGGTAAATCACCTCTAAGGGTGCTGACAGAAATAGACATTTGCATTTAGGGTTTTGTTCTTATCAGCATGAAGACACCTTTGAGGAATAAAGCATAGATTATACAAAAGCATAAAAGCAAATCTCTCTTTTTTTGTCTGCAGGTACTTTCATTAAAAAAGCCTGCTGCTTGCAGAAGCCTCTGCGTAAATGAGTCTGCCCTCACACACCTGTGGCAGAAGAAAGGAATATCAAAGCAGAATTTAGTATGCCAATTTTAAAGCTCCTTGCAAAGGGCGTAGGGATAGCAAAAACCATGTGCAAGACATTTGTTCCCCTTGTGCATGTCCACACATACAGTGCATATGCAGCCTGCTGAGCCCAGGCTCTGCCCTGGGCAGCCATGACTACATTCCTTCAAGAAAGGCATGCAGCAGCACTGGCCTGGCACCACAGGCAGATGGACAAAAATTTAATGGATTGCATGGCTTTCATGTGAGGTTTGACACACACCCAACTTACTCAGAGCACAGCATGCTTCCTGCACTTAGATTTGTTAATGGATCCTCAGAGACGCTGCTAGTATAAACAAGTAAATACAGATAAGTAACTCTTTTTATTTCAGACATCTCTTCCTCCCCTCATAGCAGAGTTCTTTTGCCCCATCAAGTCCCGATGTCTTTTTTTTTTTTTTATTCCTCAGGAGGCAAGAGAGAGTAAAGTTAGATTCTCTCAAGGACAGACCTAGAATGAGCACATACACAATACTTCAGAATAGGAAGTATTCAGGAAGTATTCAGTATTCATTTTTCCTTCAGGAAATAGGAAAAAAAATCCTTTTCATCTCACATAAAATCAGATTTTTAGTTAAATACATATTCTCCAATTATCACTGCCTTCTGTTTCAGCTGAGTCAGTTCTTGCCTATAAATATAACTGTTGCTAACGGATGTCCAGTCTCCAAAATGGCTAACTGAACTTAGCAAAAGGCTGGAGTCTTGCAAAAACATGACCAGAAACACAGCAGCATTTAACAGAATGTAAGGAAGAAACAAAGCAGTGACTTAGTGCCCAAAGACCTCCCAGATAGTAAGCTACCAAGTGCAGCTCCATTCATTGAAAGAAGGAAATCTACTGTGTATTACACAATTTGAAGAACAGGACAACAGCTCTTTCTTTCATTCTTTTTTATGATTATTATTTTTTTTCCTCTTCTTTAGCTGTATAACAATATTGGACAGCTCAGTAATGTGACCAATATATCTCAGATTTTCACTGAACTGGTATCTTGCCAGTTGAACCACCTGACTAACGCAGGAGGGCAGTAGATAGTGATGTTGTTCTATTTTACAGTGAAAGCAAACAGGCAAAGATGATATAATGCCTTCAGGAATCTGACATGATTGATATCTGCCCATATTCCCAAGTGTAATAGTGCAAAATAAAACGACAAGGAAGTAAGCTCTGATCAGAATGTACTGTAAGCACAGCAGAGCTTCGTGAAGGCAGGGGGGATTGGCTAATGCACAAGTGGGCATGCTGCTAGCTAGCACAAACAAACCCTGCAAATGATGTCATTAAAGAAAAGTAAAAAACACAGCTAAACAGTCTGTCAAAGTACTATCAAGAGAAGAGAAATATCGAGGCAGTGTCAGTCTGGTTGCCACCAGGCATGGCTTGATGTTTGTGGAGAGTGACATTGTGAAATGCTCCTGAGAAATCTCCCTTTGGCATGAGGGAGAGTTTTCACATTTACCCTAGAACCACTTACTGAGCTATTTGCACTCACTGCCACAAGAGTTTCTGTCAAGAGGACAGCTGGGAGCTTTGGCAGGAAAATGTTTCTTAGGGTACCATTCACTAGGAAATACATTATACAAATAATCCAAATTTTTTGAGTTGTTTCAACCATAATGCAAGCACTACACATTCTGAAAATACAAAGATGCTCTGGATGGAAACAGAATTTTTTATGAGGCCAAAGGGGAATTCAAACTACCATATGGCAGGAGAAAAATGTGCCCCTTTTGTCTTGCAAGGCAAGGAGTTACTGCTTCAAGGAGCTTTCTCCATTCTACAGTTCCAAATTGTAGCAGAAAGGGAGATAAAAATATTTTGGTGAGGGTGAGGAGGAAAGAGGAATCTTGTTTGCCTATTGTTTTAAAAAATTAACTCTTTGAAATGCAAAAAAAAAAAAAAAATGGAAGCAAGGTGAAAGGAGCATTTACAGGAACATTGTTTTAGAGACAAAGAATCTACTGCTTGGTTTTCATAGGTCCCAATACCTCATCATTTTTCACTAATGCTCATAATCTGGAAAAATATTATTAATAATAATAAATAGTCAAGGTAACTACTGCATGTTGCTTGGCAATATAAACTCATCAACCTTATCACACTGTTTAGAAAGTTATGTGTGCCTTGTTTTCCTAGGCCTTTAGCTACAGAACCATCAAGGTAGCTCTTCTTGCAGAAATACATCTACTTAAGCATTGTAATGTATAGCCCAACTAATGTGCTTAAATGTGAAACACCTACTTAAATATTTCTGCTCAACTAGGTCATGCTGGATTGTTAGCCAGCATGTTATATGACTACACCAAATTTGATCCTCTGAGTAGCAAACCTTCCTGTACCTTTAGATGCAGAATCAAGCTTTCAGATCAAATTGCCCATCTTCTGCAAAATTATTCTGCAGAAGTGGGAGGATTGCAGCTTGGCATGTTAGACAAAGCTTTGCATTTTAATGCTCCTTCTCTTTCAGAGTTCTTTTTTCTTTTTTTCTTTAAGGAACAAAATTATCTACAAAACATGCTTTCTATTCATTAAGACAATGATTTTGGCCCTGCTGCCCTCCCTGCTTCCTTTACACGATCTATTGAAAGTTGCTCAGCTAATGCTAATCACATACTGCCTTGTTGACAATCCAGCTAATCTGATTTGCTGCTCAAGTAACGCACTTGGATTGTAAAAAACCTAGGTTTCAGACGTCTAGCACATAATTCAGCACTACCTGCAAGCTATTATTCACTAACCTGAGTGCCTCATCAGTACAAGGTATTAGTTAACTTCTTAGAGATTGTCCTATCAAAAGAGCATCAGGTGACTGTTCTTTTGAGGCACTCATCCCAAATCCTGGCTATACATTTCACATGCCTACTGCATACACTGTCTGGATTATAAAAGGAAAAGCATTAGGGTGTATTTGCAGTTCTATAACAGTGGGAATTAAATGCATAAATCCTATCACTGTGCAGAGGAGCTATGTAACTTAGTCCCTGTTAAGTGTATGGAAAATTTGAATTAATCAGGCCATCACAAAGAGGTACTATTTGCAGGGGGCCACTCAGTATAATACGTGTTAAGACTTTTCAGGTTCATTCCCTCTTCCATGAATTTTAGACTTTTTGCCTTAGTTTGACCCTATCCAGCTATTTAAAGGATGTTAAATGCTTTGTTCATTTCAATTCTGAGTCCATAGCTCCTATCCTTCCTTTCATCTCTGAAAAGAAAGACAAGAAAAAAGGGGAAAAAAACCCTCTCTGTCCTCTGTACAGTCATGTGGCTGATGCTAACGCTTTTTACAGAAGTGTCTCACCTGGGATGTTCTACTTGCTCCCCTTCAACTTATGTTATTAAAGGTCTTTGGAGATACTTTTGTTTCATCCTTCTGTTCTAGTTTAGCAAGGGTGATGACATACCAACTGAAATGTCTGGAGGCTTGTTAGCAAAAACCCTGTCACTGGGAGGAATCAAAGTGTTTTTGTGCAGAGTCCTTAGGGCACTGATCCTGGCAATACAGCTGGACTCAGATGCAGCTTCCACATGGTCTAACTTCACAAGCAGCTGGATCCTCAAGCCAACAGACAGGGAGTTGTTTTCTCAGGATGAAAAGTTTTTCCCAAAACCAAGGAGTGAAATGAGCCCCATTGCCAGAAAACCTTGCTTAATTTATTTCAGCATTTTTTAACTCTCAAAGAGGGCAAAAAACTGCATTTACTAAGACAAAGAAACTGGTTCTTCTCACTGAAAAAAATCAGAATGAGCACTGGAGCAAACTCATCGCTGCACATCAAATTTTGAACAAGATGGCAGTTGGGAACGATTTCTTTTAGTGAGGCCAGCCCTCTGTACAGATAAGTAATGGTTTTAAGCTGAAAATAAGCCTGAGACTGCCTGTCAGATGTATATGTAATCATATGCAGTCTAGCTGGAGGACGACCCACAAATACAAGCTGGCCATACATCAGTAATCAAATAATTGACTGGCTGACAACTCAGCCCAGTATTTGGCATGATGCCCCTGACTAGACAAGAAATGGCATTTCCTGTGTCTTGATAAAGCAGATGTCACTTGGTCCCTCCAGCAAAATACATGGCACTGGGGGCATCTTTTGAAAAGGTTCCTTCCCACGCATATAATATTGACCAGTTTAAAAATATTCCCCCTCTGCCATGCAGCTTTGTCAGGCAGTAGCTTTTAAGAGGCTAAGAATTTAGGGGGAAAACTTCTACAACAGATGATGTCTTTATAACTGAATAAATCTGCTGCCATGCTGCTTTCCCTAGCTGGTGTTCCTGCTCTCACTCAGGTTGTGTCCTTCCCTGAGGACACACTCCCTTCCTGCCCAGAAATGCAGCACTCTCTCAAGAAAGTAAGCATGAGACAGGGGCTCGTGGGATTGGAGTGACTTGCAAGATAGCATCTTGGACGCTCACAGTCCCAAGCAAGTTGTTTTGCTGTCTGTCTCAGTTTCCATTAATTTAACCTAAGAGGGCTCATTCTTTCTGTGGTTTGCAGGTATAGAAACAGTAGCTGTTACTGCACTAAATAACATGTGATGGATGTTTTCCGAGTTTGATCTTGTATTCGTGAGTAATGTGACTTTATTTGGCAGTTTACTATGTAGACATGAATTTAACTGAAATCACTAAGCCATCTTGCACATTGTTTACTTCATTGCCCAGCACTCCAGAAAGCAGCAGGGACAGTTAAGTCGTTTTCCCTGGGGGCAGTCAGAAACCAGGAGGAAGCAACATGCAATGTGTGAAAGCACCAAACTCCTCCATTCCTATCACTAGTTTTCAGCTGGTTTAATTCCTGGGACAGCTCACCTCAAAATCACATGAACACCAGCATGGAGGGAAAGACTGAACGTGAAGAAGGGACAGAGGGACAACAGCATTCTCAGCCTGCATCTGCCTCTGTGACCATGAGGTCAGGCTCCCAGCAGACCTCTCTTTATAGCCTTTCCCAGGGGAAAGGGGGGGTAGTTTAGCTCTGGCCCCTTGGACAAACCACCATACTGCCACCTTGCCAGAGCTTAGTGCTGCCAGTCTGCTTTGCCAGGATGCATTTGGGACTGTGGAGGAGATGCTCCCTTGATTAAATATCAAGAATTTGCATTACCAGATTATTCCCCTAATCCATCCAGCTCCATGTTCTGTCCCTGACAGCAGCCAGCACCAGCTTCTTCAGAGACCAGAGTAAAGTCCTCATTATAGACAATTTTACAGTTAATAAAATCCTAAAATCCTGTACGCAGACAAATCCCTGTGGTTTTCACATTAGGAGTTTGCCAGAGTTAAAACTGAGAACTGACCATAGGATTTGGTGTAGCAGAAAATGTCAAACCCCTGTTATCCACAGAGCTTATTCTACTAATAAACAGTGAAAACACAGAAGCATAACTGGAGTTATCTGCACAATAACAAAGCCCTATCCTTAAATAATATAGCCCTTAGAATTACTTTTCAGGAGAAAGAAAGGTATATCTACAGTGGCTGCCTTTTCCTGCCACCCCAAGTGCAGATTTCTGCAATCACCTCTCCAGGCTGAGTGCTGCATGCAGAAGTCAGGATGCAAAACCTAACTCCCATGTAATCCTTCAGGCTGGTTACAGTGCTTGCTATGCTGCAAAGATAGCCAAGCTGAACTTAAGGAGGCAAAAATCAATTCATAAACAACTTTTAGATTTGATAACTGTCCAAACGTTCACCGCTTGGGTGAAGATAATTGTACTTGCATGCATTTCTGAAATCTATGGCCAGGATGAAAATGGGTATCATTCAATATCTCATCTCTCAACAGTGCCTGTAAATACACTGGCTGATCTATAAAGATGGCTTGGATTATTTGTTTTGTATTGCTTCCTCCACTAGTTCTCCATTGCCTCCTGTTTCTGTTACTCTCCACATCTCCTTATAATTAGTTTTAATTTACCCAGTCCCCGTAGTACGAGCATGTCATACATTTATACCACAACCCGGTACCACCCAACATGATGAATATGAAAGGCTCAAGCTTGTTATAAGCATTAACACATGCAGGCAACACCAGATATTGTCTGATTAGTGCTTTGGAAGGTGGAGGAAAGGTCTAGGGAGGGTTTCATTCTAGATCAATAGGACTGACAGAGATTTCTAGGCAAGTCTTTGGACTATACAGTTGTCTAGTCATTGTCTGTAAGCAAGGGCTGTGTACAGATCACTTCTGCAGGGCCAGGAGCAACACAAAGCTTGTAATACTTAATGATGGTGTGATTTCTCAGTGGGTGAGGTTGACCCAAGTCATCTGTGCCCCAACACAACATTGCACCCAGCAGCTCTGCCCCTAGCTGTATTCTTGCCCCCTCCCTTGCACTAGAATTGATCCCCACACAGCTGCACGAAGACCTCATTTGGGGAGCTGAAATTATCTATAAAACTATAAAAGATGTTGTGAGTGCATTCACTTGTTTCAGATTTTATGCTATGATCTTACAAGCAGCAGCAAGAAAAGGAAAGGCAAGATCATAGAATTGGGAGCAGAAGTGATGGAGAAATCAGAGCAGCCCGATTTTAAACTAGTTTATGTGCTGTAACATTACATTCTCACTCACTTCAGTTATTTACAGCACTTGGGTGGGGGGTCAAAGAGATTTCAGCATACACCCCTGAGTTCAGCACATTTGGGTCCCTCTTGTCTCCAAGGGAAAAACAAAATGTGCATCTCTGAGGAAAGAATCTGACTTGTACTTGGGCTTCTGGTAACTCTGAGAAGAGAGAAGGGGTCTGGGGCTCTGGTCCCCCCCGTCCTGAAGGGGAGGTGTAGCTGGGAGTACAGAAAGGCATCTGCACTGTCTGTGACCATGCATTCCTGCTCCTGCAGTTCTCCTCGCCTTTGTACACCTAACACACTGCACATACTTAATTACTCTATATATTTGTTTATAAATTCTCTCCACAACTTTTACTGACCCATCCATTAAAGTAATTTGCAATCCATGATCTGCAGAAACCTGGCAGTCTGTATCACCCAATGATAGTCCACAAAGCAATTGTGGCACTATGGCTTAAGTCAGCATAACCTTACATCCCCACCAGGTAATTACTAGGTAATTACATATCTGCCCACTTGGCCTTCTCATTCCCATCCCCGTGTCATTTCTTCTTTTGCATAGGCAGCAAGAAAGGAGATTGTACAGAGGCAGGACCACTTTATCTGGCTATGTCTGCAAGCATACATGAAACACTAGCCTAATAAAGCAGTCATATTGCTGGGAGCTTAAATTTGCTGTCTGAGGACCTCCCGCCCCTCTGAAAACGTTGTCTAAGGGTTCTCAAATTAGAGGAGGTTGTAATGGCATGGCATTACACTATCCTGTGTGTATCAGAGCTGCTACAAAGAGAAGGAGAACTGCCATCTGACACAATGCAATCAGACCTCTGGCTTCTCCTCCATGCCTTTGGGATTTAAAGTCTTTTTCTTTTTTTTAACCTTCAGTCCTCCTGCAAACCTAATCTCTCTCTTATCCTGCACAAGCATGTAAAGGTTAAGCTTGAGTGACACAAAGTTCATGGAGAGGCAAGCATCTATTATGACTTCTAAACACCAAAAGTCAACTTGCTTCTCTACCATCCTCATGTTAACGTTTCACCTTTGCTTAACACAAAAGAGTTCTGCAAGGCAGCACAAAACACATGGTGGGGATAAGGAGCTGAAGCAGGTGTATTCACTGCTAGCTTCTTGTACTGTGTGTAAGGCACAAGCAAAATGTTGTGTCTTTTTGTTCATTAGACCGATTTGCAGTGGTATGAATGACTACGTGGGAAAAAAATAATTGGGGGGGGGGGGGGTTGGGGAATACAGAGATGCATCCCTTATCTGCTCCTCTCTAACATTCAGGCTGAAGAACAGCAATAGCAGAGTGTTGTATTACTGACAAGAGACTGCCTAAATCCTGGATTAAACAATCATGGGCTGGATTGCTGACTCTGTAACATTCCTGTGCAGCCCTGTACCACACATATCCATCCTGTTGTCACTTCTGTTTAATGATAAAAGCCCTTTCTGCTTTGTATTTTGCTACATTAAAAAAAAAAAAAAAAATAAAAAAAAAAAGTAAAAGAACATTGTGGGTGCAAAGCCAACTGTTCAAAGGTTAGGAAATGACAGGTTTAAGATTTCCTGCCTCCCTTCCATTTACAATATAGCCCTCAATTATTAGGCCACATGCTATTTTTTTTCTGATGAAACACTGTGGCTCTCTCAATGCAATAGATGGTGCCAATACACAGCTGTGCAACATGTTGTTTCATTCCCTTCACCTACCATGTAGTTTCAGGCTCTGCTTAACTGTACACTAACCAAATCCCTTCCCTCTGTATAAAATAATTTATCTCTTCATGGGCTCTCCTGTGGTGCTCCCCAATATGCCACTTGGATGCCTCAGAAGCAGAAGTTAATTTATCTCTAAATTAGAGAGGAGTTTATATTCCCTTCATTTTCAAGATGGGAAGCTGTAGCTGCAGTGAGGCTGCACCCAGAAAGCACAGCAGCCCACCAAAATTTGCCCTTGCACCCCATGGCCTCCCACCAGCCACCCAGCACCCAGGCTGGAGTGCATGCTGCCCTCATGGTATGCATGCAGGGTGGGTGCGTGCCTTCCCACAGCCCTGTTTCTGGGTGGCTGCCTGCCCCTAGAAACTTTGGGAATGCAGGCATTCCCATTGCATCCCTCTGTAACTAGATCAGCAATGGAAAACACCCACCTCCTCTATTGGTGGTTTGGTTTTTTTGGGTTTTTTTTTTTTTTGGTTGGTTGTTGTGCTTTTTGGGGGGGAGGGAGGGGTGGAGGTTGAACCAGGATTTTTCTGTGCCTTGTCTCTTTCATTTCACCCCCAGGTTTCAGAGCAACCTCTGCTATAGTCTCACTGTCTCCTTCCAAAAGCTCTTTCCTTTCTGCTATTCCTCTCCCATCTCTAAAAAGCTTTGTCCTCACAGTCCCTGTGAGTCCATCTCAGGCTTTCCACCTTCCTGTCCCCACCTCCTCCCTATGCCAGGTTTCATCCTGTGCTGGTGAGCAGCAGGGAGGCTGCTGCCCTCTCCCTCTCCTCAGGGGTGCACTGCAGGTGATTCTCTCCAGCCTTTAGTGAATTTATTTGTCACTTAGTTTTACATTCTCACTCCTCCTTTTAACTTCCTATGCTCCTAGCACTAATGTTTGGGCACATTTTCATATACTCCCCAGATAACAGCTGCTTTTCTCAATTCTGAATTCTGAATTTTTCTCAATTCAGGTTTTTTTTTTTTTCAAAGTTTATATATATATATATATGTATATATATATTTATATACTGCTGAAATGAAAACACCCCTGTTTTGCATCACCCAAAACCAAAACATGCAGCTAGCAACCTTCCCAAAAGGAGCCAAAGTGCCCAATGAGGAATCCCCTTCCCTTTGCCCATGGTTACTTTTGGCCCCACAGAGCAATCTGTTTCCTTTCCATCCTCAGCTGCTGCCGAGGCAGCTGCACTGCGGCATGGCAGGACCCAGAGAAAAAATTTTTGCATGGGGCTCAAGTGTAACCTGCAGCTGCGTGTACAGCCTGGCACAGGGGGACAGCAGGGCTCTGCAACTCCTCTTTCTGCTGTAAGCTCAGGTTGCTTGAGGGCCAACTGAGAGCAGGACAAAGTTTGTTTTGCTGGTAAGGGCACAAACAGAGAGAAGAGAGAGGAAGCAACCGATGCTGGAAGGAAGGGAGATAGGATTTGGGGCAAGAGGCAGTGGTGGAAGGAAATAAAGATAAAGCTCACCCCAAATTTCTAGAGAGTGCCATACCCATCCTCCTACCCCCTAACCCAGCTTATTCCCTATCATGGCAGCTAATATTTTCATCAGAGTGATCAAGGAGGGAAAAGGGAGAAAGGATGGGAAGCTAGAAACGCAACAGCTTGAATACTGAGAAAAAGTTTCTGTGCATAACCTGGCACTTCTCTCACATGTTGCCTGCTGCTGGTGCTTTAAGATAACCTCCCCCCCTCCTATTTATGCAGAAACTGCCTAATCCAGTCACTTCATCATAAGGAGCAGGCACCCCCACCCTCCCCAGTGTGAACGTTTTGCCTTCCTCCTTCACATGGAAGCAGCAGGATCTCGAAGTATTCACTTAGTCCCCAGCTCTCTACCCAGGGCTCAAAAGTCATATTTCACTATATCAAATACTAAACATTGGATGACATTTAATTTTCAGCACAGGTTATATACCATTGCAGAGCACTCATCTATAGATCTAACACCCCGATATGTGGTATATACCTGTGCAGCATACAGCCAGGCATTTAGAGGAATATCATTAACCAGCCATCCAGCTATTTAAAATGAATTAAAAGCAGCCTCAATTTTCACATTTGCTCCCAAATGTCCTTGTCAATTTGCAACCTCAGTTTCCATAGACACTTTTTTTTTTTTATTCCTTCTCACAGATATCACCTTTCTTGGAGTACAAAAGCTGCAAGTTAACAAATTATAACTGATTATTCAGGGAGAAACTGTGAGTGATCATTCTCACACATACCTGGCACTGACTGTCCTCCCTTTTGATGGGACACAGCCCCTATGACATTGTTTGGGTCTCACCTCACTGCGTATGGTAGATTTGAAGACTTCAGAGTCCAAACAGAAGCCAAACCTCAACGTAGATTAAAAAATGCCCACTCCAGGGGTGCAGTCCATCTACATATGAGTCTCTTAGTGCATATGCCGTCCCCTCCACCCCCAAAGGTTAATCCTAATATTTTGGCCTCAGACTCCTTAATTCTTTTGATTTATGCAGAGGCATCCAAGGAACTCACAACAGTCAGCTCTTGCATGTTTTTTTCTGCTCCTGAGCTGCTGCAGTAATGGTTTGAACCCTTACAAAAAGCACCAGAACAGCCGTGCTTGGGTCAGTTCAAAAGTCCAGCAAGTCCCGTACCCCATCTTTAACAGGAGACAATAGCAGATGCTCATTATAAGCCGCTATCAGTTTACATTAATATGCCAGGCTGCACAAATCACAGCTGAAGCCTCTAATTCATCATCTATCTTGGAGTGAGCTGCCCTTGTTACAACCCCCACTCCTGCACTGGGGAGTAGTTGTGGTAGGGAGAAGGTAATCTGCTTAGCTGCAGATATGTATTAGGGAAAGTGAATCAGAGTCTATAGATTCTTCCACATGTTTTCAGCATGTGCTCTCCCTTTTCAGTCACAAACTGAGTCAAGCCCACAAATTGATAGAGATATCTGCCTACCCTCATTCTCCTTCCCCTGTCCCACAGAATGAAAGTATTTCTTCTAAAGCTTTTTGTGCACTGTAGATTTGGCTGGGAAAAAAAAAAAAAAAGAAAAAAGAAAAGATAAGAAAAGAAAATGAGGCTGAACACAAAATAAACCATAGGAATAATAATAATAAAAAAAACTTTTGTTTATATATATATATTTGACAATCTGAGCACGTAGGTATTTCTTGCAGCAATAATAGGTGGAAAAATCTTAGGTCAAGGTGATGTTTAAATTGGAAGGTGTCCCTTAGAGCTCTCCCCCTTAGAGGACAATTTTACACATTTGAAGGGTTATTAAATCCCATTGAAATCCTCATGGATTGTGACCAGTGAAGAAGGCCACGGATGTACAGCCTCTTGTAGGAATAGCATTTTTATTTGGAAATGCAGCTGGACAGGTAATTTAAATCAGTGTTGTCTATTAGAATGGAATAGGAATAGCTTGGGTACTAGCAGATGGCAGGACAGGCTAATATTTTGACTTCAAACTCATAAACTTTATGAGCAAGTAGTGTACCTTTAGCACTGGGCCTGAAAACATCACTACTTTGCTCTTAGTTCAGACTGATGGAAAACTACAGGAGAAAAATACTAGCAAAAATGTGAAAACAATATTAGATAGAAAGATGAGTTTTCAGTTAAAATCATGTTTGCAGAAAGTACCCAGACTCTTGTAATTTGTTTTTCATCATCAAAATACTGAGTGCTTCGACAAATGCAAAAACTCTCTCCATTTGTCTATGAAAACTGTTCCTTCTCCCACCCTCCTTTACCCAGTAGAAAAGCCCCACATTTTTCCAAGCATGGAACCTAGTTTTCTAACCAACCTCTCTAATAAATCAAAAAAAATTACTACTACGCTTCTCATATGTGTAAATAGCAGTGTGAAGTAATGGAGATAGGGGCTGAGGGACTTCTGTGTGGTCTTTTTTTTTTTTTTTTTTTTTTCTTCAAACCCATTATCCTCCATGGTTACAGCATTTTCATTCTGTATATTCCTTATGCTATTCTGTGTATTCTGTATACCCCTTTTGCTTCTCTGCAAAGACAGAAAAATACTTGAAGGCAAAATTCATAACAACAAATTGGAACTACTGCCAGGTATTAAAAAACATAGTTTAATTGAAAAGTTGTAAAACAAAAGCAAGTACTTGAATTGTTGAAATTGTCTGCATGAAACATTTATAGCGAAAAGCCCTATTCCATAAGGATAGATGGAAGGATATATCTTATATGCAAAAATAAAATAGTTTATTTGTCTGTGAAGCTGACATCTTGTAAGCTTGCCTCTGGAGAACAAACTGGAACACAGAGCTGCAGAAAAATGTAAACCCCACTTGCTGAAGCATTCCTGCATCCACATGAGTGACCTATGGGAGGGGATGGGGAGCCAAGGGTGGCACTGAAATGTAATGAATTAACCTGCCTCCTCCCATGTGAAGAAGTGTAAATAAAAATCAAAGGAATCTTTATCCCACTGACAATATGGTATGCAAGGTCACATGGCCTAATATTTTAAGAGGATTAGAGCTAAATCTCCACAAACTTTGAAACGGCCCAACCAAGCCTGTGAGCTTTTCAATTGAAATGGGTGCACAGCATGACTTCTACGATCAGCTGGAATTTGGCAGGAAGAGATATAGTGAAGTGGACTCTGAAAAAATTCAGTCCTGCAGTGATAGATTTTACAGGGAATCTGTTAATTTGGAGCTATGCAGGAGGTGGAAACAAAGCAGGTCACCAAAAGAGCTCAGTACTTGTGTACAAAATTAATTGTGAAAATGAGGGGGAAAAAATCTTAGTTATTTATTATTCACCAAATCAGAAGCACCATTTCTGTAGTTGTGCTTCATTTCTAGGAGAAGTGCAAGGACCACAGTCTAGTTGAAGCATCACAAACCACTTAAACAGCACTTCCATCACTCTGAAAAAACATAGTTTCCTGAAAACATGCAAAACATACAGGAGAAAGCCCAGTTCTGGATAGTGAAGAACAGCCTTTCACCAAAACATCTCTGAGTCTCAGACATTATCACATGCAAGATGCATGCAGAGTAAATCTATTCACCAGATGGGGAAAATTGTTAATTGTCCAGCAGAATCCAGCCACCAGCTGGCAGGCAGCTACCATCACACGAACAAGAAGCAATCCCAATAACCGCACATAAAAATAGCATAACAACATGCATTCAACCTGAACCATTAATTGTTGTTAGGGGCACAGCTGACAAAAGAAAAAAAAATGCATCTGCTTGGAAAGCAATGTGCGTGAATTCATGTGCTTGTGTTTCAGGAGCATTGGAAAACATTTCTGTGCTAAAAGCAGTGGTAGACAAGGATCTGGGGAGCTCCATTCCCCATAATGCTGCTGGTTGCCCTTTGGAGCTCAGGCTTGATCCTCCACATATGGAGAAATGTAAACATTTGCTTCCCAGAGCAGTGCTCTTCAAATACTTGTGCCTAGGCAGTATCTGCCACTATCCAGGAACAGGACTGCTGCTGCTTGGCCAGAAAGCTTGGAAATATCCACCAGTTTTGCTGGGAGTGCAGACGCTACTAGATCTTAAGATTTTGATTTAAAAAAAAAAAAAAAAAAAAAAAAAGAACAATTTAAATGATTTGTGGAACAGAGCTGCAAAGAAGCAGCTGACGAGCTCTGCTTAGCTCTGTACCTGTCATCCTTTGTTGCAGAAGTGCTGATGCGGAGATGCAGCTTTCCCTTTCCTCCGCCACAGACAATGGTTCTTTTACAGCTCTGTCATGTCCACTTTCTTCTAGCCTTCCTGTTGCTTCTACTAAACGATTTTGTGAGTTAGACAAGAGGCCCTGGGTGAAAAGGAAAACTCTGTGGTAGACACAATGAATTTTTCAGTAGAAAATAAAGAGTTTTTAACCAACCACAAGACCTGCTCAGAAGACAATGTTCGGTGCATGTGGACTTAACACTCTCTCAGTAACAATTAAGAGAAAAAAAAAAATGCTGCTTCATTTTTTTAAAAATTTGTTTTGTTGTGTTTATTTGTTTGTTTGTTTTAATGTTATTCAGTATCATTGTGTTTCCAGATGCTTCCCCTGCAAAACACATACCAGGCAGCAGGACTGGGAGCTGCACTGTAGGCTCAGAGTTCTCCAGCTGCAATTCATTAGATCAGACTCTCCCCCATACACCTGTGTGTCCCTGAGAGGTCAAAACAGAACTGGTTTGGTTTAGTGTTTTTAAAAAAAAAAAAAAATCAGGAAAATTGCATTTTTAGAAGGCAGTAAGTAAGCAAGATTCTACATAATAACCCAATTTTAAGCACCTATCTGAAGATCTTAATTAGCCCATTCTACTGTTAATTTCACATATCCCCTCATTGCCTTCAGTATCTTTCTGGAACAATTTACAGGCAACTGAATCTATGTTTAAACCCATATCCATCTAGGCAGGATATGATTATGATTATTTATGATTAGTTCTTCAAGCATTCCCACTTGATCAGCATATGAGCACTGAGAAGTTAACTCCCTGCGTACTTGCCCCTAAGTAAGACCAAGCACCCTACAAAAATAATGAACAGTTCAACAAAACATTTCTGGTTTTGTTTTCTTTTATTTTTTTTTCTTTTTTGTGATATATTTTTATTGGGATTTTTACAGAACATTCTCAACTATGCTTTTATTTGGAAGAAGATCATTATCATTTTATTCTTAGATATTCCTGGGACCTCTTGGCAACAGCCTAGACCCCTGTGGCATGGTCAGAACAGGTTTGGCTTATTCTTCTGCTCCGGCTGATGTGATCACATGCAGGTACCCACAGGCTGCTTACTGGATTTTGTATATTATTATTCCTTTTCCCATTTTTGATCCTCTCTCCTGCCAACCTCGTACATCCCTTTGACCACCACAGTCTCCTCACAAATAAATAACTGCTCTTTTTTTTTTTTTTTTTTTTTTTTTTTTTTTTCTTTCCCCCTTCTCCTCTCTCCCCACAGTGGGTGCCAGTTTTTCTGGATTTGCCCCCAAATAAAGTATTACTGATACAGTTACTGAGGCACTGCTGTCTTTGCAGGACTGCTACAGGAGAGGTCCTCAGCACTCCCATTACCTGCCAAGAGTGGCCACTTCTCACGCAACTCCCTCTTAGCCACCTGTGAAATCCAGCCATCCCCTATAACTCTATAACTCTCTCTCTAACTTTTGCCAGCTTCTTACACGTCTGCCTGTCACATCCATCAATTTCTCATGTTATGCCCTCTCCTTTTCCCGTGAACACCCCACTCCATTAGCTCAACTGCAGCATGGATCCCAGATGTCATTTGCCTGCAGTCTCAAAAATCAGGAGAGGAGATTCCAACATCTGAGCTACCTGTCTCTCCCAGAATGAAGCATCCTTTTGTGCACAGAAGATACTGTAAACTTGTGTTCAGCATTTCCCAACCAGTCCTTCCCCAAAGGCCATTCTTAAGGCATGCTGCAGTGTGGTGCAGTACATTTGGCACTCTATTTTCAAACTAGGTATTTTCCTTTACCTAGTGCTTGAGTATTTTTCTGGCCTCTGGCTTATTGCTCCTTTTTCTGGGCCATAACTGAGGAAATACACTGCACTCCTTGGCACAGTTACTTTCTGCCAACAAGCTTAACAGCAATATGCTTGTCTGAAATGGGTCACGTGAAAATAAGAGGCTTTCATATCTTGAACATTGCATACCTATGGAGCAGGTCTGAAGGTCAGCTGCTCGATGAAACAAGTATAAAATGAAGTCCCACATCCCCAGATAAGCCAATAGAACAGATACTGAAAATACAGTCCCTGTTCTTCTCTCCTTCTCTACAATCTCTCCCCCTTGCATCAGCTTTGGTGTCCATCTGACCACACAGCACGCTGTTGCAAGTGGGAAATTACAGCACCAAGCTCTTTAATAGCATAGGTAGCAATTCACTAATGCAAGCTTAGTTGAGGCTCAGTCAATTTTTGACTTGAATCACAGCTGGAGATGCTTCTTTAAAGCAAATGCAATCTGGAAGATGCAGACTTCTGCACCCACTCTGGTAGTCATTGTGCAAAGCCAGAGGAGATGCCACCTGCCCCAGATGTGGAAGAGACCTCTCTCACCAAATGGGGACACTTCCACAAACCACAGTTCTTCACGCTAGGCCACTGCTGCTAGATGACTTATCTTTGTGGAAAACAGATGTGGCATTTTGTCTCTTAGCTGGTTTTTGCTTTGTCCATAAGTAAGGACAAAAATTCCACCTTTCAAAAAAAAAAACCTGGCTGCCTCCCAGATTTCTCTGGATGGTTACCTCAAAAATGAATACACTGAGGGGAAAAATATAGTAATTTCTGAAAAGACCTGATATATATGTTTAATTTAGAACTATATATATATATTTTGGACAGCACAACAAAATAACATCTCAAGGAAGCCTATATATTTTCAACATTGAAAAGGCACAATACTTTATACTAAAATTACAATATATTGAAATGCTGCCATTGGCTTTTTTCATTCATAACCATCTGAAGCACTGTCTTCTGCTGTGGATGTCCAGACGGTATCTTTATAGAGCAGAAAACATTTTGTCTTGTAAATTTACATGATATCAACATAATCCTACCTAACAAAATGCAGGGGGAGGAAAATAAAAGCTGTGAAATTAGCTTTTCTGGGATCAGAACTGCATTATGGGTAGCAATTAGAAAATGCCTGCATTAACCATGAACCAAGTGAGCAGATTTAGCGCATCACAGTAATTAATGAGTCTGCATGTAAAAGATGATAGCAACTCTTTCCTTGACACTACCTCCTTGTTGGCAGCACAGCAAATGTAATTTAAGTTATTGAGGCCACAGAGACAGTTCTCACTGAAACGTGGAGGGAAATGAATTCAGGTGCCATGTTTCCTAATGCAAGGGCTGCAAGAGGACCCTGTGCCCTAACTTGCTCTGCCTTCCTTCAGCCTGACCTCCCTGGTCAAGGGGGGTTCTAGATACAGCTCCTGTATGTTTTATGTGCTATATTCCTAGCAAGATATCTTACGTATGATGAAATTTCTTACATGACATGGTTCTCTCTCCCCTATCATCTTAGTGGTATTTCTGTGTAGGTTCTTTCTCTACTGAAAAAAAAACCAACTAAAACAAAATTAAAATATATATATATGTGTTGCAGTAGAACTAGCAAAAGGAATGAAAACAGAAAGCTGAAAAATAAGACAAAGTACAGCTTGGCTTTGTGTCATCAAGATTCCCATGCTGGTTTATTTCCAGCCAATATTGAAGCTCCCCAGGCCACATTCATATGCTAGAGATAGTCTATTGGGAATAAACAGCCCATCTCCTCACTGAGAAGCTGCCACAGGGCCTAGAAAACAATCAAGCACAAGAGAGTGGGATAAAGTGATGAGAAGAGGGTAGGGATCACAGCATTAATAGAAACACTGAACCAAGAGAAAGCAGAGGAGTCTGGAGCATCATCACCCCTTTTGAAAGGAACCCAAAGGGAGAGGACTAACAACGCCCAAGGGAACAACCTCTGCTTGGATGTTCAGCACAGGCGGGGACTTGAGTTAGGTCCCTGACACAACACAACTACTTTTTGAGTTGCTTTTCTCTAATCAGGCAATTGGCCCTATTTCTTTGTAGGAAGAAGAAGATGAGGAGTGGCAAAAAGGGCTAATACAGAAAAATGAAAGCAGAAATTAAAAAGCCAGAAGACAGTGACTTAACGTACTGAAAAAAAAAAAAAAAAAAAAAAAAAAAAAAAAAAAAAAAGCACACCATCCTGTTTCTTATTTCCCATCAAAGAGACAAATGTCCAGGGAATAAGAGAATTTCATCATATTGGTGCCCAGGTCTTGCTACAAAGACGAGGTACAAGGTCAGGACTCTGCCTGAAGAGTGGTGAGTGGATCATTGCTCTAAATAGAAATATTTAAGTATATTTAAGAATTAAGATTCATTAAAGGAAATTTCTCCTTTTCCTTCTTGTTCTGTTATCTCCAATGTCACTGTAGTTCTGTTGTGAGAGGACGTGTTTCTAAGGGCCTTTTTCCACAGGGATTCTCTTTCTTTCTCAACATGGCCTTTTCTCATTAATCACTCCCAGCCTCTCCTCTCTGTCCTCTAAATGTCCTGCTCCAACTGATTGCCTTCTCCCTTCTCAAACAGTGGCTCCCTCAGCTCATGCTGCATTCACACCTTTCCGCATCTCCTGCAGCCTGCACAACTATGCCCTGCCGCTCCAATCACTCAAATCCTTCACACCCACAGCAGTCGTCTTTCTTCGGGGCGACACCCAACCGTATCGTGCAGAACTGTGAAATCCAGGAATTAAACACAATATTCTGCAAGCAAGAGATTAGAGGTGGACTGGATGTTCATCCCAAACAGGACTGATCGCAGTAATGTACCGTTCAAACAAGGAAAGGTGATGGCAGGGATGTGTGCACTAAACATATTGTCATGGGGATTGGAGCCCCCCTCGTTAAAAGCCTTAGTACTCAAGAACAGTTGAATAGCTTTCTTCGCCACTGACAGAGTCTGCTGCTTGTCTGCCCGCTGTCATATTGTTCCTATCTGCTTTTGGGAGCTTTTATACTTGGAGTTCATAAGATATACTTCTGAGGAGCGCTCTTTGCCTTTATAACGAGACAGATTATACTATGCTGCAGATATTTTCAGACATGTTCTCAAAGAAGAAATAAATCCAACACTTCAGAGAGAAGCTTCACCTTCAGACTGAAGCTGGATATCTTTTCCCCAGGATTCTGTAGTGCAGTTCTGCAGCAACGTATTTTGTGGTCAGTCTTTACCAGTTGATTTTGTGTCCATAACTATGTGAGGGGTGCATGTGTTTTGCTTAAGATATGAAAAAAATGTTAGCAGTTTCACCTCTCTGTGGTATGCAAATACTTTATGCTGAACATATACCAATGGTATAGCATGAAAGGTTTGTGAGAGTCCTTGGTGTGACAGAATCTCATCACCAAAATATACAACCCATGTACCATTACAAGCCATGAAACACATCGTGTACTAAAACTGTGCTTTTACCAAAGCCAGTGGAGGGATGAAACTGTTAAAGTATTTGCTATCCAGTAGCTATGGTGGGGCAACTCTACCTATTTTTAACACCTCCACACTTAAAAGATACATAAGGGAAAAAAGCATATATTTCAATGTAAATAAGGACAAATTATGTCAGTCCAAAAACTTAGACAAACAACAGCTCTCACTTCAGCTACATCTCAGGTAAAAAGGGAGCTCGTCCAAAAGTTGATCCCAGACTTTTAGACTCTGTACAGATTGTAGGATGCACATACAAAGCTGTTGAGGTCTACGGATGAGGACCACATCAAATTCCTCCACGCAACTCCACAAACAAAGCCTAAGCAGCACTGTATTGACTTGCCATCAGATAAATCATGAAGACTACAACCACACAGCAGGAGAAGGGAATAAGTGTGTCTTCAGTTTCCCCTTCCAAATGTGTGGACTGGTCCGTGCCAGTCACAGTTCCAAAAACACTCCCCAGGCCAGACTGAAGTTAGAAAATGAAAGAAATAATAGCAAGAAAAATACTGTTTTACAATTATTTATGACTGTGGTGAGAAGAAAAGCAGAGTGTCAATGCTATTTGTGCTATTAAATAATTGCCTGAAGCATATCTATTGTATTTTCACAATCAGGAACCCAGAAAGCTCCTTTCCCAGACATTTGCCTTGTTCTCTGGGTAAGCAGTCACACTTGCCTGAGAAGTCTCATTTTTTTTTCAACGGAAGAGTCAGAATATTACCCTTAAAATGCTCTGTTTGTTGAGGTACTCTTGCAAGATGCAGGCATATGAAGTCACTCACTCTTCAGAAGGGCACTGCACATGGGCATCTGATCTCTTGGGTGGATGCAGTCACCACTATGCAAATGTGTAATATTAAAGGGGCACTCAAAAACTCAATGCTTTTTAGAATATTTTGCCAGAGTCCCTAGTAGCAAATGTGAAGAGCAGGTCCATCAGGGAAGCCAGCCACAAAACTCCCACATTTGTAGCTCTGAACAAATTTAGGTGGGAGATAACTGCTGAAGTACTTTTGCACTGAGAGTATGGCACAAGTTCTGGGAGAAAGCATAGCAAACTTTGTCACTGCATCTGTATTTGAGTTCTCAAATTCCCAGGTCCCAGAGCACTTTCCTAGTATGAAGTGCCTTCCAACCACAGAAATACACTGGCAAGCAGCTGCAAAAAGTGATTTGTCTGGACAATCAGGGAACTTTATCTTAAGGGTAAGATCCAGCATGTTAGTTGGGATGTGGTACTGGAGAAGTTTACACAAAAAAAACCCTACCTACATTTTTTCAGGTGCAGAATGGGACAGACTTTAGACAGATAACAGATATTTTTTCTAGTCTTAGAAATAAGTCTCTTTGTGGAGTTGGGTTCTTGTCATGTAGCTATCTGGTCTTGTATAAAAGAGGGTATGGCTGACATTCCTTCTCCCCTTCCAGTGTCTTGGACAGTGTCCAAAGACAGGTCACAGGTCTTGTCAAATCCTACCTTGCACTTGCCCAGGCAGACCCTCCTGGCCAGATGGTGTAGACAGGCAGACAGCTGGGTCTTCACCTTCTAAAAGGAAGCAGTAGACTTTTAATACCTGACATGCCATTTGCTTGGGCTCACTCCTTTGCTCTGCTGTACAGTTTTTTAACTTTGAAGCTTTTTGTAGACTTAAATGAAAAGGAAGGTAAATGAAGCTGCCGTTGTCCCAATGCTGTGTACTGGAAAGGTGCAACGTTCAGCAATTGAACTGCTCAGAATAAACTGACAAAGAGTCCACAGTCTAGCCAGATAGTAGTTGAAGCTCTTGCTTTGATTTTCTGGACACTTGATGGGATAGGCCCAAGGCATTTGAAAAGATACTCAAACTACCTGGAATCAGCAAGCTTGTGTTAGCCCACAGTAAAATACAAGAGATGGGTAAATATTTCAGCAGTTACACTGCTCTCAGTACCTTTGGTGAGTTAGTTTAAGGCCATCTTAAATTTCTTTACATGAGTGCAGACCTATCCTGCACTATCAGAAGCAACTCATAGTAATTAGCATCCATGTTCATTTTAATTATCTGTACATATTTTGAAGGCTTTAACATGGAATGATAGAACCTGCTGGAGAAAGTGCTTTCCAATGGATAATGCTGATACTCATGAACCACTGGTGTACAGATGCAAGAAGCTTGAATGGATATATGTATATTTGACATAATTTCATATGCACATATATTTATGCCTATATATGATCCATGTGAGGTAATAACCAGCCTGACACACTCTATCCCTCCAGATAATTTGATTTTCACTTAACTGAAAAGCACATGAAAAGCTCACTCCAAGTGTCTTGCTCTTGTGTCTTCACTGCCCCAATGATTGTACCTTTTTTTTTTTTTTTTCTCCAAATCAGGTTTTAGAAAACTATTCATAATCAGTTTATTCACATAAGTTTCTGTCTTCTTGCTCAGATTCCAGTCAACTGTGGTAAAATTAAAAAGATTAAATAACAGACTTTTCCCTGGACACTGCTAAAATACTGCCTACAGTTTTGAAGAAATTCATGACAAAGGCAATGCTGCTGATCTACATCGGCAGAAAGACATATCATGCCAAGTTTTATTTGTGTATGTTTTTGGATTTTTTTTCCACTGTTTTGTCAAGTACCCTGCAGCACAATTCAGAGATAGCGGGTAGTATTTGAATGAGAGGGTAGCGGATGTCAAACTGAGTGTACAAAAATGAAAGCATTGGCCTCATCTATGGAAGGTCTGTTCAATTTTAAAAGCTAATTCAATGACACAAGCTTTCATTCAGCTAGTTTACTGAAAGTATGCAAGCAGACATTTTCTCTTCTTTTTTTTTTTCTTTTTTTTTTTTTCTTTTTTTGAATGCCTGGTGCAGGCCCCATGCATCTGTTCACAAGCTCTCTCTTTTCTACCATGTAGAAAAAGCTTCTCGACTACCTGAAAAACAACATTAGGACACCATGCTATTCTAATTAGCTGTGAAAGAGTTTTCTTGCTCCTTTTTAGTTCCTGGCAAGCCTTTTTGTCTCCTAAGCCTCCCTCCGCTACATTGCCTCAGGACACAGCCTGGTACAGCACGGTGTGGGATGCTCGATGTTTGCCTCTGATGAGGCTAGTCCTCTGTGAGCTGGCTGCTGTGTGACGAGGAGGATGGGGTGGGTGCAAGGCAGAGAGGGGAAGTCTGGCTGCTCAGGGATAGAGCCCATCACCTCCTCATTAGCCTTGTTTCCAGTCTGCTGGCCTGCAGAATGACAGTCTGGAGGTCACTGGCTGGTCTGGATCTCCAGCTGGGTTCGTCATGACACCTAGTCAGGAGTTGGTGCTGTCTCATCCTGTTATAATTGGATCAGTCTTCTGGCTTGTCTGGGCAATGGAGGAGTTCTGTAACATTTTCATGAATATTCTGATACCGTCTGTACTTATTTTTCTTGTCACAAGTAAAGTGACTTAGTCACAAAAGAAGAAGGAAAAAAATAAATCCTTCAGAACCTGCAGGATAAAAATGGCCTCCTTGAATCAATCTTCATCTGACGGTGGTATAATTATGGATTATTTACCAAGATCCAGTCTCCTACTCAGAGCACAAAAATTGCCAAGGTGCCTGGTGCTAGTAA
Source organism: Heteronetta atricapilla (assembly GCA_011075105.1). Lineage (NCBI taxonomy): Eukaryota > Metazoa > Chordata > Aves > Anseriformes > Anatidae > Heteronetta > Heteronetta atricapilla. The sequence continues at coordinate 111,720,330 of CM021732.1, forward strand.
ATTAGATAACACACAGGGTGATTTGTCATTATTACAGATCATTAGTTCTTTTCATGTTTAAACTTGCCCTTTCCAAAGGCAGACTTTTTTTTGGGTGTCTGGAAGATACAATATGCTTCAATCATGACTCAACTGGTATGTTAATCATTGCACTGGATTGATCCTGCACTCCCCCAGAAAAGAAAACAGCATTAAAAGCTTTATAAAGTGAGAGCAAAGAAAGGAAGACAGAAATGAACAAATATGACTTTGCTAATAGAGACAGTGATGGCAGGAACTTTATCTGCATCCACAATGTGAAAGTTACTGCTCCCTCACCTAGTCCTGTGATTGTCCCCATTCTTTGCTTCCCAGGCATTCAAGAAAAGAGCTCTCTTAATGGGAGAGTTGTGAAAAGCTTGGAGGTCTGACAGAAATCTGAACTGGGCCACTTGGAAGTGATGGCATCCTAAAATCCTTTTCTTCGCAGGTGGGAAAGTGTTACTGTGCTGCCCTCTAATGCTCACAGCCTTGCATGTGCTCACGGATGGCGAGGTTTAAGGTTAAAGTTGCTGAATAGGCACAGCACCGTTTAGCCGTCTGCTCTCATTACATGAAATTGGAAAAGCAAGACTTTATGCCACGGTCAGTGTCGCTTTCCCTGCGCAAGCATACTTGTTATTACGCAGTGAAAGCATGAATTACTGAACGCTTTGGGGCTGTAATCCAATTTGTGGATATTTCATTTAAAGTGTGCCATGAGTGAATTGTCCCACATTGATGTATTGATAGGCCATAGGCTGATATTGTCACCGAGAAGTAAAATAAGGCAACTCAGCACGACTGGAAAATATAGGGGAACTTTACTTCAAGGAAACTGTAATGGACATGTTAGGTTTCTGTTCCTTTAAATTTTAGACCATATAAATATGATGCTTCCTGGTCTATTATGGCTTGCAGAACCATTTCACAGGATCACTTAAATCTTTTTCAGGAGCTTCCCTGCCCTGAGTTTCTTATTGTTCTCCTTCTGCATCACCTAAAACCCTGTCAAAATTTAAAACTGCTCTCCTAATCCAAGATTCACTGCCTGAGCTTTGGGCTTCTGTACATCCTGTTTTGCACTTAAATAGACACCAGCAGCTCCCACCTCCCCTACCCCCCCTCCCCCTTCTTCTTTGTAAAGAGGTGCAGAAGGGGGGGCAGGGGCTTAGCAGCATCCAACTCACTTGACCTTGGAGCTTGGGAGCTGCAGCAGCAGCTGCACAATTGCTGCCAGGATGGGGGCAGGAGGAAGAAGAGGATGGAGGGAAGGGCTGCAGTGGAGGAAACAAGTTTACAGAAACCCAGGGCCAGGGTCTAAATGGGCTTATGAAGCTGCATAAATATTAATTGCGTCGTTTAAGCCGACATTCTGCCCCATCTGCAGAGCTTCACCGTAAGAGGTTTCTCTAATAGGGCATGATGACTCCAAGCTCCTTTTATTAATAATTAAAATGTATCTCGAATTACCACCCAGTTCATGGAAGATAACGCTGTGCTGGCAGTGTCAGTTGGGGAGATCCCAGTGCATAATGCCGAGGTGAAGGGGTTAGGTATGCAGCCTCCTGCCTTTCTCTTCATTATTTACATTTCAGTGCTTCCTAAAAGCTGTGAGATCATGCCCTTCATGTGCTAGTCTCCTACTCCTTACTTCTTTTCCCCATCTGTAAAATGATAACGTGTTCACTTGTCAAGCACTTTGAGGCCTACCAATGAAAAGCATCGTGTACGAGCTGGCCTAAAAAAGAACGTGTATGCCCAAAAGCTTGTTTGTCAGAATATACCAGCGAGGTTATTCAATGCCAGTACTGACAAATCTCTGTTTCCTTAGCCTATCGCAGGCAAGCTCTCTCCAGACACATATTAAGAGGTGGTACTGGAAGAAGAAAATAGATATTTAGGAATGATCATTGCCCTTCTGCCAAGGAGGGGCAGGCGACAAACACAGCGGAGTGATTCAGCAATACTTCAGCCAGGAGAGCTGAAGGGCACCAAAAAGAGATGAGTGGTGACAGTGGGGGAGTGTCAGTGCCTTGGACCAGATAGAAGAGTGGAGGGGTAAAGCACTGCCTTGTCATCTGCCTTGTGGCATGTGGAGATGCATGTGTGACCTGCCAACAGCCCTCCTTCAGGGATCCTAGTTACACGGAGCTGTAGAAGAGTCATAATTTAGAAGGAAGATGTAATCAATCCGGATACAAAATGTTTAAATTGTGAGTTTGTTCTGCTTTTCTTTGGAGGCCAATTTCCATCTGGCAACAGGCATTAAAGCCTGCGCAAAGGCAGGTCTGTGGCTACTGGTCTGCCATGGTGATAAAGTGCAGGGAATTAAGTAGAAATAGCATGGGCAGGACTGAGCTCACACAATGCAAACTAGAGCCTGGCACAAAGACGTCTCAGATGATGACAATCCCAGCATTGATGTTCAGGTGCTGTAACTCATACTGTAATGAGATTATAAATTTTGGTCTGGAGGTGTAGCTGGAGCAACCAGGACTCTTGGGTTGTGATATTAGAGCACCCTAGGCTCAGGGTGACTTCCCTCTGGACATCCAGGGTGTCCCTGGATCATACTCTCTCTGCTTTTGGTGCAGAATGGGCAGAGTAACTGAACTGATCACCTGTGGTCGGGTAAATCCATTCAGGTCTCAGTGTTTCCATCAGTGCAAGCAGGGCTTATATAAAGCTGTGTCTGAAATCCCTTGCGTCAGAAATCTCTTTTTGTGCCCAAGAGTGGTGTAAAAAGCTTTCAGAACTGAGCTCACATTACTTACAAACTAATGTCTTCCACGTTTTTAATTACTATACAGATCTATTTTACATGTGGAAAAAAAAAGACACCGATGGGAGCCGAAGTAGCCAATGAAGATTTGAATGCACTATGAGATTTCTCTAGACATGGAACACCACTTGTTCTCATCTTCTCTAGCCATAAAATTACATTAATTCTAAAAGGAACCTGTATGCCACACTTATAATGTCAAGAAATCCAAAAGAAGAAGAAAAAAAGAAAACAAGCAGATATTGATGAGAATATACAGAAAAAAATATATATTTTTTTAGTATTAAAGAGCAGACAGTGCAACAAGATAGTCACATGAAAGGAGCTAAACCTTTCTGTTTCCTTTTTATTAACTATTTGAGCACCCACTGCCACCTTCTCTGCTTTCTTTTCTGTGCTCCTTTTTGTCATTGTTATCTAATTCACTGTTCTCAGGATAGCTGGTTCACAGGAGGCTCTTAATCTTTTGGCTAGGTGTTGTAATTGTTTGAAAACAAATTAGATTGCTAAACTGAGAGACAAGAGAATTAAGAGACACATCTGAGGTCACACAATAGGTTAATGGCTAATCACAGTTTGAATCCAGGAACTTCTAATTATTAGACTTTTGCTGTAATCGACTGTGTTGTCTTCTGCAACTCTGGAGTGCTATAATATCACTTGGAAATTGATGTAAGGGTTGCATAGGTGAAAATTAAAAATGTGGTCAGGAGACAAAAAATTGAGCTATCAGGAATCACTAACAAGCATCCAACACCAATCACTTCTTAAACAAACAGACTGGACTCTGCAGAGATATTTTTGATATCCCCTGAACAATTAATCAACTCTCAGATGTGGCAAGTGTCAGTAATAATAACTTACCTGCAGATCACTGAATACCCGGTGAAGACAGTGTTTGTGATAAAATCACTCTGTCTTTTGTTTCCTCTGCAGAATTTGCTGGCACTTACTACCCTGCTGGGAAAGTTATGTGGGAGAAATTCTGGGAGAAGGCAGAGTACTGCTCTCCTTCACCTGTCTCCTTCCAATTAAACCTCCATGGATTTACGTCTTAATAAAAAGGCAGTTATACTTTTTTTTTCCCAATTCATCTTTGCTGTTAAAAACCACTACTCCAAATATAATAGGTATTGTCTGCAATTGCTTAAATTGGGCATAAACATTTATTGCCTCCCTAGCTAATGAAAGCAACCTTGCTGTTCCTAAGAATGGGGAAAATTCCACTCAAGGTCAAGTGACCTGATGTTTTCAGGCAGCCTCATTACCCACATTAGCACTATAGAAGATGAAGCAGAACATCTGGTAGTGCCATAAAAATGATAGAAATGTATGTATGTTTGCTTTAGCTCTTGTGCCAACATTCAGCCTGTGCTCCCATTTGGGGTCAACACTCTGAAGATGTCACATTGTTTAAGGTTTATCTCAAAAACATTTTTGGTCTCTATAATTCCCTATGTCCAAAAAATAAAAATAAAAATAAAATCACAGGGACACCAAAATTAGCATTCCTTGCTCCTTGTCAGTGCTATTGGATTTCAGGCAGAGATGATTTAGCCAATATGATATGCATTTTGTCTCATGTGTCTGACATCTGGGAGGTAGTTGTTTATTATAGAGCTGTCAGTGTTCCTCTGCTGTCATGTCTGTCACAGAAGTTTGCTCACCACTACAAAAACGAGTTACAAAACTGGAAGAGGAAAGGATGCTTGGCAGCATGAGAAATTCTGTGCTTCTCTAACATTGCACTTCAATAAGTTGCTGCCCCAGTGGCCTTGCAGTATGCCATTCAGTCCTTGGAGGTGACAGAAGAGCAGCAGCATCTCACCAAACCCCTGCAGGAGGAATCTCTCTGCCCATGAAAGCTCATTGTAGTTGTGCAAATGGAGTTTACGCAGATCCTCAATTTTCTGTCTGACTCCAGTCCTGATGAGACTAGTTCTGTGTCCATTTTGCATCAGCAGGTTATAATCACACACTGACAGCTGAAAGACTTTGCTTTCTGGCTTTGCTTTCTTCCTGGAGTCTGACACATCTGAGGTATGGAAGGAGAGAAGTGCAAGATCTGGCTCTCCAGCTCCTTGTCATATGGAAACACTGCTGTTCAGAGTATCTTTAGTACAGAACTTAAGGGAGCTTCCCCTCCCTTCAAAGCAGGGGAGCACTGCAGAAGGGTGGTACAGGGCTGAAAAGTTGCCTGAAATGCATGTATGACATGGTCCATCTACACGGTATGACTGCTTTGTATCCCATTAGCACTCCCGCTCATTTCAATACAGTAAAAATGACTATACTTGGGATTTAGGAGCTCCTGCTGCAGGTACCATAACAGTCAAAAACTGGATTTTTGTGGTCCTAGTATCCCGGAAACCTAGTCACTCCCCAAAGCTCCAGAACCAAAGATGAAGAAAACAAAAGGTATCTGCCAAAGTGATGTTATAGTGTCTGTTGTGTTGGTCTGGACATATGACACAGAAGATAGCCAGGAAAACAGAGAAGATCCTGGGGAGAAGCATCAGACTCCTTCATGAAACTGGTCCTCTCCCGCTCCCACCCATTTCTTCCTGACCAGCATGTTTTCATCTGAACTGCAAAAGGGACAGCAAGGTCATCCTCCAGTGAAAATATTTCAGCCTTAGTCATCATTACTGCTGCGGCCAAGGATAATAAAAACAAGCTCTGTGCACTCCTGGTGACCAGTTGGAAACTGCTGCAGACAACAGAGCATAGGAACAACACTGCTGCTCTTTCCAAGTTGCATTAGAGGATTTTCATGCAAAGATGTGAAACCAAGATAATCGAAACCCACCACCTCACACAGTGTGCTGTATTGCCTTAGCACACTTCCTTGCCTGTATTTTAAAGTGCTCACAATTCAGAGTAATTTAAAACCTCATCAGAACTCACTTGAGGGTTGGGGTTTAGAACCTCAGTCAATTAAGTCCATGTAGTCCATGTAGATGAGTAATAGGAGTAAAATTCACAGTTTTTAGTGCAGAAAAAGAAAGGAAAAGAAGGAAAAAAAAAAAAAAAAAAAAAAAAAAGCATAGCCTAGCTATTCAAAAGCAATTATATTTTTAGTTACATAGAGAGACATTTTCAGACTTCTAATTGCTCCAAATCTATCTGCTAAAGAGTCATTACATTCCATTTTAACCCCTCTCTGACACTAGGAACTAATGTTGTAATTGAACTCTGTCACTAGTGATCTCACTTCAAAATCATTAGTAAGGTTGGTGGTTTTTTTTCATATTTGCTCTAACATCACTGTTCATTGCCTACAGGTGAGGGGTCACATTTGCTGGTAACACATGTGGGTACAACACCACTGAGGTTGGTGATGTTTTGTCCAACTAGGCCTGCAATGAGGCTGGCCCTACGTGATATGAGCCACAATTAACCAATATATTTCCATTGCAGATTATGTCCCGTTCACCCAGCAACATCCTTTTATGTGCATGACAATTAACTAGAATAAAAAACAGTAATATCGTGCTATTGAAATCTCCCTAGCTGTTCTATATCATAACATCATTTCGTAATCCCTCACATCAATCTGTTTTCAAATGTGGGCAAGAAAGGCGTGATTTGTTTAAATCATTTTGGCTGCCGTGCATTCTCAGAATTGTGACACTTTGTTGATGTTACCGTGTGCATGTAAATAAAACTGGGATCACCTCCTTTCTCTCCACAGACTATCTAAAGAATGAAAAAGACTGAGTCAGAACATCATAGTAAACACATTAATAAGGTTACATGCAGTCTCCATATCAAATTAAAATACAGGTTTGTTCTTTCTTGTAAAAAAGAAACATTAGACATAGAGGATGTTGTTAAAGGCAGGCTTAGAAAGTGATATTTAACCATACAGCATGATAGTTATTGGCAAGTGATAATGTGAGTCCTGTAGCAATTCTCTAATTAAGATTCTACCCACATTTCTACTTTAAACCCTGCCATAAAAATATGCTTTGAACTGTAATTTGGCAGAGGTCTTAGCACAGCAGTATTTTATTTTTGTTGTTGTTGTTGTTTTGTTTTTTACTTCCAAAAAATCAGTCAGCCATTTTACAGCAGAGAAAGATAAAGAGTAAGCTGGAAGTTTCCAGGCTCTCAATTATGATCTTGCACAATTCATCTGAGCCCAAGATTAATGCTCACAAAAGCAATAACTCAATCTCATTCTCATGGCATGAGACAGCTCAGAGCCTAGCATTTAGCCAGCAGGTAGTGGAAGAGCTTGCTCATGCCAGTGTCTGTCAAAGCAGTTGATTCATAACCTGCCTTACCACTCTGAGCACATGTTGGCCAGATTGATGCAGTTATTGATGGCTTAACTCTGCTTGTGCTCCCCGTTGATGGAGAATACACCATTTAGTTGTGTTAGCACATGCTGCAGAGCTCTTGTCAGCACAACTTACTGGACTGAGCACTATCACTCCAATGACCTCTACAGGACCACAGCTGGCTTGTACCTCATTAGTCCAAAGGACAGGAGAAGGTAGTAGTGACCATCTGCATATAACTGTGTAGACAGCACCTGAGAAGATGCTTTCTGGGCCAAACTGCGGCCCATGACCTGTTAGAAAGGTTACATTGAGACAAAAAGCCACATTTCCATTTTTACCAACCTCATATTGAAACCAGGCTCTCTGGGGACAGAAAACTGAGCATGTATCTGGGCCAAGGTCATGGTAAACTAGGTCACCACCATGACTCTGCCACCTGGAGTCAGCTCAGCTCTCAGGGGAAGAGCAAATGCCTTGTGGCAGGAGCCACAGCTTCACATAGGTTTCAAACAATGCTGCCAAGAAACAGTCCTGTTCACCCTGGTCTTCAGCAGCCAGAGGTTGAACAGCTATTTGTGTGCTCTGCAGTATCTTCCTGCCGATGGAAGCATCAGTTAATGAAGACACACAGTGGTATGGGATGGGGAATTGATCCTGGATAAAACTAACCCTGAAAGGGAGGGAGAGTTTTAACCTGCTTGTGACCAGAGCATGGGAGCTCTGCTAAAGGCAATTTAATGCTTATGGGAAACTATAACTTTAAAATTCAAGCACAGAGACTTAATGACAGCTAGAATCTCTCACAAACACCATGAAAAACCCTCATCTGTTTTGAGAATCCAGGTTTTGAGTCAGTTCATAGAATATCCTGAGTTGGAAGGGACCCTTAAGGATCATCAAGTCCAGCTCTTGACACCGCACAGGTCTACCCAAAAGTTCAGACCATGTGACTAAGTGCACAGTCCAATCTCTTCTTAAACTCAGTCAGGCTCGGTGCAGTGACCACTTCCCTGGGGAGCCTGTTCCAGTGTGCAACCACTCTCTCTGTAAAGAACCCCCTCCTGATGTCAAGCCTAAACTTCCCCTGCCTCAGCTTAACCCCGTTCCCGCGGGTCCTGTCGCTGGTGTTAATGGAGAAAAGGTCTTCTGCCTCTCGACACCCCCTTACGAGGAAGTTGTAGACTACGATGAGGTCTCCCCTCAGCCTCCTCTTCTCCAGGCTGAACAGGCCCAGTGCCCTCAGCCGTTCCTCGTACGTCTTCCCCTCCAGGCCTTTCACCATCTTCGTAGCCCTCCTCTGGACACTCTCCAACAGTTTCACGTCCTTTTTATACTGTGGTGCCCAGAACTGCACACAGTACTCGAGGTGAGGCTGCACCAGCGCAGAGTAGAGCGGGACAATCACCTCCCTCGACCTACTAGCGATGCCGTGCTTGATGCACCCCAGGACACGGTTGGCCCTCCTGGCTGCCAGGGCACACTGCTGGCTCATACTCAACTTGCTGTCTACCAGGACCCCCAGATCCCTCTCTTCTAGGCTGCTCTCCAGCGTCTCATTGCCCAGTCTGTACGTGCAGCCAGGGTTTCCCCGTCCCAGGTGCAGGACCTGGCACTTGCTCTTATTGAACTTCATGCGGTTGGTGATCGCCCAGCTCTCCAACCTATCCAGATCCCTCTGCAAGGCCTTTCCACCCTCATCCGAGTCCACAACTCCTCCAAGTTTGGTGTCATCAGCAAACTTGCTCAAAATACCTTCTATTTCTACATCCAGATCGTTTATAAAAATATTGAAAAGTACCGGCCCTAAAATGGAGCCGGAGTTTTTGTACATCTGAGGAAATAATAGTGTTAGAGACAACTAATATACTGAACCTTAGGAGTAGCTAAATATATGCTTCTTTCTCTGAAACTTAATAAGAGTTTTTAAATCATTATTGCATCATTTTATCTAAATTGACATCAATATTATTATTATATTGGTACCAAATCAACTATATGATCTATTTCAGTGTTCACTTAGCATAATAAAAGCTGCAAAATTAACTAAAAACAAAATTAAAACAAATTCCCCAAACACAAAGCCAATTAACAGACCATAAATACTATATATCCCAGGTCCTTTTACTTTAACCAGACATTACACTGAGCTTTTCTAAAACATTCTGTACTGCGTTAGCTTAGCTCCTCAAGCTCAGAACCCATCCTTGTACATATCCTTGGCCTTTTCATGACAAATGGACGGAGGCTGTATGAAGTGATCCTACCAGCACTCCTCCACAGCATGACACAGACCTTCTTCTCCTCCACTTCCCTCATTCATCCAAAAGGTAACTTCACTTCAGTGGTAATCAGTGTATCCAGATCATATAGGAGGCACTAATATAAATGCCGATTATTCTTATTAGCTTTTGGTGAATAATCATTATCATTACGTTTCCAAAATTAGGTTCCACATTAATGTCTTCCTGTGGTGCCCTTTATATTAAACCATGGAGGTTTAATCTGCAACTACAATTTTTCTTGCTTCTGTGGGATTATTTTATTGCCTTAATGTTCCTCTAATAGATGCATTTTGGGCATGTGAAATGATGAGTGTGTATTGCAAACCAATTAGGTTTTATTTTTAAAAAAAAAAAAAAAAAAACAACTTGTGATTGGCAATGGAAAAATATGAAGTACCAAGAAATGCTTGAATTTCTTGATAGTTCCTGCCTCAGAAGCCGTGCTGTTTAGCTGATCTGCTAAACCATTGGAACAGTTTTATTTTTAGATTGTATGGCTCCTGTGCTAACATTTTTCTTTGCTCCACAGAACTAATTATCATCCCTTACATTATTGTGCACACCTTTGATTGAAATCAGAAGTTAGATTTATTCAGTGATTCTTTCTAAAGCAACATGAGATGCATGCCCTCAAACTAATTTTATCCTGTGGAAAATTTCATTTTACCTACCATCATATTTTAAAGAGTTAATTTCCATTTTGACTGTGTTTTATTAATAGGCCACTGGAAGCTTATAAACACTTCAAGGCTTTTAAGACTGTGTTTTTGAGAAAATGATTAATTATGCAGTGTTATGGATTATGATGCCCTCCTTTTCCATGGTTTCCGGACTTCTTGCTTGTTGTCATGTAGCTCCAACAGTTTGATGAACACAAGAATGTTTTTCCACTATTTGTTCTAAAAGAAAATGTGGTTCTTTATAAAGGATGTATTGCAAATGAAGAATCTGCCACTCACACAGTTAGGCTGTCCTTTACTGCATATCATATACAACTACTCAACACTTTTTTGAAGACTGGTTTAGTACTTGTGCAAAACCCCAGACTATCAGCTATGAAGATGGACAAGCTTAAAGCTAGCAGAGATGATGGCAATCATCAAGACTGATTTCCCACACAATACAGACCATATACTTTCCATCACTAATTCTTCCAAAGGAGAGAATTATTCTTCCTGGAACACTGGAGCTTTTTGATCTATGAGACAGTAAAGGGACAGTGTCACGTATTGCCTCAGTTTTTGATGAAACAATGTCTGAATAGTTTTTTCTGGCAAAAGTGATTCTTGAATTCTTTATGGATTGCGTGAAGTGGAGATGAGTAAATCCTGAAACAAGGATCTCTACTGAAGAGTATCAATTTCATTTCTTAATTAATATAGACAGTATGTCCCAGACCTCCTAACATAGATGTACTTTTTCTACTGTCTTCCTTGGAATATCACAGTGAATGACTTTATTCCCAGGAATATTAGTGCTTTTCTCAATACTCAGACACAGCAGAGAGATTGCACTTATGAATTAATCACTTCAGAAACCTGATCTAGCAGGTCTAGTTTACTCTGCTTGGAGGTCACCCCCACATTACAGTGGAAGGGGTTTTGAAAAGCAGGCAGTGACCAACTGATATGGTAGGAATTCTGTACCAATATTGTCTCTCTGTAAGGTGGCCAAGTGCATTCACGAGTACTCGGGCTGCTTCGTTATGAGGCATGAACAGCAGGTTGTGATGACCATGAAGAATTATATTCTGACCTGGCCTGTCCATCCAAGTAGGGAAGCACAGTAGAGAGGCAGGGAAACTTTTTGTTCCCTCAGGGATTTGTCCTGTTACAGGAGACCAAGTATCAGAAAACTATGAACTTCCCAGGAACCAGCAATCTATGTCTTGTGCGGTAAACAGGTGGTCATTCCTCTTGTCCCTAACAAAACAGCAAGCTCACCGAGCTTGAGCGGACAAGAAAACAGATCAACCTAGAAGGCCAAAATGACCTCTCTCCTTGCTAGTCAGGGAGGGAGGTGGAAGGGGATGCTGTGACCTACAGCCTGGTGTGCACTCTGCACGCTGGAAAGTCATGCGAAGCCTTTCCTCAAGGCACAATGGGAAACAGCAATTTTTATCTGCCATGAACAGTTAGCATGGAAACAAACCATTTACTTATTTCCATGGTTAAAATATAGTTGTTATTTTTCTATAGCTAAAATGTAGTAGTTACGCCCACCATCACTGTTAGGATCTGATATAACAATTTATAATTATGCTTTGACTTTTCTTTGTGATTTCCACCCTTAAATTTTGGAGTACTTCAGGGACATTGATGAACTAACTCTGCTTTGCATGAAACATGTGAGTTATCAACTCCGTGTTACAGAAGAAAGAGACAAAGCATGCTGATCAGAAGACTGTGGACATGTATCATTTACCTACTCCTATGCAGACAGGAGGAGCTCCTGCAGCATACCCAGTGCCCAGGGCTAATCATCGCTCTCCCAGCAGAAGCTTCACTCCTCCTGGCTGCCTCTGCTGCCCAGGGCAGAGCTCCCCAGTCCATTTTGGCCTTAACAAGTGGGCCTTGCTTAAGAGGGAGGTGAGTAAATCTCTGCTAACCCAGCTGGATTCAAGTGCATTCACAAAAGTAGCTCAGGCTGGGTTGCCTCTGGCAAGGATGGGTAGCTAGGAGGCAGGGTCTGGCTGGTAACCTTTTCAGCTGGCATTGCTGCAGCTTGAAAAAGGATGTGTGTTCACACAGTGACTTGCCCAGGGTCAGACTGTGGCATAAACAGTCGTAGAGTTGCTTAACTTAATAAGCAGCAGATAAGCATGGGGAAGACAGGAGAAAGTTCACAGCAGAAATTCTACAGTGCAGTAAAAAGAGAAGATATAAGAAAAGCCAAAGGGAGTAACAATTTCTTTGTTAGAACAAGGTCCATTTTTCAATGTTAGAAGAAATAAACTTTTCTCTGATTCTTCACAATTTTGCAACAAAGTCTTTATACAAACAACTTCTAGTTTAACTGTCAGACAGTGATAATTAAAGCCACTATTCAGGAGGCTGGATTTGAGCCACTGCTTGACAGGGAGAGAGTGTTATGGAATATCCTGCGCTCCCTCTGCATCGCACAGCCTTTTCTTTGCTATGAAGTCATGAAAAAATAAAAGTTAAATCACATCAGACAAATGCATAATGAGCTTGTGCTGCAATGTTTAATAAGTTAATCAAGTATGTTAATGATACATATTTACAAGAAAGGGATTTGACTTGAAATCAAGTCAGGAAACAACAAAGGCTGGTAATAAGAACAGCTTTGCATTGACAAAGTCCAGATGAATATAAGATAATTTGGGAATCAAAAAGAGAACACAGAAACTGGTAATAGATGGAGCTATGAAGAAGAGCTGAATTTCACAGCCTATCCAATTACAAAAGTCATTACTGATGGGAATAGCAAAGCAACTTGTCTATACAGGATATGAGTAGAATTCAGTGGACTAAATTGTCTAAATCTGTGCAACATTTCATATTTATTTATAAAAATTTGCTTGATACTGTGGAATTTGAATCTGAATTCCAAAGTGTTAGAACATCTGGAATGTGTCAGGTTTTTGGTTGGTTCATTAGAAGTAAGACATTTGGGAGGTTGGGGTGATTTCAGACTTTTCAAACTCTATAACATAAAGCACATACGGAGTTGTCTGGGTTAAGGTTTCTCTTTTTCTGGTCAATTCTAATTTTTTCAGAAATAAAATGACTGCCGTAGAATCATCCCACTATAAAAGCCCCAGTATCAGATAAGAAATGGCACCCTGTCTTTGATCTCCTCAAAACTGTGAGACTCATGGAGATGGCTGAAAATGAAAGAACAAAGTTCATCCCAAACTGAGACTTAGCAACATGACCTTCACTGAAGAGACTTTTGTAATGGATAGAAAACCAATTTTCTTTCAATTTTCTTCCATTTATAGAGGAAAATGATTGTCCCTGTCTGTGTTTAGAGTTTAGAGTTTCTAATTTCCAAAGGTGGAGGAAAAAAAAAAAAAAGGAAAAAAAAGAAAGAGTAAGCCCCATTGCATATGTGTTTTTTTTTCCCCCATGACATAAGTGCTGTGGTCTGATGAAGGGTGAACCTGGACATGTCACAAGGCACAGTGACTTCCCTTGTTATTGCATGGCTGTGCTGCTCTGGTACCCCTTCAGACCCTGTTGATTTAAGGCGGCAGGGTGCAGAGTGACTCAGTGTGAATAGCTGGGATCAGAAAGCTGGATAGTTGTGCCAGTCCACAGTGTGTATTTGCCTGCATTCCATGAGATTCTTACTCAGAAATACTGCTTCCAGTTCTGGTGCTAGCTTGAACTAAGCTCACACAAAGCACCTCTGAGCTCAGCTGTAGACTTATTATTCTGTGTAAGATTTATTTGTGTGCATTGTGTTTCTCCCTTCTCCATACCTAAAGCATTTGTAGTCCCTCAGCAACAAGTAATGTCTATTAATGTTTAATGTCAATTTGGCTAACTCTGGTTGCACCCACTTTGTTCAAAGGCATGCTCCCTGGGGTCATCTGGAACTGGACTTTAAAGAATTATTGAAATGATCTGCATTCTTTTTCTTTGGATATTTTGTCTTACTTATACTAACTTAGACTGATTCTCAATGGTAACATTTCAAAGACCTCAGTAGTTCTCAACCATTGAGAATTTTTACATTTATTTGTATCTACTTACAGAAATACATGTATTTTAATTTAGAAACCTGTTTTTGTTTTGCAACACTTGTTGTCCATAAATATTTATTGACCATCTTGTATGAGAACTTCCCAGAATGTGGGCTGATCTAAAACAATGTGGTCTTGGTTATTTGATCTTTGCAAATGGCTAACTGAATGACACAGTCTGTTTCTGCTCACTTATTGGAGGGAAGTGATGTTGCAATCTGGATAGTAAAGAATGAGAGAGCTCCTTGGACAACTAAAATTATTTATGCGTGGGTCCTTAACACTCTTTTTTTTTTTTTTTTTCAAGGTTAACTCTTTCATACAGTGTAAGTGTTGCCTGATATTACATTTCTGAAATCGAACTTTGCTTGCATCAGGGGCCACACTAACAGCTTCTAGCCCTTCATCAGAAAGCTGAACAACTCACTGAAGGACAGAAGATGGTGTGACAGTGGTTAATAACACTTTTCTCTTGTAAACTTCATAACCTAAATAAATTAAAACCAGTTGGAACTCTAAATGATAACTCTTCTTAACTCATCATGTCTCATTGTAAGTGGCTTTCAAATTATAGCTTAATAAAATCCCACCTCAGCCCAACAGCCAGCAGGATAAAATGTGTGATGTCCCTAAAATGGGTATGGCTAGGCTTCTTTGATGTCCTCAGACCCGGGCAGTGGGGAAGGCTGTGAGCTACTGTCTGTACAAAGGAACAGAAGGTTTTCTAGTGCTTCTTCCCTCTTCCTTTGTTTCTTTTCCATTCTTATCTCAAGGGCTACTTTTGCTTGACCTTTCTGACAGTTGCACTTTTGCCTCCCAGTTCCTCTCTCATCAGTTCCACTTTTGTTCCATTTTTAAAGAGAAATACATATATGAAGTAGCAAGGAGCTGTTTTACGATTTTAAGTGAACACTTTTTATTTTTTTTCTTCAGGGTTAACCTCATTGCACACGTTGAGATTTTCCTGTACTGTCCTTGGCTCCTCTTTTTACTTTCTCTACGATGAAAAGCTTAGCCTCAAAGTGCATATTTCTCTCAACCCTTGTAGCAGGAAAAAGGCAGCTGTGCTGCAGCTTTATTTTTTAAATTTGTTACAGCTGTCAGAGAGACCATTTCTTTTCTGCTAGACTGGCTGTCTAAGTCTAGCTAGGAAATAACTGATAATAATAATAATAAAGCAGTGTACCACATTGAATGTTTGTGCAAAGCGCTTTCTTCATCCTGAGCCTTTTCTCCTCTTCATAGGCTTCTGTTTAGTTCCCGTTATTGTTCACTCAGCATTTTATAATGACAGGCGTATAAACATTATAGAGCCATGCAGCTGGAGCACGCCTGAATGCAAATTACCTCACACAGGAAATTGTGTAATGCATTCAGTACCTGAAAATAAAGACCCAGATAATGAAAATGGAGATAATTCTGTGGATGTGAGTGAAATCATTCTAATTTACGGCATCTAAGGATTTGTCTATGCAGTTGCCCCAATAAGCAGGTGAAAAACAGCTTGTCCTATTCATACTTGGCACCTTTGTTGGCACTGCCTTCCCCACCCCCCAAGAACTGGATGCAAATTGCTCCCCTTCCCTCAGGACTGAAATACTGGGGCTTGGGAGATTTAAATTGCACATGGTTTAGGTATAAGGCGTTTTTAACAGCATATACATGTCAATCCACCACAAAACTTAAATTTCCACAGGGAGAGAAAGCTCTGCAGTCCTGTCCATTGCCTTGAACTGAAATGTCCTGCAGAGAAATGCCACATAGTTCAGGGTGTAAGGACCAAGGGCAGATTGTTGTAATGAAGGGAGAATGTGCTTTGGCAAGCAGCTGATGCAAGGTAGATACTGAAGAAAGCAAGTCAATGTGGGGACAGAAATGGAGTCTTTCTCAATAATTCCTTCCTCTGCCTGTCCTTTGCAAAATTTAGAAGGGCTTACTACATGTTCTGGATACCGGAGAAAAGCAGACCTAAAATTAATTAATTTTCAGCATCCTTTCACAGAGCAGTCAAATTTTGCATCAAATAGCCCCCAACAGTTTCTGTTTTAGAAGTGGCAAATGGCAGTAACAAATGAAGTACAGAGAATTTCTTGGGCTAAAGTTCCCAGATTAAGATTTTGCTTATATTGAGTGTGTGCTTCAGTTTAATTGCTGCCTTATGAAGAACTCCAGTTAGCTCTCGTATCATACATGCCTTAAGGAGGGTTTTGTAGTGTTTCTTGCCTTTCAGCTTCCCTTGTGGAAAATGTGGATCCATCTGCCTGAAGAGCCATTGAGGTTCTAAATCAATGTGAGGAACGAAAGAGAATACCCAGCATCTTACATTTTGAGTGGCTATTTACACCTCAACAGAAGCAGACTAAATCAAAATGACGCTCTTTGATACTCTGCACTATGCAAATTGTTCCACAAGGGGTAATACCAGCACAGAATGAGGTCCAGAAACCCACAGGAAAAGACTTGCACAGTAATTAGATGTGAGTTGAGTGAAAGGCAGATGGTAATTCATAGGGCAAAGGGCTAAATGTCTTCATTTTGCAGCATGTGGCGGAACGCTCAGGAACAAGACAGTCACTTACAGCAAAACACAGACTTCACAGAAGCCTTTAAGATGTGCAGGCACTTGCAATGAAAGAACCATATAATAGCAGAAGACACCATTCTATCATCACACAAAAAAAATCCTCACACCTTTAACATCATATGAGTGGAGATGTCTCTAATTGATAGGCATGCATTCTTCTGTACAAATTTGCCCAGAGTGTAGTCTCACTTGCCTCACCATGACAGAAATAAAACCCTGTTGTATGCAAACTAATGCACACACCAAGTTCTAATGGATGTTGGAAAACATGATACCTGACAGAATAACCACAGTATAGCAGCTCCCATACTTGTCCCTACTCTAATATAATTTTCATCATTTTTGTGCAAAACCATATATCAATTCAAAGTCTAAGAAAGAGTTTACATGTAAAGAAAACAGAACTAAGCTCAGAAACTACATGATACTACAGACAACCAGTAATCAAGCAGGATCTCATCTGTACCAAAATAGTAGAAGACCAATTAGAAAAATATCAAAATAGTGCACTTCAAAACTTTAAGTAATCTTCAGCATCACATAAATAATATTCAGTCATAGTGTTCCTCAATTTGACCTGAAAAAAATAACTGCCTGAAGGTTTAGCTGGACTTGTCTTTCATTATTCAAAGCCGTTGTTATTCCTTCCCCACCCTCCCCCAGATAAAGCAGACTTGAAATAAAAGAGAGTTAGAGGAAACAAAAAAAAAAAGGAAAAGAAAAAGAGAAAGAAAAAGAGAAAAATGAAAGAAAGAAAGACAGACAGAAAGGAAGAAAGAAAGAAAGAAAGAAAGAAAGAAAGAAAGAAAGGAAGAAAGAGGAAAGAAAAAGACTGAAAGAAAGACAGAAAGAAAGACTGAAAGAAAGAAAGAAAGAAAGAAAGAAAGAAAGAAAGAAAGAAAGAAGGAAGGAAGGAAAGAAAGAAGGAAAGAAAGAAAGCCTACATAATTGTGTTCTTGAATGTCTGTCTGGGTTTCTTGGTATCTTGGTTATGCGACATCAATGTTATGAGCTTGCTGGTTTGAAATTCTGTCTGTACTCAAGTAAGAAGTACAGAAGGGTCAGGGTAGCACAAAGATAATACTGGTTCTATTATTATTTTTGTCCTTATTAGCTTCCTAACAGGAAGAAACTGCTACCTCAGCCTCACTGAAAAGCAAGAGAGGAGCAGGGCATCTTTCTGAGCTTGTGCTCCCTGACACATTCATCATTTTGGTTTATTTCAGAGGACTCCTTTAGTTATACTGCACTAGACACCAAGACTCTTCAAGTGGCTTTTGGGGTGAACTTTCTATTATATTATACTGTATTGTAGTTAATTGAAAAGTTTGCGTATTTCAAGGCGGTCAGCAGAGGAAGGCATTATTAAAAAGATTTGAAGAATGGTATGAAAAGCATGACATGTTCCAGGGTTCTGCTACAGTCCTGAATACTTTAAAATTTATGTACAAATGGGGTATGATAAGCAAGAGCAGTTGGCTACGGTGAGGGGGAGATCACTGGGAAACAACATAGGCATCAAGACCCATTGTAAGATGAAAGCTAATGTCCCTTCATTGGAAGGGAACTCTGAGGGATGTAAAGTCTGAGATTTGAATATGGGATTTTTCTCTTGGGTCCCATCAAATTCCTGTTCTGTTTCACTTGATTGGATGAGATCTGCATCAGGGGTTTCCTATATTCCTGCCTAATCAGGTGAAAACACAGTGAAAGATATGACTAGCCATCTGTAGGGAACGATTTCTGGCCAAAAGACAGGAGCACACATTTGCCTTGCTATAAACTGATTCAGCCCAGGATTCATCATCTGCCCTGAGGCCTGGCTCCAAAATTCACCGTGATAGATTATATATGCCATTACCAGAAACATCTGAGAACAGGTCTCTGTGGGCTACATTTATCAGCACAAATGCAAGCATTCATTGTTATGATGGTCTCACACCTGGTCCAGGCTAGAAGTAAGGGTGATTGGTACATCTCAGTTTTCACAGGGGCAATAGAAAGAAGTTCTGAGATGGAAGTTTACTGTTGTTTTTTATTTTTAAATTGGGTAAGGAGGCATAGGGCAGTGACGATAGATAGCCCATGAGATCAGGTATGAAATGAGCCCAACTCAATCAGTCACAGAATGGTTATTCCAGATGGTGGAAAGAATGGGTGTAAAAGATCTACCACCCACTGTGGAGCAATATAGGAAGAGAAAAGAGAGGAAAGTAGCCCAGTAGGTGCAAATAATAGGTTGAATTTGAGGGGAAGGAGATCTCACTGTGACTTAACTGGGCAAGATAAAAGCTTTTGTTTGACTAGAAGATTAAGTGACTTGCAGAAGTTCTCAAGCAGTAGCTTTCCACATAAAGTACACATTTTGTTTTCTCCTGTGATTTGTGCTGAGGATACAGGTACCTCGTCGGTCAGCATAATTTGTGAAATAACACTGAAAGACAGCACACAATATGACTGAACAAAACTTTCAAGATATCAACCTAACTGTAAATAGCTCCTTTTTTCCTTGTATTCAAAATAAGTGTCTTCTTTTACCATCAGCACAGCTTATGATGTGACATCTGTGACCAATTTCTACAAAAGAAGACTGTACAGTCATCTTTTTTTTGTTTTAAGTCTCTGCGATAGGATTGGAAGATGTAGCAACTAGTAGAATCCCAGCAGTGAGTTTATGAATGATGCATGAAAAGAAATCTCTCTGCCTGGTGCTCAGAGGGAACATCAAGCAGGGTTGTGAGACCACTGCTGGGCTGGGCTGCTTGATGCAATATTCAGCTCAGAAACAGCCAAGAAAGTCCACCAAGCACACTAGTCTCAAAGTAAATGCATAAAAATACAATGGGAAAAAAAAAAAAAAAAAAAAAAAAATAAAAATATTTTAAAATTTTTTTGGGCACTTTTTTTTTTTTTTTTTTTTTTTTTTTCTCCCTTTTCCTCCCTCTCCTTTGCTGCCATTTGCTTTCCCAAAGCAGCTGCTTTCACAGATTGTGCAAAAGTAAAGAGTGTTTTTATCACTCCCTAAATACATCCTGTAGAAACATATCTTAGTGAAGTACGTCTATCACATTTCCAAGAGAGATCTTTTACTTAAAAACACGGGTATGTGACCTTTCTAATAATGTAATTTCTTTCCATATTGCTGATACTATTAGAGGGATCTGAGAAACACTAGGAGGGTTTTGTTTGTTTTTTTGTGTTTTGTTTGTTTGTTTGTTTGTTTTCCTGTGTATAAGAATATATGTATCTTTAAACTCTACAAAATCTAGCTCAGGAATTTGAGCTACTATTATTACATTAGTAATATATATGTGTTTTTTTCAAGCTATATATTTCAGCATAGGAAGTCATTAGTTACCAAAGCCTGTTACTGGTTAATAGGTATTTGCAATGGCGTTTAACTGTGTTGTTTTTTCCAGTGAAGAGATGTATATGAAACTTAATACACCTGGCAGTTCCAGGAAAGATGATGCATAAACTGGCAGAGTAAGTCATCTTCCTACTCACATAAAAAAAAAAAAAAAAAGCCAGATATGGAGAGGTATGTTTTTGATATTGATGCACCATCAGAAATTCCACATTAAAGTTATCTGAAATAAATTCCCTTTATTCCCTGCTTTCAACTTCTCCACAGCAATCATCTTCAGTGTTAAGACTGACTACCTTCTCCTGCATTTGTTAAGATGCAGGGTTGTAAGAACTCTTTTCTTTTACTAGACATTACTGAACAATTAGAGAGAGAAAGAAAGTAAGTACAGACTTTGGAGATCTTTTACTACGTCTGATAAGAAGGATCACATCAAATAGCTAAAAACAACTTAGATGTACTTACTCATAGCTTAATCTAACTTTGCGAATTGGTTAGATCACTTGAGAGGAAAGCACTGAAAAAGCTGTGACACACTAGCAGGGAGAGCTGACAGACCTTATGCCTATATGGAACAGACAGAAAAAGAAGCCATTCACGTCTATAAGAACAGAGAGTCAGATGACAAACTGCAGTAATAAATGATGCAATATCTTCATTATGTCCCTTTTTAGTATCCAGAAGAGTTAAAATTTTTAATTGTAAACTCATTATTTGAAGGGAATTGTGGATCTCCCTTGAGGTTTGCTACTGAGAAGTAAGAAATGCTTTGTGAAAAATACTAGAACTGAAGATTTCTATCCTTTATTGATTATCTGCAAAAGGTCATGTTTCCGCATACTGATTATACGTCTCACAAGAGCACTGGCTGCATGGGTTATCACTTTTCAAGAAGAGTATGTATGAAAGCAGAAGATTTTGATGAGTTTATTTATGGAAATATTCTAGATATATACATTGCATCATCCTAGGAAGATTTGGGTCCATTTATTATGCATTAGGGTGTAGAAACTTTCCACAAGTTTACTGAAGATGGGTGTTATTTGAGAAGCAGAAATGGAGTTTCTGAAAAATTGTATTTACATGCATTATTTCTAAGGATTTAGTGCATTTCTGAATAAGCCTTGTCTGAGACAATTTCTAGCAACTGAGTGTTGTATTTAAGTACTATTTAAGTAATAATCTGTTCCAATACATTATATGTTTCTTTAGAAAAGTCACGTTTGGGTTAAATTCACCTTTAAATTGGATATTGGGAAAGAACGTGTTCTTATATGAGTAAACACAGCAGCAGCTGACAGTCTATTTATCACAGCCTATTTGGCCTACTATGGATCATTCTGTTTTTACCTTTCCAAATCCCTGCACCAGCTGACTCTTTTTTTCTTCCTGTTTTACATACCATTTCGAGCCTGTCATCCCTCTTCACTGAGGATAATATCTGGTCCTTTTCCTTGACTTATCTCTTCTCCTCTATTCTTCACACTACACTTATGATTCCACCCTCCAGACAAAAGTAACCCTCCTTCCTAAACTTTCTTTTTTAACCTTGGGAGAAAAAAAATAAATAAAAAATGAGGGTGAGGGAGAAGTGAACTGTTCTCTTAGATCTGTCAACAAATATCTACAAATGGGGTGTGGGGTGAGCATGTGTGTGTGTGCAAACAATAACAGAAGAAGTATCAGATGTTGTTCAGGGAGCACACCCAAGCCTGACCATTATCTGCAATCCATTCCCTCATGCTCTGAAACTTCCACAGTTGTTGCTGCATCAGATGTCAGAGGGTGTATCCCTGCCTGTTGTCTTAGTATTTGCTTGTGGACTTGTGGTCCATGAACTAGCTTCACCCCTTTCTGAACTCATTGAAAATATCTGCCTCCACCTCTCTGACAACAAATTTCAGAAGGTTGTTATCAATGTATAAAAATACCTTATAAAAGATTTATCTTATGAAAGAAAAAAAATCTTTTATCTGTAGAAAGCTCATGTCCTACTAACCTTCAACAACTGTTCCTTGGTTCAAATACTGCAGGTATGGCCAGTAGGAATTCTACATTCTTCTTACTCACAGATTCTGTAAACCTTTGTTCACCCATTAATTCTCCCCCTGTCCCATTTCTGCTGTACAGTGCAGAATGCAATGAGTGTATCTAACAACAGTCAGGTAGAGCTTGGTTGGGAATAAATTATATTGACAGATAAAAACAGTACACTCCCTGCTTTCATATATCAGTGCACAATTACATTTGAAGATTGGGCCTTCAGAGAGAGTTGCATACCTTTTTTTTCTTTTTTTTTTTTCTTTTTTTTTTTTCTTTTGAATTATTTCAAGGGAACAGCTGCTCATTCCTTTGTCTGTGGAATGTCTGTCATGTTTGAGGCACTGAAGCAATAAAAGTAATTTTAATTCAGAGGTGCAAGTGCAGACCTAAAAGCAAGCTGAAGGCAGGAAATCTTGGGGCAGCTCCTATATCATAGTGTTCACAGGATGCCCTGCAAATTTGCTATTATTTGCTTGGAGAAGTAAGAAAAATCAAAGCTAAATACTATATTGTCCCTAACTATGCAGCATATTCCCCCGGAATGAAGCTACTACCTTCAGCAACCCAACATTTACTACATCTTATACAGGATAGCAAACTAGCTAGCTGCTTCCAACTGGTGGTGTCACTGCCCAGGAGAGAGGGAGAAAGGAGGTGGCTGTATATAGGAGAACCTGCTGAGATAAAGACCAAAAAGATGAGGACAATTAACCTCTGACATATATTATGATCATCGCCAGCTTAATTGACTATAGTGGCTGCATCAGGAATATACTCTTACACATGCATAAGTCTTGTAAGGTTCATTTGCAAAATGCCATGTATTTGCATTGTCTGGGAGTAATTTGTGTTTCAGTTCCCCAGTCATTTTCAGACAGGTGAATGTTGAAGAAGCTTCCCAGGTAACAAAATACTAAGAAGATTTTGCATAAGAAAAAAAAAAAAATCTTCTAATCGTTTAAATCGTTTAAAAACCTGATGGGACTTTCCAGTGACTGGTACAAGCAATCACATAACTTGACAACTTGGAGCCTGAAGACCCAGGTCCTCTTTCTAGGTCTACCAATTGCTTCATCTTGTGGGGCAGGTTGTTTTACTATTTATCCTGGGGATAGGGAGGAAAGTTGTGCACACTGATATTCTGTACCTGAGCACACACAAGCCCTATAAAGCTGACAGCATGCTCCAGCAAGCAGGGAAGAGTGGGTTATTTGGTGCAAATACATAGAAGCTGGCACAAAAAGGATGTACTCAGGATACCTGAGTAGGCATTTCTTCAGATTCATCATCACTAAGATGGAGCCATTGCCACTTCACTGCATTATAATACAGTTTCAGATCATGGAGGTAAAAGCACCACAAAATGTTTGGGATTGTTGTAATTGCCCATTTTAATGGAGTGGCCTGCCACCTGTTTCCCTGCCCTTGTATATGGGTTGTTGTTGCTTCATACTTCAGCACACATTCATTCAGTAGAGGAATGCTGGTATGGCAGACAGCTAGGACTCTATTGTATGAGTCTTTACAAACATTCCACTCTGTTTTCTCAGGCATTTTTAAAACCATCTCCAAACAGATCAGCTTGCCTGCATGTGTTTGGTTTTGTTTTCTGTTTTTCTCAAAGAAAAAAAAATCTCACACCTTAATGAGACACTAACTATATTTTCCAAATGCAGACGTGCACACACAGACATGTATAATATTTGTATTTACATATACATATATATACAAGTATAAAAGTGCAGTGACAGAGAGATGGGATGAATATCAGTTTTGGAATGAGACCCTGCTGTAACATTGACTCCAGAGAAAGACTAGTGGGGCAATTAAATGTCATTTTTGCTGACAAAACTGCCTTGGGAAGTTTCTCTGTGTTGCCTTGACCCAGTTGCTTCCCCTCTGCAGGAGTTTGCTATCTCCTTGACAGTGGCAACACAATTCTTTGTGGAATGCTCTGTGTCTGAGGCGCTTAAGACAGTCCAGGGCAAAAAGAAAACCTCCAGGAAAAAAAAAAAAAAAAAAAAAAAAAAGCATTTGGGGCTTTTGTATTTGTTTGTTGGTTTGTTTGCTTGCTTGCTTGCATTTTAATCTGCGTTAATCTATTCCATGAAATGATTCCACGAGCAGTTGTGCTGGCACATTTAAATGAGTGTGGAACAGGCAAAAAGGGCTGAAGGGCAGTGGAGGGAGGTGAGGCACATGTGAATCTAATTTTGCCACCATGGAACACATACCATGCAACTAATCCTAACTGCTCTGTGCAGTGCTGTACCAGAACTTAAACTCCTCTAAAGTGTTTACTGTACTTGATTCATGTATTTCACTCGCTAAATATTCTAGGTATGGGTGTATTGTTTAAAAAAAAAAAAAAATGCTTGTCTTTTTTTTTTCACTAAAGTGTACTGACAAGCAACTATTCATTTCTTCCAAAATAGAGTGTCAGACAGTGAAATACAGTTTTAAGCTAAAAGATTTTTTATTATTATTTTTTTTATGTAACATCTTTCTAGTCAGTAGAATAAACAACCAGTAGAATAAACAACCATGTATTTCCAGCTGGTGCTCAATTCTTTCTCATATCTGAGTCAGCCCTTGTACATCATTATATGAGTGCTATTGTTGCTGTTCAAAGTATGTGGATTGTTGGGTATTTGTTTCCTCAATGAAACAGTTTTTTTTCTCTGTGAGATAAATAATTGTGCATATTTTATTTATGGAAAGCACAGTACTGAACATGCTCACACCAGTTCAGCAAAGAATATTAGTGTCTGCTTTACTCCAGAAGTATAATTTCTGCTGCACTCATCAGGGACACTATTTACCTGCTGGGAGTGAAGCATGCATCTTGCTGGATTATATCCAAAATGTTCAGAACCTCACAAAACTGAGCTCACTGCTAATTGAAGTTGCCACATACACTTCAGCAGGTGTTAGCCACTGAAATACATTCAGAGATCTGGTCTGCAGTCCTCCTTAGAATCCTACTAATCCCCTTTTTAAATCATGTTTTACAGTAGTCCATACACAGCTGCATCCTTTTTATGCTTCTAAAAGCAGCCTTTTAACAGTTTTAATTTTGTTTCCTTTGAACTGGTAATTCATGGTTGAACTTGGTGATCTCGAAGGTCTTTTCCAATCTAGATGATTCTACAATTCTATAACTTTATGGTGTCTGTGTGTTTTTCTATTATGGAAGCAAACAAATGCCTCTGTCTAACCTTCTCTGTTCTAGTCAATGTTGGATATATATCTGTTACACTATAATTTATTTGTTTTTCTCTAAAGCACTCACCTTTATAATCACCATGAATACTGTAGACATCTTGCTCTTCTGTTCCTCTGATATTTTTTCTTGCCCTTCTCTAGATCCACTCACTTTCTAGTTTTATCCTTTTCAAATTGTTGTGCCCAGAATTGTAAACAGTATTCAAGGTGAAGATACACTGTCTGTTTACATTATGACACATTCCTAACAGCATTCATTTCCTTTCTTAATGCAGATTCTTGTTTATTTAACTTGAATCTCAGCTTCCATCAACAGGTGGTTTTCATCAAGGAGACTGCGATGAAACCTTTTTTTTTTTTTTTTTTTTTTTTTTCCTCCTACAGGCACATCATCAGTTTAGAACTGATCAATCCATAGGCAGTTCTGTATTTGTTGTCAGTCTGTTTCACTTCATATTCTTTGACTACCAGCTTTCTGACTTCGGTGTAAATATCTCCCCTCAGGCCCTTCTCAGAAAAGAAAAGGTTCAAATGTGGAGACGCACTGTTACTACACCTCACAGCAATCAATGCTGAGTTGCCATCAAAGTTATCATTCTCTGCATACACATCCATCTGAGGTGGTGGTCTTGTGGAAAGTGCAGGTAACTCCCTTTCCCCTTCCATTCCCTACACAATGCATATAGATAAACAATGAAACTAGTGGAAGTCCTACAGATAAAGTCCTCCGCATCCCCACTTCCCTGCAGTTCTCCAAGAGGAAGTTCCCCTACCCAGGAGTAAGGGGCTGCCCTGTTCAGACACACAGCACAGTTTGTACTCCTGAAATGTTTTTTTTGTTGTTTGTTTTTTTTTTCTTTCTGTCTTGCAGTAACAATGCTATTTTCTATTGTTTGCAGGCTTTCCTGTATCATTCACTTTTTTTACACCAATATTGATGAATATACTGGACCCTTCAAGTCAAAGGTGTTTCTTGGCTTAGTTTGCAAGTCAGCCCCAGCCCAAGCTGAAAACAAACTGCTTACTATAGTCAACGCTGCTGACAACTGAACAGTTTCTAATCAATTATATGACCCTTCTTTCTCACCCCACAACTGCATAGCTGCCCTTATGGTCTCTCCAGGGACATTGTCAGGAAATGCACAGCAGGTGGGACATCTCATGTGTCATCTCCTACAAACGAAAGCTGAGCAACTCCTTACCCAAGCTCAGTTGCAGTTACTTATAGTACCCTAAAATTAGCTGGGCATTTGGCAGCAGCAGCTGTACGTAGTAATGCACTGCAGCCCAGGCAGTGGCTAGGCATAGAAACAGATGGCACAGCAGAAAATATGGGTGTTGTGTTTGCAGTCTGAAGGCCTCCCCACTTCCTTCCTTTATCATCTTTGCAGACTTTATTGTGGATAAAGAGGGATTCCCTTTCTGCCCCTATTACTGCTGCTTTTAGTCAGCTTTTCTGGAACTTCTCTCAATTCATAATTGGTCTCTTCTACTGCTTCTTTTCTGGTTTTGACCTTCTTTCTACTAGAGCCTTTTCCTTCAAACTGTACTCATACATTTTTGACTCATCTCCACAACACACACTTTACTTGGTTGCAACCAACACAAAAGTAGTGTTCCTATAGGTTTTTGCTTTTCATGAGGAAGGAGGAAAGTGTATGTATTAGCATTTACCTCAAAGGAGTCATCAGAAAAAAATTAAACATTTATGCCAAAGAATGTGCATGGATGTATGTTCTGCAACAGCATTGTTAGCAATGTCAGAATACCTGGGAGAAAAATAATAATAATAATAATAATAAATTCTCCCCAGTGAAAATCAGCATGCCAGTGGGAGACCAGTAAAGTTCTGGAAAAGTTTCCATTTACCTGTTTCAAAATCATGGTTGAGAATTCTTTAGCATGTGTCCCTGAGCTTTTTCAGACACAGGGATCTCTGGATTCATGACATCCATTGATTTTCTTCAGCAGCAGTATTGTTTTATTGCATTATTGCAGTAACATTTCTGGGGGAGGAAAATTAAAAGTAGAAAATTGTCACGATTAAAACTACAAATTTAAGAGCAGATTAAGTGCAAGTATCTAATGTGTCTCAAGGTGTAATGGAACTGTGGTATACTCTGAGTTAAGTGCTCAGTGGCCTCCAGGATACATGGGAATTTGTAGCTGTTTCAAGGGTAGCAAAGCCATCCCCAGAGGACATACCAGCACAATGTTCAGGGAGATAAAAGTAGGCACTTCAGCCAAAGGCCTACCAAAGCTCTTCTGAAATTTAGACACTCATCACTTCCAAAAGTTGGTGGTCTTCCTTCAGCATAAGCCCTCTCCTCAAGAAGCCCAGCTGCAGTGTCATAGCTAAATATTCTTTGGGACCTTCTTCATCTCTGCCCTACTACAGTACAATTTCATCCTCTGCTATTCACATCTTGTCCTTCTGTACAAATCTCCTCACCCTTCTTAAGAGCCTCTCCATGTTACAGGTTTGTAAAGCCTCTCTGAGCTCTTAACTCTCTTTTGCTGGTGCTGATCCATCTCTCCTGATCTGCTGGCCATTCTCCCACCACAGGTGTTTCACAGCTCCTTTATCAAGTGAAGTCTTCCCCCTATAAAGCATAGAAGTTAGCAGGCCCACCTGTGGAGGACCCAAACTGAGATATGGACACTCAGAAAGCTTGGCAGGAAAACCACTGAGCAGCAAAGGGCAGCAGAAAAGCATTATGCAAACCTCCCCATCTTCTGTGCTGCCCATAACATCATATGTTTTTTTTTTTTTTTTTTTTCTTAAATTTATGTTTATTGGTAATAAATTCATTAAAATTCCCCCACTTGAGACTGTTTTGCTGGGGACACCCTTTCAATGCGTTCTGGGGCCTCCAGTTACCAATGCAAAAGCGTATAGACAAAGGCAGGGGCTGCACTCTTATCTTCATGCCTTAACTTTCCCTAAATACTTTTAACCTATAATAGCTATGGATACAAGCCCAGTGTTCTTGTAAACTAGATGACAAACTGAACAGTGCTTGTGCTTGCATACTCCTGACAAACACAAACCACAAAATCCCCAGGCATTCACCAGCCTGCTGAAAATTGTTATGACCTTCACTCTGACATGGGATAGAGTGGCTGGGGGCAGAAAGTAGTTGCTGATCTGTGATTGCTTTTGAGGCAGTGAATCATAGTCATGTTATCCCAGGACAACAGCGTTGCATATCTTCCAAATCACTGAAAATTTCAATTTCAGTCCATGGGCCGTGTTTCATGGCCTGGTTTCAAAAGTGTTTTTACCTGTCTTTCATCTACTGGAAATAATTGAATGGCAAACATTAGACCCTTTTTGGTTTTCCTTTGTAGTTCCTGCATTCTTTACTTTTAATTAAAGTAAATTAAAGTGGAAATAAGACTTACATTGCATTCCAGGATCTTCAGCATAAAGATGTCATGTATGTCTTCAGCATAAAGATGTCATGTATGAAGCCGTATGCAATCGAGCATGGATACTAGGGACTGCAGCAATGAGGCATTGTTTTCTTGTGAAAAACAACTATGGTAAAGTTTGGGGAAGAAATTTAAAAGTGTTTTCTTCCCATTTAATTTAGGAGAAAAACTGAGAATTGTTACATCTCAGGAAATGCTAGGGGTAACACTATTTGCTAATGCTGTGACATACATAAAGCAAAAATTTACATCTTTCCCAACATCTGCCAGAGTACACAATGAGTAGAGAGATGAAATATACTTAAATTTATAAGCATAGGTACACCTTAAGGAATAGGATATCAAGGTATAAATGCTTTCTGTTCCTTAGGAAAAATATTGGTGCAATCATAGGCTGTAGGAACTAGCAGTTCTTCTGAAACTTAAAAGAAACTTGCTTTTTGGCTGTAAAATATACATTATTCATTTTGGCTAGGTTAACTTTATTTTTCTTTTAAAGGAGCTTTGACACTTGAAACTGGCATTCGTGAATTTAGTGTAAATCTCTGCAATATTAACTAGGTGACAAGCTGGTTGTAGAAAATGAGAAATATGACCTATGGAATAGCCCATTTAAGCAGAAGCATGAGGAGGTAGGTTTCAGCCTACTTGCAAGCACTAAATAAGGCACTCAGACACCTTTGCACTGCCTGTCTACAGACATTGCTCAGTCCCAGTGTCACAGTAGTTCTTGAGTAGGTATTAAAATATTTTCTATATAAATGCAGTTTTCCTCTTTTTTTTCTATCTCTTTCCTAAGAAACTAGATTGAAAATTAGAAGTACCAAGTATAAATTTCCTGAGGATAATCATTTAAATACAAAATTGAATTAGATCTAGCCATGTACTAACCCACTTTGTCTTTCACATGCCTCTAAGCAAGTAAATTTTGCTAGCATAAGTGCTCAAGAAAAGTTTCAAAATTTGCAGTGTATTTGTATTTGCAGTGTATTTGCAGAGCCAGTGTATTTTAAGGCTTTCGATGTTGTTTATGCAGAAAGCCTCTGACCTTCCAAAATCCTTTCACACATCCTTAGAACAGAGACCAGGCAATGATTCAGGAAATGTTTTGGCCACACCTTCTGGTAATTAGGAGTGCAGATGCAGCCATATTACCAGAGAGTTAATATGTTCACTGCAAAGTTAATTTGGGGAATTAGCATCAGAAGGAATGAGTATGAAAAGCAGCCAGGTTGAAAAGCCAGATCATGTAATTGTCTCTACTGGTGATACACTTGCATTATTGTTTCTGGATCATACACATAATTTCTTAACACTGTTGAAAGTGAAGTTGCTCTGTGATTCCTTTGCTGTGAAGTGCTGGAGAATCTGGTCATCTTTTTGGACAAGTCTCTGGAACATAATCGTCAATTTAGGGGTTTAGAGTTGGCTTTGTAGAGGTTTTCCAATAAGGGCGCTATGGATGCACCAACAATACAATCACTGGGTGGGGAAATACAAAGGACACCAATGAATCCAGTTGCTGCTCTTTCTTAGTTGCAGTAAAACTGTTCACTACTGAGATAAAGCACATCTTGCTTTCCAACCATAACACAGATCTCTCTGCTTCCCCACAGAAATTGCAAGATGGGGCCACTCAGAATGAGTCTGGCTGGTTTTGAATGGAAGTACCTGTGAAGCAACACACAGGGAAACATGAACCCACCTCTTTTTAATTATTTTTTTTTTAGTAGAAATGTGACCTGGAGAAAAATCAAGAGCTTGAAGATGAGTGTTGGCTGAAACCTGCTTTGAACTGCAAGCAAATAGATTGCCTCCCAGTGTTTAATTCTTTCTGTGTTAAGGGCTGCATGAGTAAAAAGAGATTACCTCAGAGATACCTCATTCTGTCACCCATTTTTACCCCTAACATAGAACTCTGAGGCCTATGAATCTTGGCAGACAGCAAAGGTCAAGAGTCTTTTCATATAATAGTTGAAAAGTAAATGTAAATGAGAAAATGCAAAGGAAGACAGATTTTGAATGGTGAGAGTAATAACCGTGAGTGGGTGAAATTGTTCACCCAAGCAGTTAAAACTATAAGGATGTCTCAGCAAACACTGAACAAGCCAGACAGAATATTTCAGTGCACATCAGTACAAGTGAAAAAAGGTTCCAGTGAAGAAAAGCTGAAAAGCTGAGCTCACACTGTGCAGGAGAATGGGATTAACATAATTCATTCACCTTTGAACTTGCAGAGAGTGCACAAAATGAATGTTCCAATCAAAATATTAGAAGATTGTTGCACTCATATAAAAACTGTATGTGGGCACCATGTGTTCAACAGTTGGGTAAAAAAAAAAAAAGGCAAGGCATCTGATTGCTCTGCAACAGCCTTTCAAATATATTTCATATCAATGTTGGAACATTTTGTAGAAGGAATAATTTGTAATGGAATTACAGATGGTTTTAAAAGTGAGGAGAGTAAGGCAGTGATAGCACGCACCAGAGCAGCTATAATCTCCATAAAGTGCGTGGAGACACACCACGCAAAGAAATATCTGTGTATAACACAAGAAAAATGCAAAGTCTGACATAAGATTGAACAGTAAACTCTGTTTAAAAAGAAATTGTGTGATAGCAGATCAAGGAAATAAATGCATTTTGGTATTCAAGAAAGAGAATGAGCTTAGGCAAAATTCCCCAACAAATCTCAGAGCTGTGAGCAGCTAGCAAAATCCTCATAGATGACAGCTTTGAAGAAAAATCATTTTTCAGGAAAAACACTGGGCTGAGCCTCAGGAGGTTGATGTCCTCATTGCTACACTGCTGCACATGCTCTCTGGGACTCTGGAGGGGAAAAAAGATTCACTAAAGATTTTATTTATAAAATGGAGATAATATTTTCCTTCCGTGACATCCCTTGCCTCATCTATTTATGAGGCAATAACATCTTTCTATTTACTCTCAGCTGAACCTGTCAGGTCTTACTGTGGTAAACAGTGTTCCAGGGACACCCTGAAGAACAAACCAGCATACCAGGAGAGACGTTCTGCAAACCTGCAGGTTCAGAAGCAGAATATGAGGCCACTTTCACAGAGGATGTCTTTCATGGGCTGGCAGGGAGGGTGAATTCACTTAGCTCCTTTCCTGTGAATCTAGATTATTTTATGCTCTTCATGTTGTCAGCAGGTGTATCTTACAACTAAACCCAGGATTTGGGGATTTTGTCTGAAGGCCATTGGCAAATGTTTAGGGCCAGTAGAGCAATCAAACCCTTGAGGACCTTATCCAGACCTTTAATGGTCCCTTTGACCCTGCCCTGAGCAAACTAGAAGCCGCATGAGGTCTGTTCCAATCCAACTGACTCAGTGACTCTGTTGTTCCATGAAATTTTCAAACTAAAGAATAAATAAAATCAATGACATTATTTCTGTCCAACACGTGGGCCCGATGAGGGCCCAATTTAATGATATGGCCTGAGTGAAAGTAACAGCATAGTGCTGTTGAAGGAGCAGGTCCAACCCCAATCCCCAATATCCCCACTACTCCTGCTCCTAGCCATGCCTTCCCACTGTTCACTTTCTCATGCTTCTGTGAGTCACACAGCAAGCCACAGTAGCCCATAAGAAGGTAAAAAGAGGATAAGATGAAGCAGTTTCATGTAAGATCTCATGAGCCATTGCAAAGGCAACAGGAGTGATAGCTCATGGTTGGGGAGAGAGATGGGAAGGGATAAGAGAGAAGATGGGGAAGGGAAGAGTGATAAAAAGAATAGCACAGTTTCCTCCTATTTACAGTGGTCACCTTGCATGTTAGCTTGACCATATGGTGAAAATACATCCTAAAAACAGGAGTAATTTAGAATTGTTGTTGGTCTTAAAATTATCCCACACCCATATCTTGTCATTACGTTGGCTGGTGTATAAGCACAACAAGCAAAAGCTTCAGCAGAACTTTAAGCACAGGAACTAAGTAATAATAATAATGCCTCATGCAGCACAGGAAAAGATGATGCTCTTGCACATGGTATGCTGCCATGCTGCAACATGGTGAAGGAGGGGATGTGAAAATGAGAATGGCAGCAAAAACATGGTCTGAAGGGCTTGATCCTTTGTCATGCAGGTGTGGAGCTATAAGCAAGGATGGAGGAGAACCAGACCTTCACATTCACCAGCAGGACAGCTCTATGCCTGAGGACTGACTTGGCTCAGTGTGCCAGCAGCAGAGGCACACGCCATCGGTAGGGCAGTGCAGGACGGACAGGCAAAGCCTTACAGAACAGGCAGTTGTTGGTATGGGGGAAGCAAACGCTGTTCCCACCTTTACCTCTTCTATGCCTTCTTCTGTCTTGCCAGGCCCAGCTATCTCTGTTCAAAGCCACTCTGTCTGTCATTGCCCACTACTCCAGACCAGAGGTGTGTTCACCTCCACAACGCCTTGCTCAGCCAGTGATGCTGCTTTCATGCTCAGCCCCTTCTGAGGCTTGCTCTGCTGCCCCATCTAGGCAGTTGCTTAATTTATTTTTGCCTGAAGCCAAGCAAATCAATTCCTACCAAGTAAGAAAAGTGAATCTGAAGAGGGGAGCATGTTCCTATTCACACTACACATTCTGCAAGGCTTTCCTGTTTCTACACACAGCCATCTGAATACACACAGTGCTCCTAATTACACACTTTGCTCTCTGATTTATTCTGAACAGGGTAGCATGATGACCGCAATGCAGTGCTCCCTCATAAAAGGATATGTTTCTCCTCAATGACCTGTCTGTTGCAGGCAAACAACTCTTTGTTATATATGTCTTTGTTCCCCAGGCTCTGGAGCAAAAAAATACAACCCCAAAATGTACTATAAGGGCAATAAATGGAAAACAACAAGCCTTTGACGTAGGAAAATTACACACTCAGACAAAAGCTCAGGATAATCTAGGGCTGGTGAAATGATGAGTGCTACAAAAATATCGGTGATAACGGGCACAGAGATTGGTACACAGAAGAACACATGCTATGTAGCAATGGCCTTACGAGTGAATGGCATTTAGGGACAGCCAAACCACAGATACAAAGTTTGAAAGTAATAAGAAGTGATTGCATTGCAAGAAAATACTTCCCAGACAGAATAATCCCAGAGCTGCAAGTATACAGCTTGTATTATTGAGTAAAATTGAATCCCAAGGAACTGAAAAAGACTCATTCCAAAATAAAAGGGGTAGCTTTAGATCATTGTGTTTGCTTTTAAATTTGAAGGCCTTCATAGTTTAAGATCATGCTTTCATGGTCTCCTCTACAATAAGAGGGTTACAGTTACCAGTGTGTTAAACAGCAGCACACGCTGGCTCATCGCAGCTTTTGAATAGAGAAAAATTTGCTGATTGTCTTCAAATTCTTCTCCCTAGTCTGAATATGTGGGATAACTAATGCTTGGCAGGAGTCCAAACCTTCTCTTGGTTCTACAAACCTCCTCTACTGCATTCTAGCTGATTTGTTTCCTTTACTGTTCCCCAGTGTCACCAATTGGTGCAAACACAAAAGAACAAGCCCATGGTCAGCACCACCACAGCCTTGGGAAGCTCCAGTAGATGAACTTGGACCAATTTTACTTGGGGGGGGGGGGGAGGGGAGAGGGTGGAGGAAGGGGGAACAGTGGCTCTGCCCTCCAGCTGTCCACCAGCAGACCTCAGAGAATATTCCTTCTACCTCAGTGGCACCCACTTCATAGTCCAACATGCTCATCTGATCCACTGGAAAGTCTGCTGGAGAAAATCGGAGTGTCAACACATGGTCCCTTCTATTTTGAGCTGCAAGTCTGCAGTGGATGGGCTACCATAAGCCACGAGTGCTTTCTCACTGAGTCAGTGAGCCCGATCTGTATGACAGACAGGGATGGGGTTGCTACTTGAGCAAGTGATTTCTGCAGAAGAGTTCTGCAGTATATTCTTGCCAAGAAAAAAACACTAATGTGACTTTGTAAAGTTTTTCCCACCTCATGTCAACCCAGAGAAGTGTTCAGCAAGCCCAGAGCTGTATTTTCTCTGGATGAACAGCTACCCTAAATTGTTAGTGAGGTGCAATTTAAAAGAGCTAGTAATAGATTTGCCAAAGTCTTCTCTGTAGAATCGATATTAGCTTGTACTCATAATAGCATTTCAAACCACTGCGTGTTGAAGTCCTGACCATCTGGGCCAGGAAATGGCAAGGGGAATTAGCATTTCTCCTCTGCTAGCCCCCAGTATGCTACCCTGTGGCTATTACAGCCCTCTTTTTTTTTTTTTTTTTTTTTGCATTCTGGTTCCCCTGTGATATTGACAACAAACAGTAAACAGTGCACTGGGTAATAACTTCTCCAAAGGAAAAAAAATACTCAACAAAAAAAAGCGTAATGTAGACACACTCTGCAGGAGTTTCCAAGATGGTTTGCAGCAGCTACTCAGGCATCAATGCCAAACAAAATTATCTGAGTGGTAGAAAATGTCCCCAAACAGCTGCCACCAGCTGTAGCAGGCCAAGTTGGAAATAATGAAAGGGAGAGATTTATTTATTTATTTATTTTTCCTGAATGTTACTAGAAATGGGGGCAGAACTACATAGAGTGTCTGCATCTCCTGAAGAGTATTTTGTTGCACATAATCCTTACAGCAATTTACAAGTCACCATCCGCTGGTACCCTCCTTTACTGTGCTACAATATGATATTACTATATAACTTTGATTAGAAAAACAAACAAACAAACAAACAAAAAAACTTGTTTCATAAAATTCCAGTGACTGTGTTTAGAAAAGAGTAGATTGGAGGTGTCATTATAATGCAAATGGCCAAACCCTTGTGAAATCACGAGAACTTGAGGTAAGTTTGCAAAGCTCAGTACATATTTTACCTGGAGAACCACACATGTTGTTCTTGGGAGCAATGCCTAGAAATAGGGAAAGGAACTGCCACCTGAAGTGACTTGACAGAGGACAATATAGGGACTGTATCGACTGTATTGACTATAGGGAGTATGAACACTATAATAGAAAGTCTGTATCTGATCAATTTATTACATTTCAAGCTAAACTGTTAGACCAATAAACTGGACAGGGATAAATAAATGCTTTAAAAACACTGGACAGTATCCTACGTGAGGACTACAAATATACCACACAGCTCTCAATTCGCTACATGCAATAATATTGCTAAAAATGCCTCATGGCAGCTTTGCCGTGTAGCATGCATAGGCTTGATAAGTTCATCTACTTCAGGGCTTCTCTTCGTAGCCTAAAAGGCAGCATTTCTAACTGCAGGGAAGCAAATACAAATGAGCTACCCCAAGGTAAAAAAATGCAGTGAGGGCAAGTTTTTTTACATTTCCTTCCATTTAAATTTACTCCAAGGTTAACCTCAACTGGGGAATGGTGTTGATCTCCGTAAAATTACCCTGAAACTTTAGTACACTGTTTTCATTATGCTCGTTCTTTGGGACAGGTGGTGATGTTTCTTAGCATTTTTTCTTAGGTAGAAACTCCCCTTGTTTAGCAATGAAGACTAGACCTCAGAGAATAACTGAAAATAGAAATTAATAGCAGAAAATAAATTTGAAATGATAAAATATCAAAAATACACCACAACAACTTGTTTTTGCCATTTTTCTCATCTTCTGCTATCACCACCTCCTCTTTTTTATTTATTTGTGATTTGTTTTTGTTTGTTTGCTTACAAGGCTGGTAATTTCTTGGGTTCCTGGCAATACTTGACCGGGTTTTAGTCTCTGAAGTATAACTGAATTAAAGAGGCATAGCTTCTGTGCTTTTAACATCATAATAAATAAGAACACTTTTTAGTAGCAGTACTTTAAATGTGAATCTTTCCCCAAGAATAACTGAATTATTCTTTTGGGGCAAGCCTTGACTCTTCACTGCAGGTGCCACTGTTCCTAGCATTAGTGTATGAGCTTACAGCACTGCTAGGGGCTTACCACCATCTCTGACACACACAACAAGGAGATTCTCACTAATAAAAAAGGAATTTAGAGATAATTCTTTGGTGACTGGGTAGCTGTCTGTGGGTCTGTATGGAATTTCCAGGCTACTGATCCAGACTTCTACTTTCAGCTGTTGAAAACTGCAACTTTGAATCATCTATTTACTTTAATCTTCAAGTTTATAGATATTAGATTGTCTCCTTCCATGTTTCTTTGTATGTATTTTACTTGAACAATGTTATTTCATCTTTTTATAGTCTTTTACATTCAGGAGACATGCTCTAAGCTCCAGTTAAGATTCAGAAAAGAGAAGAGTTAAATGCTGTATTTCATTTTAAGGAATAAGTCACATTTGATAAACAGCTTTATCTTGAAAGGAATTTGATTTTTTGTATTTTTCTTTTTAGCTTATCATGTTTCTGTTTTATTCAGGCAAAATGTCACACATTGGCATCTATAGGGGAGCTATTGTCTGTGACCTTTACACTACCGTGAAAAAGCAACAGAAACTGCTTTTTTTTTTTTTTTTTTTTTTTTTTTTTTGCCATTTGCTCAAAGAAAGAGGAGGGGAAACGACTGAACTCTTTCATTAGCAGCTAGATCTTCACTTTTCAACAACACACCTCAGAGCAGGTAACATGGATCCCAGCCGATAGGAACAACCTAAATAATTCTAATGAATTCTGGGAAAACTTTAGAGTAAAACTACATTGTTTGTGGCATAGAAAGACCCATGTATTTACAAGCTTTATTATTTTTTTCCTTCACAAGACTCTGACTGTACATAGGGAGACATAAACGTGAGTGCTCCGCTGTTTAAAACAAAAATTAAGACCAGTTTGCACAGCATTGTAGATTAAACAAGAGAAAATGTTGGGTAATTAAATGCTAATGATTCAAGCTGGGTGCTTATGTTTTGGATTACTTGCCTAATAATGTTAGCATTTAAATGGTCAGCTTTGAAGTTAAGAAACAGCCCATTAAGATGCAACAGGGGAATTGTGGGTTCTTTGGGTGCCATTGTTTCAGTCTGCCTGGCTGCAGACTCAACAAAACAGTAGTGATGGAATTTACATAGCAAGGAGTATTTTTGCAATTAGAAGGGCTAAAAGTTTTTATTTTTTTATTTTATTTAGTGAAAGCTCATATCATTGAGGACACAGCATGTGGGAAAAGCCTAAATCTACTCATTTCGTCTGAGCTCTGGGATTTCTATTGTCCCTGCTGACTGCTTAAATACCAATCATTTGGTTCCCAAGCAGTGGCTCTGCACAGTGATCATCCTATTGCAGTCATCAAAACTCTACCAGATTGTTCAATCCTAGGCAGTATTGTGGGCTACTTGCAAGGGTTAATATAAAAATCCATTCCTAGTGAAAGTTAAAGGAGCTTCAGAGATGAAAATTGCACCACATAATGAAAAATCCTCAAAGTAGTGGCTACTTAAAGGACAGAAATAATTAAGATGTAATTATCAATGGAACAGAATATTCTCCAGGATAATGGGCTCCTGCAGATGCAAGAAGAGCATGGCAAAGCTAAAGCATTTATGGAAAATAAATGGCAGGGTGCAATTCAGATTCTTTCTTCTTCAAAGCACACAACTCTGATCCTGTGACAATGGTCTGTCATTCCAAATAATTGATGTAGACTTAATTATTTTATCTAATGGAGGTTGACGCAGGAGTTACTTACTGTGCCACTGTAGACCTAGTGCATTTCGAGTGCCTCTGAAGAGAAAGGCACCATGGATTTCAGTGCCTGGATTTCATAAAACGTTTTGTTATACCTACTGTGACTGTTATTCTCTGTATTTACCATGTGGTGTTAAGCAAGGAAAACTAGTTTTTGTATTATCAAAAGGAGAACATGGTGAGAGTTTGATGTTTCTTGGTGGCAAGAGTAAATATTGACATTTCAGTGACTACCACAGTGGGAACTTGGTGCAGCTTAATAAAGGTGATGAGACTTTTTAACAGAATTTAGAGGGAACTGTTTCAGGCCCTGTTTGGTGCATTAGGAAGAAGAGAACTAGTCTTAAGTTGGCTTTGTTTTCTCATGTCTTCTACATGACATATAAATGACAGAACTGTCTCCTCACAAAGTTATCTTACATGTTTGTTTGATCTTTTGTGGTATTATATAGGATTTATTACAATTGCCACAAATATGTCCTGCTAGATCTCAGATCTTAACCAAAGAACTAGGTGATATGGATACTTAACAAAAATTTCCTTGTGCCAAAAATATGAAATAGTTCTTGGGTAGAAATAGAAACATGTTGGACTAAAACAATTTCTTCCAGTTATTCCACTTGTCATCTTCATTTTTTGTGATGTTGTTTCTGTAGTTGATCATATTTTTTGTGTTGTTTTGTTTTCTTCAGAAATGTTAGCTAGAACTTGTCTATTTATTTTGATCTTCTGTTTCATCCTATGTAAACTTATGGAGAACACCCTTTAAGGTGGGGGATATTTATGCATCCTACTGTCCAGAGATGACATGGACAGCAAAGCGATGTCCATTTTGATGCTGCCTGAAGAGTCTGTAGCTGTACAAAAGGGAGCAGCCTTGGCCCTCTGACTTTCATGTAAAGGCTGAATGAGGTAACTTAACAGGCTGAATTTAAAAACAAGAAGAGAGGGAGAGAGAGAGAAAGAGAAAAGTGAGTCCAAAATACAGAGAGAGAGAGAGAAAAGTGAGTCCAAAATACAATAATGACATAGATAAAGAGAGATCAATAGTATGATTAAAGTACTAGGATTACAATGAATTTTTTTCCCTAGTGTCTACAGCTGTTAGGGTGAATGTCTGATGATTTTATAACTACTCCAGTTTTAATTGGGTAGGTGTCTGAGAAAGTGATGTAAAGCCTGCCTTTCCTTCTGCCTTCATTTTTGTTGCAATGACATTAACAGCATGTGATAAGTTCTAAGACCTAATACATCTCTCACTTTAAACTTACCAAAAGCAGGGACAGTCAGCAAGGTCCTCCTACCTCTGCCAGATCTTTCTAGCTATCCAGTCTGAGCAAATTATCTTCTTCACAGATATTCCCATCCTGACACTCAGGTAATTAGGCAATCACTAGAAATCATGTGTGATTTTTATGCTAAAACACATTTCTCTGTTATTCTTGAAGGATTTGAACCTTCTGTTACTGTAATAAGAATGCCCATAAACATTATTTAGGAGTACAGAGAAGTTTGATATATCTAGCAAAAGCCTTATATGTGAATTTGTCTATTGACCTTAGTTAAGATTATGCCACCTGAATCCTGGATTTAGCCTGGATTTCTCCTAGAGAGGCCGATGACCACTTTTTAGTGCAATCTATTTTCTTTTTGCCATATACAGCATTTTTGTCTATGTCTGAGATTTAGGAATATGTAGCTGTTAAATTTGAACAACTTGGCAAGTCCGTCATGTTTGCTACAATTTCTGTGGCCTTGCAAGTGGCCATTGTATGGATGACACAAGCAATATGGATTAATGTAGCTTTGCCATACTTAAAATTTATTAGTATGTGTTACAGCATCTTAGAATAGCAGTCACAGTCGGGGGTCTATTTCTGAGTGTCAAAAAAGGCCAGTTACAGACTAGCTCTCCCTGTCTCCCTGCTAAAACTAGGTGATGTATTTTATACTGACGCTGGAAACAACCTCACTGGCTTTCGTAACCTTTTGTCCTGAGCTTGCTTCATTCCCCAGTCTGCAGCCCAAAATGCAACTTCTTTGTGTTGCTGAAGAGCTTAGTGAGGAGCTGCAGACCACCTGAGTAGCTCTATTTTTCTTAGGACTCTTTCCAGACAGATAATTTTCAATGCACTCCACTGCTGACACATTTATCCACTGAATGACTAGTGTGCTCCACACCGCCTCTTCTTCTGGTCCTTTTGCCTGCACTGGAATGGCAGACTGCAGAATTTACACAGCTGCTGGGAGGAGGTGTTAAAACAACACTCCAAAGAGCAGCTTTCAGGTGGGAAGGTATAGGCAGTCTGTCAGAGTGTGGCTGCATCGCATGCAGAAGTTTCTTTTGCTAAATTTGGTGTTGAACACACTCTTGGATGTCTACCTCGTTGCTGCTGATGCCATGCTACATCTACAGAATTTATTGTACTTTTTGGAAAAGAAACCGTACTGTTATTCCTGTGCCTCAAAGTCCTGCTTTGATCATGTCCCAGGCTCTCTCCAAGGCTATTCTTCAATTTCTAGCTTTATGTGGTTAGGGGTGAGTTTACACACAGTATCTGGAGCTGTTTCAGAGCTCCCTATCAGCTGACAGACTCTCTGTGCCATTGTTTCTGCCCGCTGCACTTATGTGGCCATCTGAGCTTGCCACTCTCCATCACAAGTGACAATGGCCCATAACTCACGGAATTTTAGCTGTGCTCCAGAGAGGGTGGATTCTGCATTGCAAGGCTGCAGTCTATCACTGCCAAGCCAAGAAAGAGTCAGTCTAAGGTAGTATGGCTCTTCACCAGCCCCATTACCAAGCTGTTAAATATTCAAACCTTGGAGAATGACCAGCACTGCTTATGGTGATACAGAGAAGCTGGTTCCAGGAGAATAGTTAACGTTTGTCACATACATATAAAAAAACTATTGTCTATGGCAACTATCGACTGTCCACCATCAACAGCTATAGATAAAACTGTATATAACCATTTCCTCATACTACACAAAGAAGCACAAAGCAATTCATATATAATCAGAACTTGCCAAAACCTTTGCCCCCAAACCTGCAATAACCACATTTTTTTTTTTAAAGCAACCTTTAAAATACTCTATCATTTCTATATTCTCTGTTTTACTGAAGGCAGAGAAATTATACCAAATTCTGTGGATGTTTTGTCATTAACCTAAAAAGAAGGCAGTCATTAGTCTCTTATCAGAAACTAGCAATGCTTCAGTTTTAGGCAGTTCCAACACAAAGAGATGTAAATAAAAACTGTTCATCCACAAAACATATATTTCATTTTTATTTTTTTTTTTAACCAAAATTAAGTGCTTCAAAACATTACATTCTGGTGTAAGATTTGTGTTCAGTATCATCCCAGCTGTACTCTCACTGGAAGCAATAGAATTGTTAATGTTGGCAGCAGTGGAAACAGTCTAGTATATTTAACAGTTGCTACAGTAGGTATAGCAGGTTAAAATCAGCCCAGAAAGCAGAAGACTGGGTTTTATTTTATTTTCCCACAGCTCTACTCCCAGTGCTTTTACCTCCTCAGCCAACTCTTGACCTGGTTCCACGAACACCCTTTACTTCCCCCTTCTGTTAGTAGATCTGCACCATAGTCCTGCTATAGGCTCATTCCCAAGCTGCTATTAGTTTAGAATCACCAGTTCCTGGAGGTTAGTTAAATTTAAAAGAGAAAGCTTAGGAACAGCTTATTTTCCAATTCAGTAAGATGGAGTTAAAATGGGAGAGACCCTGGGTCTGGAGGAGAGCTGTGGCCCTTATAAGACCCCTGCTACTGATGTTAGAGATGCCTGCAGTGGAGGAGAGCTCCTCACTGTCACATGTGATAGCTGAGTAGGAAACCAGCTGTGTCTGTGACATTAGGGCCCATGTACAGCTGAGTGAAGTTATCAAAGTGCTCCATCAGACTCTGCAAAGCAGAACTACTTGAAGCAAATTCACTCTGGTGCTGCTGCTCTGTTTTGATTGATACGAACAAGCTTTAT
This sequence comes from Heteronetta atricapilla, assembly GCA_011075105.1. NCBI lineage: Eukaryota > Metazoa > Chordata > Aves > Anseriformes > Anatidae > Heteronetta > Heteronetta atricapilla. The sequence goes on from CM021732.1 coordinate 111,762,697, forward strand.
CTTCAAAAATATGTAGAGTTAACATGACTATTTCTATAATCACTTCAGATTACATCTTAGAAAGAAAGACAATTTTGCCTTCTCCCTGCCTCTCCTCCTCTCTCTCGTTCCTTCTACTCTGGAAAAGTCTTGTGCATGGTTAAGACATATGTTAAATGTGGGAGGAAAAAAAACATACCTTCCAAATTTTCATTTCATATTCTGTATATATCCCTCTTTTTCAAAGGTACAAATTAGAACTGAAGAAATGCTACTCCAAAACCTCTTACTATTTGACAGATCTTTTTGTGTGTGGTGTCTATGATTGTCTGCAGTAGTTTGTTAAGGATCTCAGAGTGTCTGATACTGGAGGGAAAGATCATCTTTTTTCTTTTTTTCCTTAGAGATGGGGAAGCCCAGGAAGAAAATAACAGTGTTGGTCATGCACAGTAATGTCTAGGTTTCAGTTCAACTCATCCAATCTTGCAACCCTTATTCATGGATCCTGCAGGCTTTAAAAGGCAGAGTTTGGCATTCAAGGATGAAATCCCTTATCTTTATCAGTCTCGGTACAGACACCCAACTGTTGGCTCAGATGGGGAGACAGTGCTAGAGGAACAGAGTATGAAAAGAAATCCCCCCCTCCCAACATATGTTGAATGTTGCTGTTACTATACAAAGGAGTGATACCAGACCTGCAGTTTATGAATAGGTATTAGATTAATTTTAGGAGAGAATAAGATGTTTTTAAAAGCTGATTTGCAAAAAGAGAAAAATAAAAATAAAATCCCCCACACCCTAAATATCAGAAGCTGACTACAAAAGCTTTGGGAAGAACAAAACAAGAGATCCATAGCCACAGGTGGATAGAAATGTGCAGCATATTTTGATAAAGGAAAAAAAAAATAAAGCTAGAAGAATAAGTGTGTTTAAAAATGAGGAGGAAGAAAGTGGGCAGAGAAATAAAGAGAACTGACTCTAGGTTAGAGCCAATTCAAACAGGTTGACCAACCATAATCAATTGCCCTGTTGGTGGTCTTTAAATAAAGGTCAGACAAAATTGTATCAAAAGCCTCACGGGGATTATTTAAGTGCCTATTTAAGACAGTGGGTTGCCTGTGGGAGGCAGTGTTCAGTGGTAGTTTCACTGTATTTCTAATAGCATTTAATTAGTTTATTGTTGTATTTGGAATTACTCCTTTCTAAAGGACTTCAACGTCTTTCTGTACTATTTGAAACTCTCCTCCATCCTCACCTCTCCCTAGACCTACAACAGAAACATAAACATTTCTTTTCAAATTCTGTATCATCATCTTTGCATCTAATCAACAACACCCTTGCAGTGGGACTGTGGAAACACAACAATGACCAGACCTGAAGCAAGAAAGTTCTCAGGCCTCACCAAAAATTTCCTATGTCACTATCTTCTCTATCTACCTAATCTCCTATGATCAATCAAAATATCACCCTGTCCCCCATTTGTCAATGCTCTTCTTCTGCCCCAGTCATTGAAGCAGCATGCCACGAACTCCATGCACTTGAGAACCTTGTCATTGCAAGATTGATGATGAAATCATGGCTGTTTACCCTTTGAAAAGCTTAGTTATCGGGCACGAGGTGACAAAAATATTTATCTAGAATGGTCTCCTGACCTTCTGTTCCCACAGAAGTTGGGTAATTGGAAAACATGTGCAGTGACATATTCTGTATGGTTGCACAGGCAGCAGAAGTCTGTACAGCTTCTGAATGTAACCTACATAGATTGAAAACATTTTTTTGGAGCAGGGACAGCATTGCTGTATATACTCCTTGTTTCTGTTACACACTACAATGCTTTAAATCATGTACACAAGCCTGCAGACAGTTTTCCCAGTGGCTCAGAAGGCACAGTATCCCTTTCCTGAAATAACTCATCTCTTTACTCCCCCAAGGATGAAACCGAAATCTTCCAAAAGATAGTCCTGTGTGTGAGTTTTGCAAAACCAAAAACGCATTTTTTTTTTCCAGTTTTGCAATTCAGGCCTGTCAAAGACCTTGCAGATGGACCATTTAAGTCCTCTACATATAGCATGTGAGCACAATGGTTCTGTGAAGGGTGTAGGTTGAAAAAGCTGTACTCCTTACAGCAAGCTACTTAAGACCAGTTGTTTTGGAGACTCGGAACCTGTGAGTGGCCACACAGGTCCCTTTGAGAAACTTCTTGTTCTCAAGTTTCTCAGGAAGCCTTCTGTTAGAGTAAACACTTCAGCTCAGCACTCTTACCACCTAAGAGCACTTTCCAGCAGCGCACATCACTGTCAGCTGAGTTGCCAGCTCTGTGCTGTAGGCACCAAGAGAGCTGGAAGGCGCACTGGCACAGGTTGCCCAGAGAGGCTGTGGGCTATTCTCTTTGGAGACCTTCAGAAACCACCTGTGTATGGGCCTGGGCAAGACTGCTCTGGGTGGCCTTGCTTGAAGAAGGGATTGGGCCAAGTGACCCTGCAAACCTCATCCGATTTGTGATTCTGTGAAGGCACTGCTGAGCAGCTGCTGTCCCTGCCAGTCTGACAGCAGGAAAAAAATGGGGGAAGGAACACTGCCCCAGGGACACAGCTAGCTGCTTCTGGGCTGACTGCCACCCAACTTCCTCACTGTGGTATCCAGTATCAGGCTGCATACAGGAATTGAGGGCTCTGAAGGAAGCGTGTTGTTTCAGACAGCACATCTTTTCCTCTTTAGAGGCTGAATCCTAGCTAAAGGTGCCACAGTTGTGCTTGCCTTCAGGATCATCTGTGGTACTGCGGATAAGAAGGTATTTTTTAGGAGCGTTGGTGTGGAAATTAGTCCCTCTCTTGTGGAGCAGAAAAGCAGGCTGACCAGCACTCTAGCTACAAAGAGATGGTGCCTAGACCCGCTGAGAGTTAGATGCCTGCTTGAACCTGTGCATGCATTAAGGGTCCCACTGGGACTTTCAACACAAAAATTCTCCAGATCTGAACAATTCACTCTCCTTTAAGATTACTGTGAGTTTAATCCTAATTTTACATAGGGTCTGAAATGGGAACGCTATTGCATCCTTTTACAGCTCACTGTGACATGAATATATAAGTAGCACAGCAATGTACTACTTTAGGATTGAAACTACTCTGAAAAGTGTCCTTTAAGGCAAAATTGATTTCATAATACGTGAGTGCTGTAGGGAACATGTTCTACTCTGTTTTATGGAGAGTGTGCAAGTTGGTCTCTATCTTGCACGAAATGGTTTCTGATATGAACTATTATTAGCTGAAAAAAGATAATCTCTTCAGTGAAACATGTTCATTTTCTGGTTTCAAATTGTTTCTGCTCCTTAAAAGCACCAATCCCACAGTAATTCAGAATACAGGCTCTGCTAACATTATGTTTGACGCACGTATTTATCAATCTGATAATTATGCTTAAAATAAGGGAGGAAAACAAAAAAAGGCTGACTGAGAAGGAATTCTGATCGAGTGCTAGAGGCAGACACTGTTCATGTCTGCTAGCACAGAGGTTTACAAGAAAACAGAATGAAAAAAATGCAATTTCACATTTTATTCAGTGCTGTTTATTCAGCTCTTTTTCCCTAAGAATCATTATCAATATTCTGTAGTTATTTATGCTTCCATTTCTGTTGGAACTTGGGTCAGCAAATCTTTTCTACAATAAAGTATTCTTTCTTTTTTATATCTGCTCACAGATGTTTTAGGATGAGATATTGATTATCCTGTAAATGGACAAGAAAGCAGTTGCTTTTGAACCAGAGGCTTGTTTTCCTCATTGCAGCTCTAAACCACTTGCTGTTTTTTACACTTATTCAGTCCCCTGGTTCTGTTTCATCAGCTTCCCTTTGTTTTTGTTTTCCTTTTTTTTTTTTTTTTTTTTTTTGGCTTCTCTCAAATCCTTGAGGTTGCAAAATTCCTAGGATACTTCACTGTTCATGCTGCATTGAAATGAAAAAAAAAACCAAAAAACTAGGAGGCCAGCCTGTGAGTGTCTGTCTTTCTATACATGCTTTGAAAACTTAGCAGTGCAGTGATGCTGCCACTCAAATAGTGTTGGTGCTGTGCTTTTGGGGTGGGTTAACCTTGGCTGGCTGCCACACCCCCACCCAGCTGCTCTTTCATTTCCCCTCCTCAGCAAGACAGGGGAAGAAAGTAAAAAAACAAACAAACAAACAAACAAACAAAAAAAAAAACTTGTGGGTCAAGATAAGGACAGGGAGATCATTTACAAATTACCATCATGGGCAAAACAGATTTGACTTGGGGAAAATTAAATTTATTGCCAATTAAAAATAGAGTAGGACAGTGAGAAACAAAAACTAAACTCAGACACCTTCCTTCCACTCCCTCCTTCCCAGTCTCAACTTCACTCCTTCATTCCAGACTCTTCCACCTCCTCCCCCCAAGTGGTGCAGGGGAAGAGGAAATGGGGGCTGTGGTCAGTTCCTGACGCTTCATCTCTGCCGCTCCTTCACGGTCACTCTGTCCCTGCTCCCCGTGGGGTCCCTCCCACTCCCACGGGATGCCGTCCTTCCTGAACTGAGCCTGCGGGGGCTGCCCACAGGCAGCAGCTCTTCAAGAACTGCTCCCACATGGCTCCGTACCACGGGGTCCATCCATCCCCCAGGAGCAAACTGCTCCAGCACAGGTCCCCCACAGGTGGCAGCTCTCCCCAGACCCCTGCTCCTGTGTGGGCTCCTCTCCACGGGCTGCAGCTCCGGCCCGGGGCCTGCTCCTGCGGGGGCTCTCCATGGGCCGCAGCCTCCTCCAGGCCACATCTACCTGCTCCACCGGGGGCTCCTCCACGGGCTGCAGCGTGGAGATCTGCTCCATGTGGGACCCTTGGGCTGCAGGGGGAAGCCTGCTCCGCCAGGGGCCTCTCCATAGGTGAGAGACCATCTCATCTGTTCCAGTGTTTTATGAAACCTGAAATCCTCAAAATATAGCCAAATTGGTCCATTTTGAGACTGAGTATAAAAAGGTCAGAACAGAATGATGTGATTCTGGTTATACAGATGTGTACACACATATAAACATACATAAACATATATACTCTACTATTGAATATTTCATATATTGGGGCAGATTCCCCCATTTTGGGTCTCCATTGTTCTCATTCATGGACAGTCATTGACTCAACTTTTGCCTTGCAGTAATGAGCATTAATAACAAGACCTGTGAAGTTACATTTGTGTAAAAACTGTGTGGCTAGAGGTTGTCATTTCAAAAGTGATGAATGGAACAACAATAATCTTTAAAATGATTCTTGAATGGAGCTTGAGGCATTGCATCTCCTAAAGTCAGCACTTGCTAAAATGACACCCTTAATGAATACATGACAGAAGCATTTCATATCACCCACATTAAAGAAAAGGCATTTTACATCCTTTTGCCTCATCTGTGAACTAAACCAATAGTTTTCAATCATAGTATTCTGCCACGTGCTTCCAGTCAGTGAGAATAAAGCACAGTCTGGCTTGTATTCTGAACCATAGCACCTCACCAGGGTGCAAGTGTGGAGGGTTGCTTCCTCTCCTGACAAGTGCTACCTGAGAGGCAGCACCCAGCCTTGATATAGGACCATCAGCCTGTATAGATTTACCCCTCGTCCCTTTCCTTCTCTGTTAACACTGGGTTTGTAATTGACTCCCTGCTGTTTCACACCTTCTTTCTCATCCTGAAAACGGCTGAACAGCTTCCAGGCTCTGGTGGGATCGTCTCCCTGCCAGGCTGACACTCGTGCATCGCATTCTGTGACAGAACACTTCAAACACACACATGCTGGAAGAATTTGAAGAATTTGACCAGCAACAGATGATTGGTGTGGTTAAGCTTTTAAGCTGGGAGTTTTAGTGATTTGTGGTTCACTAATGTACTGCTTGGGAGCTTTGGGGCTATTCCATGCAAGAAAGAAAAAAAAAAAAAAAAAAAAAAAAAAAAAGATTCATATCCATTTTCCTGTTTCTTGAGGTGTATTCCAGGCTGAGCAGTCAGTGTGAGACAGTAAGACAAAGACTTCTTCATACAGTGCAGTCAGGATTAATTTGCTCTTTTAGGGAAGCACATTCTCAGTTGGGAAGTTAAAGAAGAGCCTATTTTTCCTGGAATGTTTTGAAGGTCTGGAAAGCACTTTGTGATTTGGGGTGCCCATGGGAGTTTGGAGGGGCAGTCAACTTTTGCTGTCAGTGCTGACTACCTGAGTACCATCGTTCTCAGGCTGGACTCAGTTACCATCGTGATCCTTCTACCTCCCATCAAAACCACACTACTAATTAATAGAACTACTAATTGGTACCTGTAAATATAAAGCAAGTGAAATAAATCAACTGCTCAGTAGTCTAAATTAGCCTAGCCTGAATGGTCTGAAACAAGAGATGGGGAAATTTGACCCAAACTATGAAATATTAGAGTATATTGTGTTTGTGTGTACACATAATCAGTGCTATCACAGCATTATGTTCTGCTCTTTTTAAACTCAACCTCTGAAAGGACCAAGTTGATTGTATTTTGAGGATTCCAGGTGTTATAACACAGGGAAGAACTTGTAGTTAATGCAAGATGTTGTATCTCAGCATTACTGTTTACTAATTATGGCAAGTAGTCCATGTGGCTGCTATTCGGAGCTGAATGGGACCAGGTCTGAGGCTGTGTGACACCAGAGTATACCTCTGACCAAAGGGGCCATTCAGAGGCAGTGCAATTGGAAATTATGTGCCATTATCTGTCACATGTGAATACAGTACTTTGGGCACCAAAAGACAGAAGAGATGGGGGTTTTACCTAGAACTTTTCTCATTTCTCTCAGAATGCCAACAAAATAAATAAATAATAAAAAAAGATTCCTCCCAGCTACTGAATTACTCTTGCTTTTAAAACCTTCCTTTTCCCTTTAGCTTCTGATGATTGACTTTCCCTGTAAACTGCTTTGTAATACTCTGTATGGAGGACAGTATATAAAAATAAATTGCATTGAGCTTGATCCAAACATCATTTGACTCAAAATTACACTCAGGTTTTGTTATTTTTTTTTTCTCCCTCTCCATTTCTAGCTCTGACTGGCAAGCCAAATCATTTCTATTTGCTATCATAAAAGATAAATAAAAGGGCAAACAACTCATTGCTATTTCAATGAATTTCATGTTATTTCTACAGGTAGTTTTCCTGTCTTGCCCCCTTAACCCTCCCTCCCTTAATCCTCCCCCACAAAGCCAGCTGGATCACTTATGCTTTAGCATATCACCTAGCCTGCAGAAATTATGGGATGTTTATACCTAATTTGGTAGACCTGATCAATGAAGAAAGAGTGGGACCACTGGAAAATTAGTGTTTATTTACAACACTTCCAACAGTGCAAAGATCCCAGCTTCTTGCTACTGTACTGAAGTTGTTACCTTCCTTGTAGTAAATCTCAGGACACCCAATTAAAGTTAACTTGAAGCTTGCAAGCAGCCTGTAAAGTCTGCTGGAAAGAGCTGCCATATTGTCATTCAAAGTACTTTAGACTAAACAGTGTAAGACAGTTGCAAAACATCTAATTATCTGATTACGCTGCAATAATAGTTCCCTACATATACTGAATTTTGCATAGTATCAGAATACAGACTCTGTTCATCAGTGACTCATATAAACAAAATCCAAACAAAAATAAGATAGAACATTGGGTTTCAACTATTATTGTTGCCAAACAATTTCATATTTTCCTGCCCTGGAGGGGCCAATACACAGATTTCTGTGGTGTGAGTGGGGGTGGGGATTAGCAGTAAGGAAGTTGCACTGTTTTCCCACCAGCTTTTCTCTTCTGCTGATTGCATTTACCATGGCTGGCATGCAAGCCAATTGCACAGACAATACATCTGGTACTCCATATGCAAAACTAAATACGGGTAAGGTACTCTAATTTCTTTTACTATAGTCTGGGGCAAGACAGAGGGAGAAAAAGGGGTTGTTGGATACCTCGTGACAAAAACAATTTCAGAGCAGGAGGTTTTTTACTGTGCCTCTACTGCACTGAGAGTATTCTCACATCAGCCATAATGTGGTCCCGCTTCTTCACAGTCCCAACTGTCACACCGCTAAACATAAATCGTGGCCTCAAGGGACCCTTTTTTGCAGAGGGGAGAAGCAATTTAGCCTCTGTAACATATCAGTCTCCAGCTTGTCCTGAAAAGGCTGTCAATTGTGGTGAATTATGTATAAAATCAATGCGAGGTGCTGTCTGCCAGAGATGGGTTGACATTACCAATTTCATTTTCACTGAGGGGGGTCACAAGTCCCAGATCTTCATGAACACAGAAGAAGTGCCCATTCCTTCCCTTCTTCTCTGGTTCCAGAATGATACCCCATTTGTTGCATGTTTAGAATTTAAAAAAAGGTCAGGCTGTTGTGAAGCATCTCTTTAATTGTCTATAGTGGGCAAACTGTGCAAATTTAAATAGTGATGCTGAGGGGGTACCTTTATAATCTGCCATTCTCTATTCTTATTTCATTGTAGTCTGTATTAAAAACATGTTCACAAGCACTTTTTTTTTTTTTTTTTTGGTGGGATGGTGGTTGTGGTGGTGGTGTTCCCATAGTATTATATCCAAGTGACAAAAATCAGCACTTTTAGAACTCACAAGAATTTTCAGTAATGGAGAAAAAGTCTTCTGTATCATGATGCCTAAGTATGCATAAGTACAACATATTCATGTGAACTGGGACGGACAAGTAACCTTGTGATGATCTTCAGGGAAGCCTGATGCTGTATTTGGCTCTGATTATGAATCCTGTCCTTGTAAACTCCCTGTCACTCTGCAGCTGAACGATTATGGCCTGTGGCCCACAGACCTACAATAAATACACACGCAGCACATAGCTCGTGACCCAGCCCTGCTTTGCCATACACTTTTACTACTCTTCATATGGCTGGAGCAATTCCGAAATCCAATCTCATGGAGTCGTCTTTGCTGTATCCTCTAGAATGGCAGCTGATCACGTATTCCTGTGATCTACCAGATGTCTGAGTGCCTAGTGCTCTTTGAGACCATCATCCAACAAAATCATCATCAAAATTATTTCAAAAATTCGGTTCTGAAATAGATTTCTGTAAAAGCTCGTTTAAACAGGGTCACCTGGCATTACAGCATGTGTCAGAGCTCAGCAAACATAGCACCACAGTGAATACAATGAGTTGTAATAAACATAAAGTCATTAAAGGACATTTTTCAAAAAGAAGCCAATTGACAACTCATAACCACTTGGAATTATTATGTCAGTCTATATTTTCTAAAACAAATGTAATCAAGCTTATATTACTGGATATTCAAGGCTGTTTAGCTTTGTGTAACATCATACGTGGTTGCAGGAATATTACAGCCATAAATGTTTTTCTGAGCTGAATGCTGCTTTGAGGGCACCCACAATAATCATGGGTGCATCTCTATTGACTCAGGAGCTTTGTATTTTAAATTCTTTTGAAGGGCTTTATTCTGCCGCACTTACGCTCTGCAATGCATTCCTCCAGTAGACATGTTGACACTACCAAGTGGCAAAATTTTTCATGAGAACTTGACCCAAGGGACTGCTATTCAGCAAAGAATTGCCTTCCAGTCCCTTGAAGGTTGTTCTCAAAATGTTTCTTTGTGGTCCTTGTCCCATATCAAAGCCTTATTGCAATCATTATCTTGCCTTTGAGAAGTTCCCGGCTAAGTGGGAAGGCATTGTAAAAAAACCCAGTCTAGCACAGTCCAGAAAACTATTTTTTTGAGAATAAACACAAAGCGTTTATGATCTATTTCCATCAGGAAAAAAATCTAGAACTTTCCAGGCATTTTCATGTGCATTTTCAACACTGTGGTCAGGGCGTTCAGTCAGTATATAAAATACCAAGGGACAATTCTTCATTCCTGAGCATGGACTGGAGAGTTTTTTGCACCCCAAACAGTAGTTTAGGCTGTAACATCTTTTTTCAAGAAGAGCAAACATTTAATTAGCCCTACCAACAGAGAACAATAGGAAATGCCAAGGCAACTAACTCAAAGTTAGAGCTTGGATTCAAACGCTCTGCAGGCAGATTACTCAGGCACCAGTCAGCACATTTTTTTTCCACATAAAAAATGGGAAGATCAAGAAACAAGGCAATAGCCTAGAATTCTTCTGTTATGAGACACAACAGCAGAGCAAGTCTTTGAAGTTGCCTCTCCCAATTCACAATGAGTTTTTAAGTGTTGATTTTACTCTTTTTTTGGTCATTTTTCTTGATTGTCTTCTTTCTGCCCAAATGAGAAACAATTAAGTTCTCAAAAAAAAAAAAAAAAAAAAAAAGATAGGGCACTGAGTATTGCTTCCTGACTAGGTCAGGTAAATAATTCATTTTTGTTTATTTCTCAGTTTATCTTAAAATAACCTTGCTGAGCAAACTTCTCCTTAACTTGAAGTCAAAACATACCAGCAATGATTCTACGTTTTTAGTGTAATTCCCTGTAATCATCCTAGCACAAAAACTCCGCTTGTTTTTATATCTGCTTTATACAATGCCATCAGTAATGAATGTTCTAGAATTGGAACATAATTTTGATTATCTGGCCATTACTTTTGATTTATGGAGCACAGAGACAGCTGGGTTTTTATAAGCTCACCCTGCAGTACTGCAGATAACAAATGTAATATAATAATCAAACTTCAGTAACAAGGAACACAGAAGGGGTGGGCCCACAGATCTGTCTATCTTTATCCACCCATACCACATCAACAAATTTTATCTTCAGAAGCAGGAGTATAAAAGTAATTTGCACAATGCTACTATTTATTATTCATACCCAGAGCAAAATATGTTGCTTTCAGAACCAGTATTTAGGCTCTGCAGGAGGGGGTGAACCACTTGGAGGCGGTTTCAGTAAATTGCATAAATGCATACCATCATGAGGTTTACAAATGCATCAGTGTATTAAAAGAAAGCCTCTCAAAAGAAATATATTTTCGAAAAAGTAATAAATATAAGCTATTATTAACAATGCAAAATCCAATTTATTTTTTTTCTGGGAGCCATGAAGAAAGATATGAAGTCAACAGGAATGTTTCCCACAAGAAAGAAAGAAGGAGAGAAAGAGAGAAAAAGAGAAAGAGAGAGAAAAAGAGAATGAGAGAAAGAAAAAAATAAGAAAAAAATAAGAAAAAAAAAAAGTAAAACAGACACCTACTGAAACGAAGAAGAGTTTGACCATTTATTTTAGTTACAGGGGGGTGGATCAAAGGTCTGAAAACAGCAGCAAAAGATCTGGTTACAGAAACTGAAAGGGGGAAAAGAGAATACAGAAATATTCTCTCAGGCTCATCAAGATAGCTAGAAAAGCAGAATTTGTTAATGAAAACCAAAAGGGCTTTATAAATATACTAGATATACTAGGAGTGGGAAATAGCAGCAAGCAACAATGGTAATTCATGAACCAAACCAATTACCCTAAATACTTTATATAAAAAATAAGTCTCGCACAGGACAGGAGTGGGGGGAGGGAGCACATTAGAAGAAAGATAAAAGCAATGAAAAAATAATGGCCATCTCATCCCCAGGTAGTGTCTGATTATAAAGGTGATAAGGGAATGCTGGGGAGGAAAGAGATGAGACATGGGTGCCCAGGAGCTCCATCCAGGCTTTACGTTTCAGGGGTTGTATGTGGGTGGCTTGCATGTGTTCAGGGAAGAGGGGAAAGAGAGCTGTGACTACACCTGAATCTGAGCAGCACGCGTTCATTGCACACACACACACATATAAGCAATCTCTACAGCCAGAACTGCACAAAGAACCGTTCAGAGAGAGCATGCCCACCACCTCATCCTGATTAATATTTCCAAAGAGCTCCACGGAGGCTGCAACTTTCCATTGTCACATTAGTGTACGCCCTGCTATGACAGAAAAATTAAAAGACTACACATATATATTTAGCTACTACATTACTGGCAATTGCTACATTTTTGTATGTCTTAGAAATCCACGGAGGCTTCAGGGGACACTAACATTTAAAAATAAGACAAGTCCTCCCAGCTATCGCTACTCTGAGAACAGATCCTAACACCTACATCAAAACCACCCAACCAAAACAGGACTAAGGCCTTGATTCTGTGAGGATGTCAGTTGAAGAATATGCAGTCTGATTTGAGTTGATTTTGGCACTGCTTAATTATCTTGGTGAATTGAGTGGGAAAATTGGGTGAAATGTGGTGAAATATACCCCAAAAGGAAAGGCAGCAACGTTATGCTGGGAGCTCCAGAGAAGAGGCATCTGCAGGTTCTCCATTACACTGAAAACAGCAGCTTGGCCATTCCAAAAGCAGCAGGGTGGTTGGAGAGGACCTTGTATTGGTTGATCAAAGGGTCCCCAACAAAGGGGATGATGCTCTTTCCCTGCCTGTATTCAGGGAAGGTACCTTGAAGCCATGGAAGTGCTTAGCATTTTTTCACTTAGCCATTCTCATTCTTTTCTGTTTCCCAGCTGGGCTTTGTTATTACAAGGAAAATTCATCATTATTGATGAACTTGAAACTTCCTCATTATCCTGTGGTGTTTTTTTTTTTTCTTTTTTCTGTGGCATATAATAAGAAAAGAGCAATTATCCTGTGCTTTAGAGAAAAACTCCTAGGGAAGATCCTTGCTACAGTAAATAAAAAGAAGAAAAGCTTACTTAAAAGAAATGAAAAAAGGGCATCGTATTAATGTAGACTATCTCCGGCTGAATGAGGAAAACAATGTGTATAAAACAATCCTTGTGGATTGTGTATTAATGCATTTAAGTGACTGCTGCATTTTATTTGAATAATTAATATTGACTGAGGTAACAGCAGTCAGGTACTCTGCTTTCACATTCCTGACCCAGAAAAGTAAATTTGTTAAAAACATGCTACTCCTGCTAGAAGGAAGGCTCCTTAGGAAGCTGGGAGTAGCTGTCTGAGATAAGAATAGGCAGTAGCTCACCTGTGACATCTTGAATGACTGCTGACAGATTTGAGAGACCTTTTTGGCAATTTGTGTCCCATCCCTTATCAGAAAACATTTTACCTTGTGTGTTAAGGTGAATGGGGCCAAGGCGGAGTAAATATAAACCCTTTTCAGGATTATGAACTTGGTAGCGTTCCAGAAATGCTACATACCAAGAAGCAGAACTCCCAAGAAGAAGTCTTCATATGGCTTTTAGCATCAGAGCAAACTGTGCTACTTTGGCACCAAGAGAAAGTAAGTGGCTGTCTAAAATGTTTTTGTTTGCAACTGAGAAACATCATCTGTCTGCAAAGCCGTGTAATTCAGACCCTAAATTAAACATCTTACATTTAAAATTTACATGAATTTATAAACATTTTATATAGCAGAGTCAAGAAAGACAAAATAACATGGAGTAAGGGAAGAAGGCAGTGCTTATTGTCTGCTTTATCAAACTGATTTATGTGGGTCTTTTGTAATTCAGAAAGATCACAGCAAGCTTTACAGCCAGCTTGTAACAGTGCTACTGCACAGCCAGAGAGGGCATCACCACCAATAAAATCACCAGTTGAGAACTCAGGTACGACTTAGTTCAGGTACTTGCAGTAAGTGTAAGTATGGTTTAGACTGCTATGGGATGTGTATTAACATCCATCACCAGTACTTGGGAATCCCTAAAGAGTTAGAGGAAGCTGGTTCTACCTGTATCTGAGGACATACACTCCCAACAAAGACCCTTCTCCTCCTCCCTTTACAGCCCCTAAATTCAGAAGAACATAGACTATGAGGGACTGTCATTGAAAGGAAATAGAAACTGTGGAAAAGCTGAGATGGAAAATCTTGTACGACCTTACTTCTTGCCAGTAACTTCCCTTGGATACAGTGTCTACAAGGCATAAACAGTACATATTACTGCTTAGGTTCATTTCCAAAACAGGCAGCCAGAATTTCCCCAAACAATTGCAGGGTCTACAGGCTGGCCATCCTCTTCCTCTCAGTGTAGCCCTCTGAGCATATTAGACTAAAATCTGTTTCCACATTTCTGTAATAGCAACAAACCATAAGCTCGATGAATGAGGGCCAGTTGAAATATTTTTTTTTTCCTTGTAAATGTAAGAAATACAAAAAATGGTTTACCCTTCATTCTATTTAGCAGACTTAACACTGACCTAACACTAGTTTTGAGAATCACTGCTAGAATTGCAAAGCTGCTGTAGACAGAGCTGTAAGCTTGTCTGATCAAGACAGAGATAAATGGATATATTAATACTCAAAATGCATGAGCGCCTATTGCTGTCCAAAAGAGCTGAGTATTCACAAAAGATGGCATCTACTGCATTTAAACAAAATAATGGGCTATAGTTAAAACTGGAAATCTTTCACAAACCTTTCTGCCTCCTTATCTTTTAGCATTCAATCTCAATTAAATTAAATTCATCTAGCATTTCCAATTTTTTGGTTCCAAATACCCAAACCAACAGTATTATTATGCTTAAAATACATTTTTGTATAAATTATAGAAGATGGAAAAAAATCAACATGCTAAAAGTGGCCTTTTGCTTAACACACATTCACAGTCTAAATCCTGCGTTTTATAAAATTTTCTTTACTTAACTATGCATAGCCAGATTTCCAATTGTGCATCCCCCTCTATTTTATTCCCCACACCACTAATTAATATGGAAATAGCTAAAAGAAGCTCATTGGTAATTTTGACACATTACTGAAAAAATAAGGCTTTGTGACAGCATAAAGCTAATGCATTGAGATAAGTAATAGCCAGGTATGCAGACACTAAAGGGATGTATTCCAACCTGAGAGGATGGCTGCCTCTCAGCACATTCACTGGCATTATCGGGAACAAAGAAAGAAAGGAGGCATTCCTATGAAAAGCTCAGTGAGGAAGAGATACCACACTTTGTAATTACAGTCATATGCAGTACATAATGCTCCCTGACTCAGATTTCAGGATTCACCTCTGGAAATCATAGTCACATTATGTAAATTAGGGCTGGAGTGCTGAGGAAGCACTGAAGTGGCATCATGCTGAAGAGCATCACCCACAGACCAACTGCCTTCCAAACCTTCCCCGCGCAGAAGGCTGCTGCACTACTCCTGGGGCCTGGATCCCTTCCCGCTGCTCCAATTCTCTCAACAGCCTGCGAAAATGTGGTGTTTCTGCTGAGTTTGGGCTTCACACTGTTCACAATTAGGCCCTTAATGAGCATAAATGTAGACATTAAACCTGAGCAGATTGTTGCAAGTGAATGAAGGCAGAATTGCTGCACCTACCGCACTTGCTTTGTTTGCAAATATATCATTGTAACAGGTTAGAAACATGACTAGTGATGACTAATCTCCTAAAAGGACTTTATACGGTAAAGTTCAATGACTGTAAGTGTTCTCTTTGAACGACATGCTCTGACCTGCACAGAAGTTAGCGGGACTTGCCTTTACTTCAGCACGAGAAAGTTCAGGTCGCGGATGACTGCCAGGACGTCTAATTTATTTGTTTATGCAACCAACATTAAACTCTCAGTCTAGAAATAAGACAAAAATGATGCAAGCTTTGTTATTTAGATAATACACATTAAAGTTAGTCACCTAGCTGGAACTGTAAGTTCTGAATTCCCAGAAGCAGCACAGATCACTTTGCTTCTCCTGGGAACCTGGCTTCAAAGTTAGTGCCAAACTTTCTCCTATACGCAGCATATTTTCAGTCCAGCAGTATTGCATGCTAAATAAATGCACATCTCACACAATTTAAATGTGCTTTGTGTATGTTTTATTTACTATAGTCAGGGCTGCCCAGATAGGAAAAAAAAAAGGCAAACCAAACACCAGATCCAAAATTAGCATTTTATTCAGAACGTTGGGGTCAGAGGTGTATCATTCATATTCTGGTACACAATACAGAGGCAAAGCTGTTCTCAGAAGTCTCTCCAGTTTGAAAGCTCCTTCCCCCTTCCCTCCCCACCCCCAAAACATATTTACTCGTGCCACCAGTATTAGGCCAACTTCCCTCCCCCCCCTTTTTTGGTACAAATTATGTAAAACTTTTGTGCTAAGAACTTTTCTCCCTCCCCAAACAAAAAAAATAATAAAAATAAAAATAAAAAAAATATTGAGTACTCTAACTACAGTTCAACAATTGAATCAATGTCACTTGTTTGCAACCTGTTTTGTAAATACTTTATCCATAACGAAAGATATAAACATGCAAAAACCTGAATCCATAGTCCAAATAATACATACACGTGTTCTGAAGTTTCTGCACTTCTCCACAGACTATGCCAATAAAACATTATGTACACATACCATTTTTACAGTGAAGTGGGAAAAAGTACTAGAAATTAAAAAAAGAAAAAAGTGTACATGGATTAAGACCGAGATGTGTCTAACATTCTAGCGTAAGGAAAAAAAAATCAATTCTGCTACAAACTGGTGATATGAAAACTCCCTTTATTTGCAACCAGCTGCATACGTTTTAGAATTTTAGTGAAAAAAATCCCCTAACATCTAAAACTAGAAGTAATGTACATTGTTCCACCTCATGGTCTTCTCTCCCAAATAATAAAATTGTTCCACGAGGATTTTTTTTTAAGTTTTAATCTCCTTATTTTAATAAAAGCAATGCGATGTAACAAAAGCATGTTGAAGCATATTGTGATTCACCTTACTCCTCCCCACCCCAACATATTTTGTCTCTTTAATGCATCATTTCATAAATCAGTACCATTAAAGCCTTAAACATAAAACTAATTCCGATCTGAAAAAGGTACAAAAAGGCACATAAAATCCCAGTGCTTCTGTACTGTAAAATTCAAGTGTAACTGAGCTCAATATTTTTTTCCAAACAGCATTGGATCACTGATATTCCACGGAGCCCAAATTGGTTTGCAGCCTATGCCAAAGCCTTCAGCAAGCACTTGTGCTAGTAGACTACAAAGTTAAAGCCTAGCTTCTGTATGCTTTTAGGGAATATCAGTTGAAATGTTTGTACTTGTCCAAAAACAAAGTTCACTTTGAAGTTCAGTCATCACCTCCACCGTACATATCAGCAAGTTTCTTGAAACGCGGGCCCCAGTCATTTAGGTAGTCATAGTCTTGCTCACCACCACTACTTGAGGAGTTAAGAGAGCTCAAGGATCCAGCAGTGGAACCACTTCCTTCATAGTCAAAGACTAAGAGGGAGTCATACGGTGGGGCTGTAGGGTCATTGTCGGCTGCTTTAAGTCCCTGTAATAATGAAAGGGAGAAAAAATGAAATAAGTTCTGTATCTGAGAGAGAGGTAGCAAGTAACTGGAACATTGCAGTGCAGTTATCTACCAATCACCGGAGAAAAACAAGTTCTTGTTTGTCTGCAGTTCACGTCAAGCAGAACAGCAGGATTCATGGCTGGGTTTCCAGCATTAAGCACTGGACATTTTGAATGTAACTCTACATGCCGCTCTAACAAAACCATAAGAGAACATCACTACACAAGGAACAATGCTAATAAATATACAGTTTCAGATCTACACAGCTCACAACCTGAGGCATGAGCAATATGGGACTGGTTAAACAGACAGATGGGACAGGAAAAATATGCATGTTTGCAAAGATTTGCTTTAACAGCCATCTCACACGGCCAATAACATGTCCACTGACATCACTGCCCTTAAGGTCCATCTGTGTGGCAAAAGCCATATTTAGTCAGTTCTGCAAAATTAATGTACCTCTGTAGGCTGCTGTGTGAAAAAGATACAAAATGTTGGCTTAAGCCGTATGTGCTTTGCTACCCATAAGATTTTACCCGTTCTTCATAAAACATGCACAAGAAAAGACATCAAAGCTAAATACATCACTAAAATCATTTCTGTTTCCTTGTTTCAAAGTAGTCATGTTATCAATGCACAAATACTGGGTCTTTTAAACTTCTACTCTCTATAGCTGAATAACCCAAACTGAAAACAAGAATTGAACAAGGGATTGAAAGGGATTCAATTGAACAACGGACTGAAAGTAGGGAAAGAACCACACTTCTTCTAAAGAAGAGACTTTTCCCTGTTTTCTTACACAGGTGCAAACCTAAACAATAATTTTAGCATATGAAGTAATTGCTCTGTGGCAAGACACACTTATTCTGGGAAGAGTTACAAGTTGAATATAACAGGTTGCAGTTTCAAGTTAAAAGTAGAAGCAAGCTCTCTTGTGTTTTGGATTTTTCAACCTCACAGTTTCTTCCACAGGATTAGCAATGATTCTTCAAGATCTTCCACATTTTCAAGATGATCTACTCTGGCAGACACTGATAAGGAATAGTATGACTGCCAAAATTCTTGAAGGCTTAGATAAGATTTTAAGTTGCTCACTGTTAAAATAATTTTAACCAGTGCTATTTGTGCTTATTTTCTTTTTAATTTTTAATGGCTGTTTATTTCTTTAAAGAATCACATTCTTACATTCCTTTTTTTAATGATTAGTGTGCATCCTTTAAATTATTTAACAAATTCTCTTTATACAAAAGGATGTTTTACTCTCAATCATAAACTGTTTAGTCTAAGCGTGACATAATGGAAATAGCTATTTTTTTTTCCTAAATATATGCTAAACTAACAGCATTAATTAAAGCACATAGTATTGATAAGAGAATCCTGATTTTTTATCATCTAAAATAATTCAGAAGCATAGAAAATGTACCTAAAGTAATTTTGCAAATCTGTGCTGGAAAGGCCCAACAACATCAAGCAGGCTATTCATAGCCTGCGAAAGAAGCATAACTTTGAGTTATCTGATAAACGTAATCTGTGATACTTGTTATCTTTCTCTGGATTTTTTGATCCTGATGGCCACAGTAAGGACAAATAATCCAAGATTCCTAAAACGCAACAGCAAGCAAGTGTTGGAAGACTTCCCTGTTCTGCTTCAAAGCTCGAAATAGTTCTAAGGCTTTATCTCTGTTTCTGCTGCTGAAGCAAAAATGCAACTTAATTTCTCAGGTGCTAACTGGCCTTGCAGTATTTGTATCTTCCCTTAATCTTGGTTGGAGTGATGGAGTCCCATGCTTTTCGAACACAGGTGACAGGGAAGGAGAATAAGCTTGAGCTTAAGGAGTGCTGCAGTATCCATCTCAGGTGTCTGTGTGTGAAAAGTCATTTACAAAGCTTTTGGAGAGGAATTGTTTTTTTTTTCCTGAAATTCTGCCTAGGAACAGACAGCCAAACATGGGATTCTAATTTATTAAAATCAGCGAACAAAATATTTTCATATTGAAGAAATTCTGATGCCTATCAGCCATCCTCACCAAGAAGGCAGGCAACACCCATCTGCCTTTCTTTCCACAGGGAATGTTGGATTTTTGCAGTTTGCTGCCTGGATTATGACAGCATTTAAAAATAAACCTGGTTTTGAGCTACTGACTTACAAGATAGCACCTCACTGACAAATGCACTGTTTCAAAGGTTGCCCTTACTGTATAACCCATTTTATTCAGAGAACATAGCTACGGGTCGTGCTAGGGAAGTATTGACTCAACTCCACAGCCCAAGTTACAATGAGAGCTGCACCTATCTTTTGGTCAAGAATTCCTTAGACTCATAACCGAACTTAGTCTTCAACTCTTCAAAAGACAACCAAGTTCTCTGCCATATTTGTATGGCAAGTTACATGGTAAGATCATGAAAGAATACTATAGCGTTGTTGTTTTTTTACATCTTCTCTGCAAAGAATATTCTCTGTGCACTGCTTTGTTCTACTGCTGGGTTCTACAGTATGTCTGAAGCTGGAGGTGCTCAATGTTAGCTTAGGCAAGGAAATCAGCTTATCAAGCTCCCTCTGGTTTCAGTATTGCCACCTTTCTGCTTCCCTTTCAACAGGTGGTACCACAACGTGCTGTATCGGCATGATTGAGAAGGCAAAAAATGGTTGCCAAGAATTTCTGATTTTACTGTAATGGCATTGTCAACCGCTTTTCAAAAAATCCCTCAGTCTTTCCCAGATGTGCTCAAGAATCTCAGAACATCAGATTTCTTGTAGTTATTTGGATTACAGGTTCCTGATCTGAAAACCCAAAGGTTTTATTATAAAGAGCAGATTATTCAACAGCTGAATTGCTGAGACACATGCTTGATTCTCCTGAAAGATGGAGAACTAAGTCACATTTCTTTGCATTTATTATACTTGCAATGCACAAAATCAGTCATAAGAGCAGCTGATGTGAAAACCAATAATGCCATGACAAAGGAGAGCTGCTTGAGATATAGAACAGACTGAGTAGCAACCTCGCTTTTTCTTCTTCCTCCTTTACACATTTTTCAGAGGATAAGGAAAGTCTACAGCAGTGTCTTGACTGAGGAACAATGGTAACCTTAAATTATGCTTGCTTGGTATGCGCAGCATTCTTAATTTGTCTCACATCACAGGAAAAAAGAACCCACAAAACCTCAAACTAACAATGAAACTTTACAAAATCTGAGATCTAACACTTATTTTCATTAATCCTACTACTTAATCAGGTTCTACAGACTTTTGATGAGAATGGAAGAACAGAGCCTTACCAGGAAATATGAAAGACTGACTCAATCTGTTTTTTACTTGACAAGAGAAAACAGAAAACATTGAGGGACTTTTACTCTGCTTAAAGGTGCACTGTATCAATAACCATTTACTAAGAATGAATTGAGGGTCCTCCATGTCCTCGTGGGATGAGACCTTTAGTTTGTAATTTAAATTTAATTTACCTCAGGCTATGTCCTCTATTAATTAGAAATATATTCTTAGCCACGAACTCTCCACCATAATATAATTTGTTTAAGATTTCTAAGGACAGCATAGGTGGTTTTTGAAAACAGGCTTAACAAAGCTGCTTCAAACAGGTCTGATTGATATTGTCCTACAAATCCTGACTATTCTAAGCATCAGTTATGCTCCACACTCAGTAAGTTATGTTTTAAAAAGCTCAAAATGGAAAAAAAAAAGTCTACGGAGGATTCTTAATAACACATGACTTATTTCCCTGACTTGTTTGTACATTGAACTGGAAGAAAATGAGGTTTTTCCCTCCCCCCTTAAATTAGAGATTCATCTATCCATTGAAACAGACAAAACAAGAAAAGTCCCTGAGGTCATTTAGCTTACGCCTGCAAAACATATTTTGATTATAAGGCACCTCTGGAACATTCTTATTTTGGAAATTTCATAGCTCTGTATGTGTTATCTTAACTTTCTAAGTGTTATAAAAATAATTCAAAGTTTTATCACACTTCTAACTTGTTTTTCAACTGAGAAGTCATTAGAACACTACAAAATACTTATACTTACATACAACTCGTTGAGTTAGGTAGATTTAAAACAACTGATGACAGCTATAAAATAATAATACTGCAAAAACAAATTAAGTACTGCCAAAGGGAAAGAAACAAAATGACCCTCTAGGTCTTTTTCACTTTTTGTTTCTATGACTGTGTAATAGAAGTAAGAGGAAAAAAACACCCCATGCTTTCTCAGGTGAGCCCTTTCTCAGCTAAGCCCTCTAGCATCTGAAATGAATGACTATCGTTCTTTTTTGTCAAAAGTTGGAGTAATTCAGTGGCCAATCTGAACAATACTAGCTCTGTGTCTGAGGTACTGGTGAGCATAGCATTCAACAGACTAAATTAATTCCCACACATGGGTCAGCATCCCAAAGGATCAGACTGATCCACATCTCTGGGAACAGAGCCAAGTCCTCCAAAAGACTGGACTGATCTCCACAAAGCCTTGTAATCTTTTCAAGCCAATGGGGTAAACGCACACTTCGTTACCAAGGTACTGGCTACTGAAAGGCAGCCTCTCTCTGTTCAGCTACCAACTGGGCTACTTTTGCACATGGACATGGTTTGGGTTATGGCTGACCAAGGAAAAAGTTATGGTGTGACTGGTAGTTACAGAAGAAGAAAGCTTTTTGCATAATCACGTTAAATTTGGACACAGAGATAATGAACTTTCCCTTTCTTATCTTGCTGTGTCGTTTTCATAGGTTCGCACAAATTCTGTCTGAACTGTCCTAAGAAATGTCTGGTACAGGTTTTACCAAAGTTATTTCTTTAATTTACTCCATGTAAAACAGTGGAATTACCTCTGATTTTTTTTTTCCCCTACCAAATTGGGTATCTTGCAAGGGTTGCTTAAATGAGCTGCAGGTAGAATTATCTGAAGGGAGCTTGAAAACCTGTGCAGCCTGAATGTTTATGCTCCAGACACTGATAATTTAGAATGTTAACTGCAGTAGTAACTACTATAGTAAAATGCTATTTTTTTCCCAATAGACTTCTTAGAATCACATTTGCCACAGGAAATTTTAATATAACACAAATTAAGATAAAACTGTTGTGAGGAAATAAAATCTTAATTTTTCTGAGGCTTCTGGCAAAACTGAGCATGAAGAAACCTTGGCTGCAACTGTCTGCTTCAGAGTGATTTAGGTGGAATGCCCCATAGTGAAGTGAAACTGAAATCCTAAGAAAGAAAGACCTTATGATAAAAATAAACTAAATATATAATGTTTGAAACACAGAATATACCTCAGGTAGTTCATTTCAATCAGAGGATATAATTAACTCACAGCTAACTTGAAGATAAGAAAATTGCCATGCTTTCTTTAATTTCATATAAAACTATAGGGGTAATTTTATTTTAGAGTCAATGATATTATTTACATTATTTTACTGTGAAAGAGTAGCTCAAATAAGCTTTTTCTTCTGGGTGAAGGGCAAAAGGAAACACAAAGGAAGGTACTGAGGTAATACAAAAGAAGAAAGTAAGAAAATGATTCTCAGCTTGTCAGTACTGTGATATAAACACATTGAGTTAAATCAGGATAGCACCTACTATTTCTACATCTCCATGTACACATTGAAGCTAGATTCTTCAGAAGTGACAACATAGTGAAAAGCAGCATTGCAAGAACAGCTTGTTGAGTAATTTAGAAATCACAGGAGGCTGGACAAACCTCTGCTACTTTTCTGGCTTTCTAGAATTACCCTCATTCTTTGTCTAGGCTCTGTAAAAGTGTTAACTGTGATGCACGGAAAAGGAAAATTCAGGATATTGAGGATCATGGGTTCTTCCCCACTACTTGCCTGGTCACACTCATGTACGTATAGCATAGGAAAACGATCATCGGGAAGAAGATAAGCAGGCACAAGGAAGTTTTTGTGTGTACATTCTCTTGGCCAGCAATGGAGGCTTCTTATTCTCTCATGTGTCCACTATTTTGCAGAAGCCAATAATAACTGTAGTATTTAGAAGAAAAAGGCATGCAAAATCCTCTTTGTTGAGCCACTTCTTTCTAATACAAGTCTTCCACAAACCCAGATACTCTTAAAATACATTTAACTGGAATAGCTTTCTGCTGGTTATGTCCCTGTAGATACTTTAAAATTGCATTGCTGTATACCTTGTTAGGAGAAACCTCAATTTTCTGCATCTTTGCTAACACAAAAGAAGAGTGTATTAGCCTGATTTTTCTTAAAAAAAAAAAAAAAAAAAAAAAGAATAAACATGTTTGCAAAAAACAGTTCTCTGCAATACTTGCCCAGCTGTAACTGCCAAAGAAGATACGTGAAAATTAACATAATTAACTACTACCACTCATCTACAGAGTACAGAATTATTAAATGATAATTTACAACTTAAAAATAATCTAAGTATTTGTTTTCCTGTAATTAATGAGAACAAGAAATGAATTCTACTATCTCAAGTTCCATAAAACCAATGATTTAGGAGTGACCAGTAATTAAAATTAAGAAACAAATGTTTGTAGTAGTATTTCTTTTACAACTGCGAGTAATCTGTATAATCCGAATCTTACATTTAGCTTTATTAATTTGAAGAATCAAAAGATAACACAGAGACTTTTAAAGCTCTATGACAAGTATTAAAAACACTTATATAACATTTAATTTAGCTGCCCGGCTCACTAATCGTATTTGATCGAATTCTTTTGGTTTTATTAAAGGTACAGAACTTCCACTGTTAATCTAGATTCAAAGGGTAATGTACAAGGAAAATGGGTATGAACTTCCTCCATTATTAAATTACTCTGAATTAATAAATTAATTTAGGCTAAACTATAATTTTGTTAGTCTATTTATTACTTGGAACCCACAGAACAATCCTGCTTGGAGATATTGTGGTTGTGGCTGATAATGTAATATGAATGTAATTAATACAAATATACAGAAGTTAATTGATGTATCTTCTCATTCTGTTTGAATGAGTTAATCAAATTTCCCCACACTTTAAAAGAACATATTTACTTAAATCTAGCAAGACAATTTTAATCGTTTAAGTAAGTTTTAAAAAGTTATCATGTTCAAACATAACAGCTACTTGTACAGAGCACAATTAACAAAATATAAAAGCTTATCTTATCTTAGGAGTAAACTCTTTTCTTTCCTTTACCTCATTAATGAAGTCCCCAATGTCCCCAGGATGAGGAGCAGCTGATCTGACTGGATACTGAGGTTCTGCATGGATTGGCCTTTCATCAAGACGTCTGATTCCAACAGGTTTGATGGCATCTGGTTCTACAGTGTCAGGCTGTTGGAGCTGGCTCAAGTCGTAATCCTGCAAAATATGAAGCAAAGAGAGTACGTTAGGAGAATTTTAAACAATATCTGTCAGGGGAAACATGAGGAGAAAAAAAAAAGAAAATATGAGTAATCATTTCACCACAAGTTCTATTTTCAGGATTGTAACACTGAGAGTAAGTCTAAAACATTGTTATTTGCATACCAACAGGATGTTATTTGATTTATACTCCCTGAACCTACTGTTTTGATTCTATTCCATCAGATTTGTAGAGCTTCTCATAAATTTTCCATTGAGAAGCAAGGATTTGAGTAGTACTATTAAGAGACTAAACACTTTGCCTAGTAATGCTGATTTACTGCATAGAGCAAAGATGCCAAATCCAACTCT
This sequence comes from Heteronetta atricapilla, assembly GCA_011075105.1. Taxonomy (NCBI): domain Eukaryota; kingdom Metazoa; phylum Chordata; class Aves; order Anseriformes; family Anatidae; genus Heteronetta; species Heteronetta atricapilla. The sequence continues at coordinate 111,787,571 of CM021732.1, forward strand.
TATTTTTCTAAGCAAATAAATGCCAGACATTCTTATTCTGAGAAAGAGGCAGGCACACCGCTCTGAAGCATTTTGTAATACATTCAAAGAATGAGTTTAAGACTCCTTGCTGATTTCATGTGGCTTCCATAATATGAAAGTCAAAGGAGGAAAAATGTCATAAGAAGTACAAAGCTCCTCAGATTTGGTCTTAATTCTAAGCATTTTCTGAAGATTACTTGTGGATCTGTTCATTAAGTACTTGATGCTGCAGTTTCAAACTCTGGCAGACTGATGAAGCTAGCATAGCAGTATGAATTTCAATAAGCAATACGTATGTATATGAAATTTTTAATTAGAATGTTTATGCATTTAAGATAGGTATGTCTGAATACTTTTTGCACAGTGTGATGCACTTCAACATTGTAATTCACCTCACTGTTGTCATGTCTAGAAAGTAGTCATGATCAAAGATGCTTTTGCACAAGGCACCTGTAAAAATGCAGAATAAGGAACTGGGCTCAAATGCTTAAACTAAAGCCATCCATGAGCTACCCAGTACACTGGGGCTCATGCCAACTCAACTGTATGCCTGACACCTTGCCCCGCAAATAACCCAAGCAGTTGGGGGGCACTCTAAATAAGCTTTTCTATCTTCAGTTTCTATTTTTCAACAGTGATCTTGTAGTAAAAATTGTATTTGTAATCTCATTTTTCTGGAAACTGTCTGTGCAGAGAATTACATTTTCATTGGTTCCTAAGTGACTCCTAAGGAAGAAATCCAAGTACATACTTCTGCTGTTGTATCATGGGATGTAGGTGCTTTTGAGAGTATTACCTACCATGACCTCCAAAACCAGACTTTTCAACAGGAGGAGAGGTCTGTTGACAGCAGTGAAGGTAGCTTGTTGGGTGAACTTTAACAATTAAATGACTACACCTTCTAATTTGTTGCTCAGGTCCTCAGCTGACTGCACACAAATACATAGTCAAAAAGGTGGAACGGCTTCACTGAGAAAACAGCTTTATATATTTTAATTAAATTACAAATTCCTTGGGGCAGAACTGCAACTTCAGCCCTTCAGTTCATCAGGCACCAAACAGAGCAAGTGATTTCCATGGAGCAGTATGGATTGGAGAAAAGTAAACAGAACTCCTTACCTTTTCCCTTTTTATTATGTAAAATAAATCAAAATAGTTTAGAAATATACTATCAGAAAATCCTATCGAACAGAGAAGAATGTACTTTTTAGAATTCATAAATATGTAACAGGTGCTTTTCATACCCTCCCTAAAGATAAAGGTGGAATACACGAATGGGGAGAATCGATTTTTTTTTTTTAACACTAGTCATTTTTATATGGATGAATTTAAACAGGTATGGTCAAAGAAAAATACATTAAAACCAGGAGAGCCTCTGGTCATTTCAGTTTTATAATGATAAAATGTTTTCTTTTTTCACCCATTCCTGTATGCAAACAGCTCTCTCTCTTATTAGTGGTCATACAGAAACTAAAAAAGTTTCTAAACAGCACTAAACATACAGTACTAAACAAGTCAGACAGAGCCTTCCAAATCTAAGGCCATTCTCCTGTGTGTATATGCAGTTTGAGACATCTCCAGGCTTTATAGCTACAAAGACAGCAAAGATTGCCATCCCCAAGGCAACAGTGGTGCAGAATGTCTCCTTATGTGGACTCCCACTTTGGATTTCCTTTCTAGGGTAATTTATGACACTGCCTTCCAGACTTCTATCAGAGGAAATTTATTCTGCAGGTCTATTAGTGTCTGGACAGGAAGAAAAGATCCATTGTGCTTATTACCACAGACTCTCAATTCTCTTGTATCATTAAAATCAATACCAACTGTACATCAGTCAGGTATGGCAAGTCATCCACCATCTCCCCAAACTGGCTTAATGCTGTACAAACACAGCATCATGCAATGTCTCCAGCTGTTTCAACATTCTGTCTGAAGTCAACTCTACTCAATTACTGCAAAGAAAAAGAAGGAAATATGTTTCAGAACAGCCAGGGCGTAAGCTATTTAGGACTGCTGAAATTCCATCTATTTGCTCAATGTTGCATTCACTGCTAGATAAATAGGAAAACTTTTCCTGTATTTTCTAAAGCTCCTGAACAGACTTTAAGTTTGTCTCAAGCAGAGTTTAAGATAGTTAACTGCAGAAGTGACAGGTTAAAGGAAAACTGCCGTATCAGAGAGAAAACAAAACATGCTGGGGTAAGTTGGGACAGCTAGCCTGGAGCAATGGGTCATTATTTCTACTCTTATTTCAAGATCACAAGTCAACACTGTTGTTTCTTAGCTCCAGTCTTTTTCCATATAACCTGCTCATCCTTTAAATCTGCTGAGGGACTGAGGAAGAAGACGAGGCCTTCTGTTGGAAACATACCTGAGCGAAGTCTGACAGAATCCAATTCATATGGCTGCCAACTTTTGTCAGAGGCATTTGTTTACTTGTTTCTGTTGTTGAGCCCTAACTTCATTAATTTTAGAATACTTTTCCCTTCCTTCAGTTTGAATTTGAGCAAATTCATTCAGAGGGTTTGAATTTTTTTTTCTTCCAACTTGGGGATAAACTCAGATTGTTGATGGATAGAAGCAGCTAATACTAGATTATCTCTATTGGAACATAGCTAAAACCTGGACATCTCTGGCATCGCTATTTTACTCTTGCTGAAATAAATCCCATCATCTGTATTGAAACAGAAAACCTTCTGATTTTGATTTGCTTTTGGTTTTTAGAAAGGAACTAAAGTCAAGATGTGTTAGAAGTTGCAACTTCTGATGAAATTTACTCATAAAATTATATATGTATCAATCAATATCTATATAAATTTAATTAATCAATATCTGAAATCTCCCCCACCCCCAAAACCAGCTCAGTTATAAATACTGACCTTATTAGCTATTCACTTACTTCAGACAGCTTTAAGCAGAGACTTATACCATTACTAGCTCTGATCTCCTATTCCTGAAATGTGAAATTTAAGGGAAACAATACTAAACATCAAAACTAGCTAGCTGAACCCTACAGATTAACTACCTTACCAGATGTGTAGACAGAATGGTCCAAAATTTCTAAAAGCTTTTCTTTAAAAACCTTTACACAGTAACTCTAAGCACAGTCCAAGTATTTCAACTTGAACAGAAGATATGTCCAGAATAGAAGAAAATGCAATTGAAAATGCAATTTTATATTCCCCAGTAATCGCTGATTTACAAAGAAAAAGTAAATGCAGTCTTCAAAGTCTTTTCCCTTAAACAACTTCCTCTTGTGCAAGGCTGCTATTCATTTAACAGCACTTGAGTAATAATCCCTCATGCAGCAGTCATCAGCTATAGCAGTAGGAGAGAGATACCTTAAAAGTACCTCACTTCCTGACTGTTACCAGAGTTTACAATCTCTTGAAAGAGAGGAGAAAAAAAAAAAAAAAAGAAAAAAAAAAAAGAGATTATCCAGGAAATGGAATTAGTCCTAAGTTTCTAGTTAACTTTTTTTCCCTCCCTCCTGGTTTAGCTGCTTTGATTACATTTAAATTTTACAAGTTTATGGCAAAAGCTTAAAGTGTATTATGCTAACTAGACCTACTCAATATGAATATGCACTGTAACTGAAAGCAGAATTCCAAACAACAGATTCAAACTTAATAAAACCAAAAATTTTTATGCATATATGGGATCGATCCCCCTCCCATGTATCAGATCTATCCCTGTATTCCCATGGAAGAAATCATCAATTTAACTGTCATTAGTTCACTTACTTTGACTATGACAGCCGTAAGTGGCATTCACTGGACAAAACCAGCTGTAGTGGTCTAATCACATATAAAAATGCTGCTTTACGTTGTCAGAAGTTTTCATTTCACCCATCCATTTTACAGGATGATGCTTTAGCATAAACCCAATTCTATTATTGTGTTAAGAGAACAAAGCAAACTATGACTTGAAGTACCAACAGATAAAACACACATTCTGCTTATCCTCTGTGTTCCAAAGACAATTTCTGTCTACTCCAATACAGAAATGGGGTGGAAGGAGCAAGGGAGGAAATACTTTATATAGGTGAACATTCCCACCTTTAAAGGTCTCTTAAAAACAAAGAAAAGGACGTGAAAACCAATCCTGCTACATGTAACCATCCTACTCCCAAACCCACCAAACATGATCCTAAGGCAGTAGTATTGCCTGAGTTCTGCAAAATGCTCCAAACCTCCTAAATCTTACACCTGCTGAAGTAATGGGACCTCCAGAAAGGCAAAGCACACTGGTCTGACTAGATGCAGACTGCAGGTGGGAGACTAGTTAAAATGCCTGCACTAACAGTTGTTCTCTATTTGCAATTCATTTTTTGATTACTTTCTGCCATAGTGCTTTTCCTATTTGCTTTTATTATAGATACATCTGGAGCATTACAAGTTAATCGTTTTTAAGGTAACCAAGAAGCCTGCTTGTCTTTTTTAATAATAAAGAAGGTGGAAGTTAAACTTCAGCTGCAGATAAAACACAGTAACAGGCGTAGGTTATAGGTAGGATAAAATAAAATACAAAACACTTTTGTAATGGCATTACAGAAACATTACTTCTCCTATGATGAGATAAAGACTCACTGAGGAATGATAATAATTCCTCCACAGGAGCACTGCATGAGTCAGTCATTCAAAAAAAAAAATAAACTCAATGTCTTACTAAGCAAACACTATTCTCAAAATAACTTCCTCCTAATTATAATATTGCAGATGCCTAGGGATATCTTAACAACAGGTATTTGTTTCATTATCATAAAATATTTTCCAATCTTAATGTAATGCAAAATAAAGGTTAAGAAGTGAGAGTAAATGATCTGAACACTCAGGATAGTAAGAATAAAATACAGTCAAATGGATTTGTAACGTTGATTGAGTAGTTCAGAAATACTGTCATTTTTACATTAGGTTGTGGCAAGATCCGGCATACAAAACTAATGCAATCATAAGATGCAAGTATCCAGAAAGTTACAATAAGAAAAATAAACAAGCTACCACCACCCACCAACAAAAATCCAAAAAAAAAATCAAATGGATTGCTCAATTTGTTTTTATCAATGACTCACAAATGCTAGAACAAAACTATCCTTTTCACAAATGAGCAATTCTTGTTCGAATTTAAATCCATTCACACATAAAAATAGTCCATTATGTTCCCATGTTATTATCATCTTTAAAATAAATACTGCTATTTTTATTCTCTATATTAATGTATAATAAAATGTGACAAAAAGCAAAATATTGACTAATGTCTGAACAGACTGTAAGCAAAGGCAATTTAGAAAGAACTAAGTGGAATGCTTAGTAAGAAAAATACTGTGAATGATAGTAAAATTACTAGTTTAGAAACTCTTGTACTGAAGAGGTGTGATGGTCAGATTAAAATACCCGTTCAAAACAGCTGATCTGCAACAGTTTCACGGCAAGCCAGTTGAGGAACATGTTCTGTAATTCATTACAAAAGATGTATACAAAAACAGTTAAATGGAAAAAAATGTATGTCAGTTATCAGACTGACATAAGCAGCAAGCATCCCCAGTCAAGCACCCGCTGCCTCCATGTAAATCACATAAACGGCCTGAGACATGGTAAAACGCATTAGAGATGTTTACGGGTTGTGATCTGCAGCAGACAGGGTCTAAGTGCTTTAACACTCAGCCCGCATAAGGTTTTGGTATTTTGAACTGGCAATAGTGTTGAGTGCACATCGTGTCAGGGGGAGAACATTAGCCGTTTGTCTCTCACACTTCCTGTTTGCTAACAACTACAAGCTCCAAATCGTGTGGTCCATTAATAATCAAGACTGTCACTCCCAGCTTCTTAAGTTGTACTCAAACATGGTATATCCATTTCAGAATATAGCAAACTGTAATGCCCCTGCCCCAAATTAAACATTAAACATTCATCTGGGTTAAACATTCAGACGGAATTAGAAACATAAACCCTCTCCCCAAAACAATAGGAAAACCAGTCCCACTGACTGATGATTCAAAGCCACTCACAGTCTAGCTCCTATAGTCACGTAGCCAGATTGTTAGAACTGGAAAATGTTAAAAAAAAATCCTGGGAGGAATCACTGACTTTCTGGAGCATTTCTTCCCCGTCTCATTCCTCTTTTGTTCAACCCTCCCCCACCCCTTCAGCTGTTTAAAATATGACAGAAAGGTACCAGGAAAAAAATGTTCCTGTCTGGAACAGAATGTGTGCTGTACAGCTGTCAGAGACAGTTTTTCAATCCACATTTCCAAGAAACAGAATTTTAGGTGAAAAAAGTCCAGAAAACTTTTTTTTTCAACACTGCTCTGCGGTGGTGCAGTGGGGAGTAGGCTACCATCAGTTCTGACCGACAGCTGCAGAAAATTCCCTTTTCTGGCTCAGGGAATTAAAAGCATTTTTCTCAACTGTGGTGGAGATCGCACAACTCTGTATAGATCATCCCAGGCGTGAGGAAGACAACGAATCATTCCAGAACATCAATTTTCTTTACAACCATTCAGCCTGTCAGTGAGAATAGCAGGCTAAGAAGGCCTCAGATCAGATTAACACCAGAAGACTTCAAAGACAGATTAAGTGTCTCTTTTATGACAAACTTTGTATCGGAATTTGTTCAGAATTCTAGCTTAAGGGAAAAAGAAACAAAAACAAAACAACACACAAAAAATGCAAGCAGGAATTCCACTTTGCTGCTGACAGAAGCTACAATTCAGAGGAACAAGCTGGAATTTGTACCTAATTGAATTTGTTACTGGATACATTGCTCTCATTGCACGAGAAAGTGTTTGAAAGGAACATGCAGAGCATGCTTTAGGAGTTTCTCAGTCTGTCATGACAGTTCAGAAATCCAACTGTATAACTTCTTTAAAAAAAAAACAAATACAACACCCCCCACACACAACAAATAAACAAAAAACCCCACCAAACTCATAAGTAACTAAATGACTCGCTTAAGTACAAAACCAGAAGTCTGAAGTAATTTGGTTTATGATTTTGAGAGTCTTAAATTTATCACTTACTTTGGGGCCCTACCAAACTATCTTCCTGTCACCTAAACACATGGCATAAAGAAGATGATGGTGAAGCCACAATATGAAACATATAATCATCTTCACATACTCATTCAGAAGAGTAGGTGATTTTAAAAAGGTCTAAATAATTTGCTCGTTATAAACAGAAGGAATTTTAACCACTAAACACTATGAAAATAACGGAACTCCTTAACATATTCTGTGCTTTGACTAAGACTCACAAGAAGCTTTGAGCATACCCTTCTATTTTGCTGCATGAGAAGACCCTGTTCTCCTGAGTCACCCTAGGCACTGCCTTCCACCAGAGCTGCTTGTTCAGTCATTGCTGATGGTTTTGGCGACAGCGCGCCAAAAAAAAGTTAATATTGACAGAGCATTTTCCTCTGTCATTTGCTGATGCCTTGTGGATGCAAGGTTGATGTGAAGCAGTTTTTCTTGATTTTAATAGAACAGTAGCCCTATGAGGCCTCATTCTGAAAACAGATTTTGATGGAAACCTCGTATGCTTTTTTGGGAACGCTAAACTTTGACACTTTAACACGCATTTTAACTTTGACAAAAATGCAAAGGTCTTGATAGCCAATGCCTATTGTCTGCAGTGTTCTACACACCGCCTTCCTTGTACATGATTTTGCTAAGCAAAAATGAGATTACTACTTAGAAGTTACTTGTTGATAAACTCAGAAAGCTTAATATACAATATACATAGTTCTTAAATCTCATATGTGCAAAATTGCAAAAAAATGTGCAATTATGTGCAAAACCAAATTAATCTAAATTTTACATGGCAAAATGTCAAACCAAAAAAGAAGTTAAAGCATCTCCCTGAAAAGCAAGATAAAATATATTGCCATCATCTACTGTAAACAGAAAATTAGGTGCCTGTGAAAAGTTTGTGCTCTCTATTCACCCACAGGAACAAATTCCTAATTTTGGAGTTTTGAGAGAAGCTTACCCCTTTTTCGCTTAGACAATTGACTAAAACTAACGACGTAAGTGGTTATAAAAGCTTGCTACATTTTGTGTGTACTCTTACTTTCTGTGACATCTATTACATTTGAGTGTATAAAGGTTTTTAGATCCTCATATACTAACATTCTACTACTCAATGGATGAGGAGAGGGACCAGTGTACTTGAACTACATGGCTGGTAGCTATGATAATTGATTTACAGCCTTAAAATTTATCTAAAGAAAGCAGCAGGTTTTTTTTTTTTTATTAAGTCCTTAAACTTCCTCTTGTCTAGGTACTTCATCAACTCACTGTGAGAGGAAATGCTTCTCATTTCCCATTTTTTACCACTTTATTGCTACTCCACCCATTGACAGTTCTTCCTGCGTGCACTATGCTCATTCATAGCTGGCGAAAGGCTGCATTTGTGGATGGTTTACATCCTGCTGATCTTTACTGCGTTCACACAACGTTATCTCCTGCTGTGTTCCCTTGACTAATCCTCTCATGAAGACAGCACATTCACTGCACAGGAGCAAAGTGCACAATGGATGGAGAAGAGACTTCAGCATTATTTCTGAACTATTAAGTATTCTTCCCTTCTCTGTGCTGTTGCTACAAGTCTTATGATTTCTGATCTGCAGCACAACCTCCCCCAGCACCCTTAAAGCATAACCTACAACTTCCTAATGAACAGTATAAGATCTGAAAACTTTACTGACTCTGTCCTGAGGACCGTGTGGTCAATAATTAAAAACAAAACCACATGAAAATTTCTAAGCAGATACTCCAGGGGATTGTGAGTGGACAAGAGCTGGAGATGTGAACTGGAAAATTAGTTCACACAGGTCTGAGTTATCTTGATTCTTCTTCAGCTTGTAACTCTTCTGTGTAGGAACAGATACACAAACTGGGTACAATTCTTGTATTCAAACTGTATGCAAACTGGAATATATGCAGGCTCACATGGTTGTCTTTAATTTGTTAACATAAATGATTTTCAAAAACTGTGTAAGCTGAAGTTTCCTTTGCTAACTGCTTAGAAAGAAAGCTATGCAGAAAATCCAGGAAGTAGGAACAGTACCTGGGGAAATGCAGGAAGCCTGGAAGTTGTAAGGAGAACACCAATTTCAGACAAACAAACCAAGAAGAAAAGGGAAGCTATATATATATATATGTACCCGTGAAGGGAGACACTTTTCAGATAACTGAAGTGCTGGACCGATGTGACTCAGGATATGTGGAAGAATTATACTTTATTTTTTACTGAAAAATTTATTAGGCTGTATTATATGCACTGTTCCCTTCATAATTGTTACACTTACTTGTAGCACTAATAACATGCATAAATCTACTATTTGTCATGCTCGTGCTCATAAAGCACTTAAACCTCCTCTGAAGGAAAGAAACCATACTGCTTGGAAATTCACTAACTCAGAGGGAGAGGAAAGAAGTTTTTCTTAGCATACACACATCACTCATAGTTCTCCAACATATCAACAGTGGTTCAACTAGAGGTGATGTGAGAGTAAATGCATATGGCACCTGCCTGGAAAGGTATTTGAATAGACACAGATGTGCAGTGACAGCTACTTGAAACATAAATACTTTCCAAGCTGAAATTGGCCAATATGTCAATAGCCAACATTACTGTACATACAGAAAGGCATTCACCCAGCATTAAAGAAAGGTCGTATATAGAATAGACTGTATTAGACACTTGGCATTAGTGATTCTGTACAAAAGGATCCATGACAAAGAACAAAGAAGGTTTACAGACTGCAATCAGAGGAGATTTTAATTTTCATTTAAATATAACTGCCTTAGTTGGAATATGGCCAGAATACCGTAACTGTTTTAAAACGTGTAAGTGGGCAATACACTAGTTTTACAGTATTACCCAAAAGACAGGCAATTCCTACCTCTGGAACTCCAAAAACGACATGAGGAAAATGTTTTATTTCACATTTTTAAAATACTGCTCTTGTCTTTGGTGTTTAATGCACCAATTAGCTACTTATTAAAATGTGTCAATGGAAACAAAGTGCATAGTGAAGTATGAACCTATACATAAAAAGCATTCATCATTCCTCACCTGATCTTCTTCTCCACCACCTTCTTCATCGTATTTCAGAATGTTGTCTCTCACATCATCTTCTGGATCAATCAGGAGCTGTTTGGCCTGACGTTCCTTATCACGTCGCTTCATCCATACCACAAACATTAAAACTAAAACTACGTGGCAAAAAAGGAAGATGCAAAAACACATTGTGATTCTGAAGCACAGCCATGGAAAATTGTGCAAATTTAAACCACACTACTACTACTGTTTTTGACTGTTCTCGATGACACATTTCAGTAATCCAGGATGGATTTTTATTTTTAAAATTTAAAGAATGTAGCTTAAGGAAGAGTTGTTTAAACTTAGGCTACTGTAAGCAAGGTGATTTGGAAATCAGTCAATCACATATTCCTTCCCTAAGTCAAAAATCTGTTCCACATCTGCAAAACAAACTTGTCATAAAAGGAGGTAAGAAAAACACAAGCTTCATAAACCACTGAATTCAGAGAGAATCTCTCTAGTAGTAACAAAACTTCTAAAAGATTATACAACTTTTATTTTTTTCTACTACGTCCAAAGAATATATGGCACTTCACATAACTTAAGTCTGATGTTTGAGTATCACTAAGCTTAGACCATTTGGGCATATGAACCAGCAGCCCACCAGAATGGACCATAACTGTTGCCGAATTTTTTATTTAAGCTTAGAAGAAGCCCTAAGAATCATAATAGAGGAAAATGCAATGACATTGAGAACTATACATTTTAATCATTTATTCTTAATAAATTTTCAGTTATACTGTTTACACACTAAAGCTGTTAAAACAGAATGAGAAACAAAACAGAATAAATTTGAGTAAATGAATCTCTAAATACAGTAGGTATGTTTCCAATTACAATCACCTCCGTGGAAAGAAAATTCATTTCATCTAGAACGTAAATATATGAAGAATACCTTAAAAGGTAAGGAGAATATCCTATAAGATTTAGTAGTTTCAATAAGGCTCTGTTAAACCAATATAAGACACTCTTAAAATGTTAGGTATCAGGAAAATCATTGTATTGTGCTTGTGTACAGAGCTAGGCTTTGCCAGACCCTAAGAATATCCTAACTCCCCCCTGCCAACCCTGTCATTTTGTATGTCCTGGACTAGTGCACGGTATACTCAGAACAGGTTAATTCCTTCCTTATGTTCCACCACAGTCAGAAATCAGTTAACTGTAATGTGTAGGAGAGCTGGCATCTAATTGACTACACTGGACAGATACTTAGTCATGATGTTTAGTCACTTCCCTTATTGAATGCACTCAGCACAAAAATAAAATACTAGCACAGCTTTGCGTAGTACTTAAACAAACACACAGATCTCTGTTCCTGCATGGCTGCTTGCTTGTTTGGCCTTACATGATGGGCTGTGATGCATTACTTTTCAAAATCATAAAATAGCCTACTTAATTATTCTGACACATGATAGTAATAACACCAGTGCATTCCTGAGAGGCTGTGTAACCCACTGTGGGTGGTATCAAATCAGAGAATACCAACAGTACCAGAGACTAGATGTCTGAGGGCTGATCACATCATCATCCTGGTCACTCACTGATGGAACGTAACATGTACCCTTAGGCACAGATTGAAAACTTGTTTCATAAGGCCAGTGCGGAGATTGTGCTCTTGACTGCCAAATACGCATGCAAGTGCTAGTTATGATATGTCTCGCAGACTCCTCATTCATTGGAAAGTTTTAATACTTGCCCAAGACATAAACCTAAGCAGTAACACTTCTTGTATTTTAATCTTTAATCCCTTTTTGGTCTTTGTCAAGGTACATAGGACTAAAACATAAAATGACAGTATGGTATAAGAATATAGGAGTCAGTATTATGGGATCCATCTACTTACTGAGCAAGATGATGATACAGAGCAGAATTGCAATGATGGCACCAGTGCCCAGTCCTGCACCAACAATCCGGTCAACGTCAGTACAGTCCCCGTTTATGTCGCATTGGCAAACTTTCACTTTCAGCACAGAAGTGCTAGATGCATGTGGATTTCCAGAATCTGTAATTACTATGGGCACATCATAGATACCAGCCTCCAGAAACCTGATCCTTAAAGAGAGCTGGGCATGATCACCTGTGGGTGAAATAAGGCACTAGGTTTACAAAAAAACAGAAATGGCGTAAAATGGCTCATCTTTCAGCTTTGTATCAATGTATCACATAGCCCACTGACTACAAGAAACTCAGGACAACAGACCTCCTTACGACTGTGGATTTTTCTTTCTTAAAATTTCTTGTTCTTTGGGGAACTTATACTAAGGTGCTTTCCTATTCATGTTTACCAGATTAATGTATGTTGTGAAATGTACTCAAGTAAAACACAGAAAACAACATGCAATTTCCTTTAACGTGATTATAATTTCTGTAATGTTAATTACCACTAATTCGAACAATGGTCCAATTCCTCTTAATACTAGCAGGTGTATCAGGCAGCTCAAAGGCAAATGGGCCTGCATTTGGATCAATGTCAGGGTCTACAGCAGTGATGTTAATAGCATTAGGCTGCAGCGTTTCACACGTTGTGGCTTCTTTTGGGTTCACTTGGGGAGCATTATCATTGATGTCCAGCAAATGTATTTGAAGTGTTCCAGTTCCACTCATAGGAGGAATTCCTTAGGAGAAAAAAAAAAAAAAAAAAAAAAAAAAAAGTACAGAGTCTGTTTTCAGTTGTAAAGTTACTTAAATGAGCTCATACCAACCAGCTCAATTACCACATACACACATTCACTGCAGTTTTGGAATTTTGTTTTTACCAAGACAATCTAACACTGTCACTGTTCCTACAAACACACAAATTCTCATGTAATCTGCCCTCTGAAAACTGCCAAACAAAAAACTGCCAAACAACAAAATTCAACTCACAACTGCAGATCCACAGATCAGGGAGACTTAATCTATTTACTCTACCAGATAGCTAGTTCCTTTTCCAGAGAAGGTCTACATGAAATGTTTCAGAGGAAAAGGTGCAGAATTTGGATTGTTTATTTCTTCCTTGAAGAAATTCTTTCATAACTTGGAAGACTTATAATCAACTTTCACCACAAGCATGCTACTTAAATTCTTTCGAATACTTATTTTCAGCATGCAGATTCATACTTCTAGATATTCCTGTTATCTGTATTGAATGTGTGATGCTTCCTTAAACCTTGCTAAAGTCACACATTTATGAGAACATGTGGCACTGAATTTCTCAGTATAATTAGCAATGGTTTTCATTCCTCCCTCTGTCCCCATATAATCTCCTTCCAGTTCCATTTAATTTTATTCTCCAGAACAGGGCCAAAAGGATAGAAATAGCTGACCTAGCTTTGTTACACTGTAATAGTTTGTATAATTTTACCATTTGTCTTCTCTCCAAGGTAAATAGCCTTAGTGTTCCAGCTTACCCTTCTAATGTGAAAATGTTGCTGAACACACCTGGCCATCTTTCTGATATTGGCTATAAACAGCACAGCATTCTACTAGCCTATCTTAAAGGACTAATTACTGAGCAGAAAACTTCATTAAAGTGCCAATGAAAAGACACTTTTCCCTCTACACTTCTGTAGTCAGAATATGGAAAAATATAATCCATGCCACCTCTTCAACATGCTACTCCCCATAAAGCCATCAACCACACCCTGCTGTGCATTTGCTCAGCCTAGCACAGTCTTGTGCAGACTTATTTTTCAGTTTTACGTAGTCTCGCTCGAGTAATGCAACAAAAACTGTTCTCCAAACTCACTGACTTACTTTTCAGCTACTTCCTGAGTGGCTGGGAAATATACAAATATACTTATATTGGCTTCTGACTTGATATCTAAGCATATCTTGTTTTCTGCCCCAGTAGAATAGAATGCTATTCAACCACATTTCAAAGAAATATACAATGCTGATACATACCATTATCAGAGGCAAGAAAAGTTGCATTATATATATTGTTTTGCACATATATTGACTCTCTGTCCAAAACAGCTGTAGTTGTTATCTGTCCATTAATGGGGTCTATTTTCAGCCAATTTGCAGGATCTGAAAGTTTTGAGTACCTGAGTATTTGAACACAAGATGTGTCATTTATCTGCCAACATAAATATTGCCAACAAAGACAACAGACATTTTAATTTGTATTCTGAACATGCTTTTGTAATTCGGAGTCAATACTTTACAAATTTCCATTTATTAAGCTTTGTTGCTAAAATTCTTGAAAATGCATATTCAAGAATCTAAACATGAGACTGTTTTTAAGTGCCCTGCCATGCAAATTATCATGTAACTCGAGTAAACCATACAATTACCATAAACTAAATAACATCCATATTCAGACTCAATTAAAATATTTAACTCAGGATCCCTCTTGCTTGTTCTGTACCTACAGAGCTGTTGATACTAACTTTTATGTTATCAGAGCACGGAAAGCAGGCGAGATGCAGAGAAGTAAGAACATATAAAGATCACTTAACAGCACTAACTCATATTATTCTCACACTTTCAGTATCACTCAAACTTAATTTTCTACAGAGGCACAGATTTTATTGCATGTTTCTCATCTTCATTTGAAAGAAGAGTGTCTTTCAAAATCATCCTTCTATCTGGCAAATTTGTTCTTTGACATTAATCAAGTGAAAGCTATCTTAGCTCATTAAAAATGTATATATCCTTAGAGTCTTCATGCTATCATGTCTACAAGTGCTTATGTCCAGAAATGAGCAAAATATAGCCTACAGCTAACCAACATTAAGTGAAAATACAGTTCTAACCCGCTTGGAACCTTCCTTTCTGTGGAATGAAAACAAGAAAGAAGTTCTGGAGTTTTATCTACATGAGCTAGTAAACTGGATAAGCTAGGAAAGTGAGTCCTGACCCAAGGGTAGTCACTGTGCCGCATTTTGCAGCCAGTGACCATCTTTAAATGAGGTATGCAAAAGCATGCTTAAGACTTCCATGATTTTGTTTTATCCTCTTCACTTTTCTAATTTAGATTATCTTTAGACATTAGGCAAATTGCGAACAAATTAGAATCACGGCTATCAGTACAAGAGTTCACAGATGGACAACAACAGTACTGAGTATTGCTGAAAAATAAGAAAAAAAAAGAAAACTCCTTAAGATTTGATCCTCAGTCGGACGTGTTTTTGCTACAGCACCAAAATTATTGGTTAATTTAAATTGCAAATGCCCTTAGTTCACACAAGCCTGTGTCTGCTCTAACTGAACTCACTAGGCTACCATGTATTGCTTAACACAGTTACATGACTTCATTCTACCTTGATGAAGTAACACTTTAGATTAGAAGATGATCCTATTTACAGATCTATGAATGCTGGTCAGGTCACTTTTTCTCTCTAGCCAAAATTCACTTTGGAGAATGCTGCAAAAGATCTACAGGAGGTATTGGTATAGCTGTGTGCTGTGGTAAACAGAGTCACTTCACACCGTCTCTTTGTTCCCCACCCACTCTACAACAAGGAAATTGCATCTGAACTTCTAAGTAACCATAAAATGTTTGTATAGACCTTAGAGAGGTTTGCTGCATGTAACGATCTGGGTCCTGAGCTGTGAAAGTTGTCAACATGCTACCGGCAAGCAGCCCTTCTTCTTGACGTATAAGCTTGGGGTTTGGAACAAAATATGGACTCTCATTCACATCGATGACCGTAATGGACACAGTTGCTGTTGACTGAGGAGGATGCTGAATCCCCTTAGCCAAAGGCACTTGATTTTCCGCAGCTACAGTAAGTACGAACATTCTGTTGGTCTCGAAGTCAATAGGCTGTGAAAAGCAGAGTGGGAAGTCTTAACATTTGCTCACAGTAGTGATCACCACAGAAAAATGTTTTACTTTAAAGCACATTTTCAAACATTACTTCTACTGCTTTTCTGAGAAACAAGCAAAGAACTGAAAGAGAATACCTCAACATAATACCTCAACATGTGACTACGTGATGGTTTTGCTTATCATAATCATCAGTTGTACTATTACAACTGATAGAAGCCTTGACATTTTTGAATTTAATTTGCTCAGGTACAGCCATTAGTTACAACAGTGGAAATGGTTTCATCAGACAATTACATTGGAACTCCCAGCTTTATGCCAGGTACTCATCTGAGCAGATATGCCTTCTGAGAAGCTCCCCAAAAAGAGAAAGGCTGGAAGAGACCTGTCTTTCTATGTTATGAGAATGAGAAGGTTTCCTAAACAAGATCACAGCCATAACTTGCTCCCTAGATCAGGGATTCCTATGCCCTTGTATTTTACTAGAAAGATTCTCTGTAACCCCAGCTAACCCCATTGCTGGTATCCGTACAGCTCCCATTTTCACAGTCCAAACACCCTTCAGTCTGGGGACGTTCTCAGTAAGCCAGAAGTCCATCTTAAGGAGGAGCAGGAACAGTTTGAGACTAGAGTTCCTTTGTCACTCAGCAAGCACATGGCTGAGACATTTCTCAAGACCTGATTCTCATCAGTGCCATGCACCGAATTGCTCACACTGATTCTGGACTTGAAGGAGCCCTGTACCTTACAGGGGCAATTGGCATTAACAGTGGGAAGTCAGTGACACAAGACAATGCAATCTTCATTATAGGTTGACAGATCAACTCACTGCGCCTCAAGCAACTCTTTCTGTGTCTTTCTGCTTTAAGTAGTGGTGCTGGCCAGACTGCAGAACTGCAATTCACCACCTCAAACAGATTTTGCCATGCTATTTAAAAGGCTCTAATTTCATATCGTGCATCTGACTCCCTCCTGAAAAGACCCATCGTTCCCTTGCATTTGTAGGAACAAGTTTCTTTTCCAAATGAGGCTCCCACATGCTGCTATTCTGTTGTTAAACCAGGTCAGACATGGCAAAGCACTGAGATACTCTGGCAATAGAGGGGATTCAAATTTATTTTTAACAAACTCTCAGTGCGCAAAGCTATGTCAAACACATTAGAGACCTGGAAGCTTAGGCTTACTTCTCTTTATGTCACTTGTTTAATCTGGGCATTTTTTAGATTCACTTTTCCAGGGGCTTCTAGTTTTACACTATTGCTAGATCTGAGAAAGATGCTTATGTGCCTAATTACAAAGCACAGACACTCATGTAATTCTTGCTGGAAGACTGTAATATAACAATTGGTACTCCTGGGGAAGTGCAGTTATAGAACAGAAGACAGTTCTTCATAGTGTGAATGATCATTCTAGCTGTACAAAAATTCAATCTTTTTCTCACTTTTGATACTGACATGATAAAAAAAAAAAAGAATGAATAAAAAGTGAATGTTTTAATTTCCAAATGGGAACACTGACATCTCACACTTGACTTCATTAGTGGATGGACCAAAAGCAGAACAGGCCAGCTCAGAGAAGAGACACTTATCAGAGAGCCATGAGGAAAGGTGGCTACTGCTTGGCAGGTTTAATTATAGAACAGCCCTGTTATTATCACTTAAATAAGTCACCCCTCAACACAGAGCTGTGTTGGCTACGGAAGGAGTACAGACAGGTTATTCCATAAAAGGTATTTAAAAGAGGTTTTAAAAATAGCCAGTCTTTAAAAGCCTCATGCAAGTAGCCTCCCACCTATCACTTTTCCCTCTCTGATTGTGCCTTGACTTTTAAATTTGTATCTGTTCCTTAACAGGAACATGTTGACATAATACCAGCAGACAACAAGCGTGCCTACTAATGGAGGCCAAGAGGTAGGAAGCTGCTCCTTTAGACTAGCAATGAAGGCTAAGCAGATGCTTTTTCACAGACTAATTCCTATCTTCTGGCAAATAAAGCTTCAAAATCTGTCATTTTCAACAACCTAACCTGCTTTTTAAAACTGATCACTTAGAATACTACTGATAGCATAAGCAAGGAAATGCTCTAGGAGATGAATGGCTTACTTCCACAAGACAGACAGTGCCCATTCATTTTACTTTCAAGACTTGTGCTGGCCTCAGGAGGTCACATTTATTTTCAGTGTTCTCCCACTTATTTGATCTCTGCTTAACTCACTGAATTGCAGGCATCTCTTACCTTCACAACAGTTACCAACCCATCATTGCTATTTGGATCAGTCAGGATAGTAAATCGACCTGTCGGGTCTCCTCCGGTCATTCGGTACATTGCATTCCATGCAGGCGTGTGCGGCTGATCTTTATCTGTTACCGTTAGGTTAGCTACTATAACATCCACTCTGTTTTCCGGTACTTCGCCGTAGAACTGCAAAAAGAACAAAGCCCTTCACCATGCTGGCAAAAGCAGGCAAGAGGCACACCATACTGAACAGGCTTGTACCCACCTTGCTTAATGCTAGGGAGCACGTCTCATGTCTCCAGAGCTCTGACAGCTTATCTAATGAAATTTTACCTGAGGCCACCCAGAAAACTTATGGTTTGATTCTCCAGTCAACTTGGCCTAAGCAGAATTCCGTATCTGACGGGTATATTCTGCACATATTTAAGTTCTACCTGCCAGTAAGCTATTTAATAAGTGATAAATATTTACCGTCTATGAATATAATGACAAAATTGGGGAGTAGGTATAAATATGCACATCCTCCAGTTAGTCCTACCCCATACTTACAGTCATAGCAGTGAACTCAGGAGGATTGTCATTGACATCTGTCACAGTGATGACAGCAGTTGCTGTGTTTGAAAGACCATATGTTGGGTTTCCTTCCATGTCCGTAGCTTGAATTATTAATGTATATTGTTGTACTTTCTAAAACACAAAATGACATCAACATAAGTTTTAGACAAAACTGACATTACTTGTAGGACAGCAGGTGTTTCTGAAATTTCACTTTGCTAAGCAGTGAGCTTATCATACTGTTTATCCCAGTTAGCATCACATGAAATGACAGGAGCAAAGTCTGTATCACGGAAATACAGCACCAGGTTGCATCTAACTCTGTTGAACACCACTGCTCAACATTTTTCAAATACCACTGAGATGAGGGCAGACTGCCTTCCGCCTACTTTCAAAATCAAAAATACTTTATACAGTTAAAGCCGTTATCGCAGGTCTAACAATGCTTTTCCAATGTGGGAAAAAAACAGAGCCGTTTATACTAGAACAGGGTAAGTCCTTAAAAGCATTGGAGAGGACTGAGTTTGTTGGCCAAGCCACCACAGCTGCCAAGGCTTTGTTTCAGCCAGGCCTGAGTATACAACTGCAGTTGCAACGCCTCAGGATTGCTATAGAAACCAACGGTGTCAGGGCTAACAGAGACCAGTACGGAGGAAAGGGGAGGGAGCAACCCAACGGACTATTTCCATGAAGGTTAAACACTCCAAAGAAGATGGCTGCCACCTCCTCCTCCCCGCCTGGGGCCTTACTACAGGCCCTGCGGCCAGGGAGCCTCGCTCTCCCGGTAGGGCTGGATGCTGGCCAGCGCTTGCGGGAGCACAGGCCTCCTTTCTGTGAAAAAGAAATGCCCTGCTCAGAGCTGGCCTCAGACTGGCTGGCTGTGTAACATGGAGCTGACACGGTTGTAGCTAAAAATAAGAATTTAAAAAAATTATAAAATTAGAAACTCCGTGTAGTTGCTCAGAAGTTGCTTTAACTCTTAAACAGTTTCTACTGTGAAATGCAAATGTTATGTATATCTTATGGATTTTCATAATGAGCTAGGTTCTATCATCCTAAATTCAGTTCTTTTCAAAAGAAACCTCACAAACGTAAATTGCTATTATTTTAAAATACCACTTTCATGAATGGTTTACTAACACAGGCAGAAACTTTTTAGCAAGACAGAAATAGATAAGCATAGTTTTTCATTCGCAGACAATTTCCCCCATAATTTGAAGACTGGGCTATCCCACAGAGTATTTTTCACAGAAATAGTTTACAAAATAGGACTATGGATACTGATACCACGAATAAGCAAGGCCTATGCCATTAATAATGTCTGACTTTCTTTCAAATTTTGGCCAGACACTGCTACAGATATGAGAGATGCAAAGGGTATGCATGCTTCCAAGTAGCAAATATGAGCCACTTAATAAAAAGAAGTTTTGAAGTTGAAACAAGTATAAATCTTTATGTGCCATTGAAGTTAATTTATGCACAACTTCTTTCACAATGGAACCCCTACAACACACTACAAATGTATATTTACCACATATGAATCCCACAAATCTATATAAAAAAAAGCAACACTAATATTATTTACAGAGAAATGTAATATAAACATTTAATAATGCACACATGTACACAAATAGTACTTTGGAAAATATACTTGCAAAGTGGCCTTAAGTAAACATTCTAAAGGTTTCCTTTATGACAACAACATGAAAAGCAGTCAGGAGGGAATAGAAGAAATACTTTTACTGCTTCCACCCAGGAAAAAAAAAATACTTATTGTGAAGCAATAAAATCTAGAGCAGTATTGAAGCAGATCTTGCAGCCAGATGACTCTGTGTTATTGAAACAGCAGGTGCTTCTGATTCATCTGGGTCTTAGCACATTGATCCCAAGCAGCAAATTTCATTAAGGAAACTCCATTATTATTACACGGAGACTCAACTTTCACACAATCTTCTTATTTAATTCCAGTAGAAGAAGCGCATGGGAAATTCTCAACAAAATGCCCCCAAAGCCAGCACTTATATGTATTTTTGCCCTTTTTTGGTTGTTTATTTATTTTTTATTTTTTTTCCCTTCCAGCACTCACATACAGAAGATCAACCGCTGGGGATATTTCAGGAAAATCAACTAGCACAGAACTTTTACAAACATAGGGAAATTAGGGGAAGTTGCTCTCCTCTTTTCACTGAGGGTTGAGAAGCAGCCAGAAGTAAGCTGTTGAGCATGTGTCAGCAGCCTGCACAGAGACTTTGCAGCAACACATCCAAAGACGAACTGGCAGCTTCAAGAAAGAACACAGACCTCATCAGGTCAAATCTTTCCACTTCAACAGAGGCCAAATAAAAAGAGCACTTCACTGAATTAACCTCACGTGAGACAGGAATGCCTGTGTGTAAATTTAAGTACCGTGCCTGACTTCTACTGCACCTCCAGCAGTAAGGCAGATGTTTTAATGTTGAAGTGGATTCTTCCACAGATGTTTTAACGCTGTGGATTCTTCTACAGCAATATTGGAAGAAATGAGACCAGCTGGAACTCGTGCAAGAGCAACATCTGGGAGAGCAAATGAAAGATTTCTGCCTTTAGCTCAGTCCCTTACCTAAGCAACTCTCCTCCTGTGCACTTTCATATGGACAATGCATTGCATGTGTAAACTTAAAAATAACAGCTGACTGTTAGAAGTTAATATCTTTTAACTTTTGGTTAGCCTTGAAGAGGTCAGGCAGTTACACTGGAAGATCTTTGTAGGTCCCTTCCAACTGAACTATACTGTTCTATTAGAAATGCTATCAGAAGAAACACTTTTTTTTTTTTTTTTTTTTTAAATAGAATCATAGAACAGCTTGGGATGGAAGGGACATTGAAGAACACCTGGGTCCAACCCCCCTTGCCATAGGCAGGGACGCCATCCTCTAGACCAGGTTGCCCAGGGCCTCATCTAACCTGGTCTTGGAACACCGCCAGGGACAGGGGCATCCACAACCTCTCTGGACAAATGAATTTTTTGAATACCTGCAACACTTATGCTCGCATAAATAACACGTCACATAATTTGAAATCGTGTCTACTATTTAGTGAGCCTAATTAGAGCACAAAGGAGATCAAGACTTAGAGAACAGGAAAGATTTTAGTAGCCCACTGGAGGTTCATGGACACCACCTCTGCAGCGAAGCCTGAATGCAACATAGCATTCCCCAGAGCAATGTCGGAAGACCTGCTTGATTCAGATCTGGCTGTCTAGTCTCCTTGTTGTTTTAATTAAATTGACTTTCACAAAATTCAGGAAATGAAGGAAGCAAAGCAATGGCTTGGGAAGGAAATAATTTTATCTTATATTAGTCTAATTTGATATTTGAATGTTTTAATATTAATCATTAATATTCAACACGTGCAAGAAATGTTTATAAGTACTCATTTGGGTATCAGTTCAGTGATCCATTGGGAAAACTGATGGCAAATAACAACTCTTCTGCAACTATTAACATGAGGGTCTAAGCTGCAAAGACAGCTGGTTTCTTTTGAGTTACATCACTCCAGTATAGCCAGTCACTAAGTAATAAAACCCAGAGTTATCTCTACGTCCTTCTGAAAGTTCACCTGTCAAAGATGACCAGAAGGTTTTAAAAGCACGGGCAAAGCCACCCATCATTCTTTTAACTTAATAGTGCAATACCGTAAAGTTCATGGTTTTTCTTCCCTCAAATTCTTCCTTTTCAAAAACATCTTTAACAGAATTAATGTTAATAAAAAATTAAAAAATAGCTGCAATATCTAACAGTCTGTTTAGCTTTTCAAATATTTTGATTGGCACTTTCATACTGCAAAGTGCAGCAGAATATTAATAGCCAATCCAGAACATCCTTTTGTTCTCCATTTTAACTAAGTATAAGCAAACAGCTGAAAGCTAAACTGCAAATTCAGTTAAAAAAATCCCCCAAATCCTTCAGATTTAATAAGCTAAAATGAGGTTAGTAAAACAGAAGTGGAAACAAGATGTGTTGAATTAAGATTTGTTTGGATTTTATAGTTTGTTTATAAAATAATGCTTATATCTTGTGAAGTTTAAAGTGGTTCAAAAACATAGTTAGCCTATGTGTCAGATCTGCAGTTGGGAGGGAAATATTTTTACTCCCACCTCACAGATGGGTGAACCACAGCAGAGGATTTGGCACCCTCCCTCTCCAGTGAAGAACTGCCTGGACAGAATGGGACTTGCCCAGGATGTGGCAGGGAATTACTGACAGTCAGGTTTTTTTTCCTTAAGGTTTTGAACATGTATCTGGGCCTTGAGACAGGCCTTTTTCTATATAATTTCAAAAACAGACTTTTCTATTTCTTTGAGACATGCACATTTCAAATTTTAAAATCAGTGATGTTTTTCCTTGTTTATTTTCATCAGCAAAGTTCTGATCAAGGAATTACTACACATTTATCAATACAGCAACCAGAAGATTTAAAATAATTACCACCTCTCTGTGAACACCTAGGAAGGAGTTCACAAGCTCCTCTCCTGGAGCTTCCAAGATATGAAACACATCTAGTTCCGTTTTCCATCTACTCTTTGCCCACAGAGCTCAGTAAAGAGGACAGGGCTGGAGCTGAGGAACACCTTCCATTTCAACACCCAAGCTGAGCACCTCAAGCCTTATCTGTACTGCCCTGCTTTAGTGTGTACCCATCACTCAAAAGCAATCAGGCTTCTGAGATAAGATTCTTTCCCAAACCCAATGGGCTTGAGAGTGACTACACATACAAAGTATCTGGGTCTAATTTTCATCTGCATGCTTATTTTTAGTGTTTTCTTGTAATGCTCTGGGCCTAGGATAATTCGAGGTGGAGGGGAATAATTGCAAATTACAGGCAAAAACTGTGCATCTACACACACTCAACACAACCCAGACTGTGGGATTAAGATCTGCCATACCTCTCTGTCAAGCCCAGCTGCTACGGTGATAATGTCACCAGTCTCATTGTTGATTGTAAACATGTTGGGAGAGGGACTGCTTGGGGCCTGTGACAAGATCCTGTATCTCAGCATCCCATTCTGTGCATTGGGATCATCGGCATCGATGGCAGTAACCGTCATCACGTAGGTTCCTAGCAGCAGGATAAATAATTGATTTTATATAAACAGTTTACTCAGATTACACAAGATCACTTACCAGCAATGGTCAAAGTATATATTTCTTTTGGTAAACTCTGTACATTCCTTCTCTTACTTAAAACAAACTGATTAAACCCAAGACTTACCAACAGAGTAATTAAAATACATAAGAGAAGATAAAAATACTTTTTGTTTATAAAATATCAGGTTTGTTAATAACCGAAGAAGCTCCATAAACAGTGAAATCCTACAGTTCTGCCATAAATAATATTTCTGTAACAACACAGCTTCTCAATGTTTAGATAAAAATATTATTAATTGGGCCAAAGGAAATATACTTAATTTTCAGAATTGGTGCACATACTGATAGTGGTTGAAAATCAATGTAAATAATACTTTTTCAAAGGTCTTTGAGATGCATGTTCTTTCCATTTCAAATGCCAAGTCAACACTGTGAAGTGAGAAAATATATTTCTTGTGCTAACCTTTCTAATAATTTCATTTTGCACTACTGACAAATTAAGGAAGTAGTTTCAGCCATAGTGCAAACTTAAATATGAGCTGATTAGAATTTTAATGAGATGGGAACAACATTTAGGATTTTCTCGAGAATTCAAATGAAAGTGTTTGATTTCAAATCCCACTATTTCCAAGTCTCTGAGATTCAGAAATAGAGCTGAATCTGTTGGTATGTTGGAAGTCTCTTAAACCCTCTGCTGTCAACTAAATGAATGTCAATTGCTATTATGAACTGGAAGAACTGCAACATTATAAATAGGACTTTCAAAAACAGAAACCTGAAAGTAATATTATTAAATCCTTCTGTTTTAGTTCATATATACTTTCCTTCTTTGAAATTAATCCTAATATGCTACAAAGTGAGTTAAAAATAAGGTGAAATAGTGAGACAGTATATGAGATTTTGCTCTTCACATTTGTACGACACCTTTGAAAGTGCTAAAAAGTCGGAAGATGCATTTTGAAGATGATGAAGGGGGAAACTGCATAGCTTTTCCCCCCAGCTTAGAAAGCCCCCATCTTACCTGGCTTTGACCCTTCAGGGACTGTCCCATTCCAAACCTGGTGCAAAAACTCAGGTCTATTATCATTCATATCAATGACATTAATGACAATGTCAATGGGATTTTCCACTTGGTTTCCATTTACATCCACTGCATGCGCTCTCAGCTGCAAAAAATATCAGAAAAACATTAGTATTTGCACAACATACAGGCATAAACAGATAAGACTAACAGTGGCATTAAATTGCAGGTCAGAAATTTCTATTTCATATTTATTTTATCTGTCACTGCTCCCCCATACTAAGCAACCTGAAAACTTGTATGATAATGGAACTGCTGTTACAGACTTTCTTCTTTGATTTGCTGAAAATAATTTCGAATCATACAATTTTATTAATACCAATGCCTACTGTTAAATACTGTTTTTAGAAAACACTCTCTAAAAACATGCATACTTATATTAAGGAGATGAAAACTTTCAAAGATAGATGTCATTAGCAATCCAAATGGAATGGACACATTTTCAAAAATTCTTATCTAATATTATATATTTGTGTTACCTGGAACACCAAGGTAAAGTTTGTTATAAAACACTGTCAGTAAACACAACAAAATCCGTCCAGGCTAAAATTAAGCTGAAGTTTATGGACTGAGTTTCAAAGATGGCGAGACACTTAAATTTAATACTCTGATTGTCAAAAGTATCTGAGTAACTATCTTTGACAGTCAAGCTTACCTAAATCATCTTAAATTGGACTGCCAAAAAAAAAAAAAGGAACGGAGCACTTTTTGAAAATGTAAACCTATGTATCTAGGCCACAACCTAGCAATTGCTAGGCAAAAAGCAACTGTCTGCTGTAAGCAGTCCTGCTGAAAACCATTATATATCTACCTTCTGGCTACAAACCTACTAGAAAAGAGCAAGAGGGCATGAATAACTCACCACTCTGGAAATGGCTCATATAAATGTAAATTCCTAAGTCAGTAAACCTTAAATTGCCAATGACAAACACTCAGTAGAATCTTGTGGGTGCTGGAGTTGCTGTGCAATTGCAAGAGCCAGGCCCTATACACAAATGCCACCTGCGATATCCTCCATTCAGGAGTAGCACTTGAATGGCTTCCCGGAGAGCCAGAAGAGGAGTGTTTTAATTCACAACATGCTTGAAGCTTTCTCTAGCACCTGAGTGACTTCAGTAACAATTCCAGAGTGGTCTCCCAACAGCAGAGACATCTCTAACTCTAAGTCAAAGCTTGGTCTCCTCTCTTCCTTCAATGCTTTCTTTTCAACTATTACTGGAATCCATGGTCTACTCCGTCAATTTCTTTGGAGCAAAGAATATCATTTTCATAAGCTGACAGACCTAATTTACAATTCAATTAAAATGCTTAGATTTGCCCCTGAAAATGAAAATTGGTAGGTTATTCTTCCTATCCATTTCTCAAATCACAGCTGCTGCAATTCTAATAGCAGTTGCCCTAATTTAAGTTGCTAAATTAAAAGTAAACTTTTGAAAAATATACAACAGTGGAGGCGACTGTGATCAATGATCTGCATTTGAAATATAAGCTACAGTATCCATATTTCAATCTTTTAAAATTACTTTATATAAATACATTTAATCACTGTTTATGTATGTTAATGCATTTAAGCTGCTTAGACATAGGAAGAGTTAGCCTTAAGTACAATAAATATAAATCTGCTACAAACTCTTCAAATTGTATCTCATAGAAAGCTAAATGCTGGCTGCTCAAGTCATGTTTGAAGCAGATGTTAATCTTCAATTTGATAATCTGATTTATGGTAAATTAAACTCTTACATGAAAAGAAGCAATCTGCTCACGATCTAAAGGTTTTGTCACAGACAGCTGTCCTGAGATGGGGTTGATGATGAAGATTCCTGTTGGAGGCTGGTCAGCTCCTGGGCCAGTCACGCTGTACCGTAGCGAAAGGCTTTTATCACGATCAGACCTAATCTATGTATCAAAAAGAGAACATTTACATTAGCAACAAACAACCAATGGATGGGACTGCTGCTGAGACAGTAACAGATATTTTGCCTCTTTTAGTCTTTAGGCTAAGCTTGTGAAAATAAATGGATATTTTTTTCTGGAAATAGTATAAAGTTAGTATAATGACTGAGGTTTTCAATTGCCCTCTTTCATTTGTCAAAAAGCTGGTCAATAAATTTCCAGGATTATGAAAATGCCCCTGATTATTTCTTGTAATGGAATGAACTGTACTAAACAAAGCACTGAAGTATTCTTACCTCAAACAGAACTGCTTAGATCCTAGGAAAAACAAACATACAATCCATAACAAAACTATGTCAGCAATAAAAACTCTTATTTTTCTCTCCTGTACCTTTCTGGACCATAACTACAGACTCTTGTCTGCTACTGGCAATACTACAGCCCTTTAGAAACTCACTGTTTTTGTTTGAAGTCTGAACTTTGGTTTCACCTTCCAAAGAAAAATTGAAGCACAGTCCATTTGTGAGGAGTGGGTGATTCACAAGCAGCACATTAACAGAGCAGAGCAATGCTCCATCCCATTCCCATTGTGCCAATACTCAGCTGAATTCCAACAAATCCTTGTGGAAGTCGATCATGACCAAACAGTACCATGGATGTAAGCCCTCCTGTGCAGGACTTTTGGCAATGCCAAGTCTGTGCTGCAGGCCTGTGGAGCAGCCAGCATCCCTCACCCCCATCACATCCTGTTTCCTCCTGCCTCCTGCCAACTTCCGTACAATTCCTCAAGTGGAAAACTCCAGTGCAGCTAACTGGAGACCTGTACCTGCAGAGATTCTCCTCAACCAGGAGGAAGTCCTCAGGTTACTTACCACCTGAACCTAGACCACTTTCCACTAGTACAGGAGCATGGGAATAACTTAAAAATAAAAAATGAGTAAACATAGCCCCCCTGCCTGCTATGCACAGAGGTGGCAACAGCAACCAGCTCGAAACACTGATAAAGATTTGGACTATGAAGACATCAGTATCTCTTCCAGAACTATCCAAGGGCCACTGAAATCACATTTCTATTAAATTCCTTACCCTAACTAATTCTTGAGGAAAGGGTCCTCTGGAATTTTCTGGTAGGTTGATTGGAGGGATAACCCAGTCTCTCTTCTGTCTCTTGAGATGGCTGCTGTGCTTATATTGTTGCCATGGAAATATGATATCTTCAGTTTTCTTTTGGTCCTTTCCCAGGTACATGGTAAAATTAAGCACATGTTAGGATGAGAATTGCTAGTAGAGGTTATAAAATAATTTGTATACAATTGTACAATTGACTGAAAGGCTGTCTTTCATCTGTGTTAACAGAATTGTTTTATTTGCATTAACAATGGCGTATGAAAATAGCCAGTGTTATTTACTACTGTACTATAGAATTTTAAAAATTTCTGTTTCTTTTTTCCGCATTCACGTTGGAGGAGAAATGAAATTATAAACCATTGATAACATGGCACTACTGTGTAAACTATTCTCCATTTTCAGGAAAGTAGTTAATATTTTGCAGACTTTAATAGTATGCCTTTATGTATTTCTCATTAGCTGGAACTTCAGTCCAGGTAATGTGTTACTGTACATTAAATTTAGATCTGGGTGTTCTAAAATATAATTTGAGTTCCAAGAGAAGTTTAATACATACTGGTAAGGAATGTCTCAAATATTTATGACCCTATTAAATCCCATAGAATTAATGCTGTAATTATTTTAAACCTATGTCAGCCATGATGGATGCTGTAGATGACCCACTTTACACACTGGGCATTAATCTCTGTTGGGTGTCAACATTCTTTCCCTATTCCCTTCTATAGCTGAAGTCATTTCAGCCTTTGGATGCCAGCACATATAACAACGCTAGCTTGCTTAAGGGTGAAGACAGGGAGACAAAAACATTTGGCCCGCCCCCCCCGCCCACTTTCCCTTTCTCATTAATCTAATCAAACATGTCACAGACTAAAAACAGATGCCCAACTAAAGGCCAGATTCCACTACTCTATATTCTACTGATGTTAGAGATGCCTGAACTGGATCTTTGGAAAGAACAGGGCATGTCATTACACATCTAAGTATCTGCTCTTTTACTAGACAGACAAAATGACACTATTTCATTCGTTAAAAATGTTCCTTAGAACGTTTAAAAACAATCAGCAAATAGGCAAAAAAAAAAAAAAAAAAGATTACACAGCTTTGATTTTCAAAGTGTTTTCAGAAAAACGTCCTGCATAATCACACCATGTATTCTGAAATTATGCTTAAATCTTTAGTGTGTATCCATAACAGGAATATTAATCCATGAATAATTTTGTTCCTTACTTGTAAATTAAGCACTTTATAAGAAAAGGTAAGAAGCAGCAGGCAGCGAGTAATATTACAGACAAACATAGCAGGCCTAATACTGTTTTCCTAAAGTAAACATATTATGTTATTTGTATATTGATAGGTGTGATTTCTGTTACAGTACATGGTTTATCCTATGGCAGCTTCCAGCAGAGGGAGACTATCTTCCTTACCAAGTAGTGCTGGAATCATGAATAATTTACAGTCTCAAATTTGATTATGAAGGGACAAGACAAAGCCAATATTCCCTGCCAGAAATGCTTTCCTACTACTGCTGCAAATCTACAGCTCCCATCTAATAAACTTGACTGATGCATTGTAGCACATATTTGTTTACTTTGTGGTTATATTTAACTTCTTGAATAAATACTGCAATACTTTCAAGCAATTTAAAATAAAGAAATGACCACGTCTGACTTAAATTCAGGTATAAATCTCAAACTATACAAACAAAAAGCTCAAACATAAATGAATCCTACATACTTAAACAGACATGCCTTTCCATGCCTTAGCAAAGCTACAGAGTAACAATAGAGAAGCTCTTTCTAAGGCTCCAGCTTCACAATTACACATGCAGTACTTGCCCATTAGTAGAATATCTCATGGAGAGGTGCATGACAGCCAGAATCAAAACTCTATTTTTAAGCCTGTTTCCGGGGATACATTCATACAGATGGCATTTGGTTGTTTTACCTTTTCTGAGGCCTCTGTGAATGCTGGCTCAGGGGTTAGCTTCACCCTCATTTGCCATTCTTCCTGGGTTTCCTTGTCTTGAGCAGACACTACGAACTCTGTGGGCTCTGCTGAAAGTTGAAAGCTTCTCTCTGCGTATACCACACCGTCTTCATCTATTCTAAAATCTTCTGGCTCACTGCTTCCAAAGTGTATTTTTTTGTTTCCATCACAGCTTTGAAACCTCACTGTAAAACACACATACAAAATGAAGAACAAAAAATGAAATAGCGCCATTTGAACTGTATGTGATATAAAATGAATATAAAATTAAGAACAAATATTCAGAAACAGAAAAAAGTAACTAATTGCTATTATCATATGGCATACATATAATTATGAGTTAAGTTTCACAATTTAGGGGGTCGGTGACATAACAGCGATGTTCTTCTGAGAAATACTAGGAAGAAATAAAATTTTTAACACTAGATACACTTCCTGCCTCCTAAAGCTCCCTCAGACGAGGAAACCTTTCCCTCCATATCCCACACTGCATTTCAGTCTGTTTCTAGCAAGCATCTGTAGGGATTTGCACCTCAAGCCTCAAGAAAAGATCGAGTCAAGTCAAAAGCATCACGAGCTGAGAAACACTCAGTGGATTGAATTGCACTGCAACCATAATCACAAACACAATCGTGCTTCCAGTGCCTTCTCTGACAATGACAGTAAGTCAGAAACCTCCAAGTCAGTTAGGAGATTACCTACTATGTCTTGCTCAACCCACGATTCACTTCTATTATCTCATGTACATCACTTACGAGCTCTTGGCTTAATTTTCCACAATCCTCATCTATAAGACAGAAGCAGCAGTAAGTACTTACCTCACAGAGACAATCTAAGTTAAGGACTTGACATTTATTTTTTATTTATCCTCATTATTTTTTTTCCACATTTGAAAGCTACTTCATGTAGCACGCACGTCCATACATCCACTTAGGGATTACCCATTTTTTATTTAATGCTCACCTAGCCCTGGTTCCTTTTGTGCCATCTGAAAGATGCTCATTGGAACAAAAAGTCAGTAAAACTAATTGTATAGATAACGACGGCAAGAGCACAGAACAGGTTACTGCTTTCTTTACCCAATTGCTTTGACTACCATTTATCTTCTGGGTTACTGCAAATAATAATAGGTAAAAAAATGGATGTATGGTTTTAAAGCCAATGATCATCCTTTAATGTTCCTAAAGCATTGTGAAATATTTTTATCATATGGGCAATAGAAGTTCAAAACGTCATTATGAAGGTTGTGTTGAAATGCACATAGTGAAGATGAAATGAGACTTTATGCCTCATTTCAGTTATTGGACTTTTTATATTGTGCTAAACCATGCGCGAACTATTTAGCTTCAAAACCTAAAGGTCCTTCTCAAGAAAAATCACGACTAAATGCCATGCATCATATGCTTTCTTCTGTAATGCACTGGTTACAGCAAGATACTAAGAAGAAGAATCCTATCTTTTCCTCTTTGAACTTGAAGGACCAAGCTGATATTCAGATGACATATAAAATTTGTTTCCTTACTACTCCCTTTCAGTTATCTGAAATCCCCCATTTGCTCCCTCTTGATAGAAAAAAAAATACAAAATACTTCTTAAAAGGTGTCTATCATGTACAGAAATGAGACTAAGTACAGTACCCCTCAAAACAAATGATGAAACGTTGAACTTCCTAGTACTGAGCTTGCTGGACTGTGCAGGGGGACACTACTCTTTGCAGATGGCTCACACGGCTTGCAAGGCTTCCTCAGGGAAACGCTTGCCTTGTCCCAGGAACATGACCATGAATGTCATGCGCCCCACAGCACAGAATCCAGGAAGAAGTCGTCTCCCTTGGTAAAAAGCATCATTGCTAAGGCTCCTTGTAGATGTTGCCTCAGGTCCTCCTCATTAGCAGTGGGAGTGCTTCACTGCAATGTTAATAAACTCTTAGCCTTCAGCTAATTTTTTTTTTTTTTTGTAGATAGTGCTCCTTAAGGCTTGTTCCTCCTCTGCTTCATCATACCAGCTCCATAAAGTGCAAGTTCCTTTCCTACAGGCTTTACAAAGGTCTGCAAATCTTGGAGAAGATAACAGAGCCTCTGGTTTGTGGTTCACATGGGAGGACAAAATTCACAGGCAGGTAAGATCCAGCTCCAAAATGTCGACTATAGCCGTCATCTCCCTCTCTTTTTAGCTCTGAGCCTCATCACTTGAATCAGCTTACCACGACAGCATGCTGAAATGCAACAGCTAAGTGAGAAAATAATGTACGACCTGAAATAAGGATATAAAGCTACTGGTGAAAACAACCATACTAGCATATCAAAATCATTACAACTGTTGTAGGTCTGTAACTCTGTCTAGTTGGCCCTCCTAACTGTATATTCTTTAATAAGTACAAAAATAAAGACATGTCTGTAATGGGTTTACTCAAAAGTCACTACATCTCGTATTTTAAGAAGTCAATCGTTGAGACTGGAGAACTGAACGACACTGCTTGTACGTGGGTTCAGATGCACGGACCACCCACACCCCAAGCATGGCGAAAGCTAGGGCTCTGCCAAGTGTAATCTCCACAGAATCACAGAATTTATAGGTTGGAAGATACCTCAAGATCATCGAGTCCAACCTCTGACCTAACACTAACAGTCCCCACTAAACCATATCCCTAAGCTCTACATCTAAACGTCTTTTAAAGACTTCCAGGGATGGTGACTCCACCACCTCCCTGGGCAGCCTGTTCCTGTGCCTAACAACCCTTTCAGTAAAGAAGTTCTTCCTAACATCTAACCTAAAAATCCTCTGGCGCAACTTAAGCCCATTCCCCCTCGTCCTGTCACCAGGCACGTGGGAGAACAGACCAACCCCCACCTCGAGGTATCTGTAGAGAGCGATAAGGTCGCCCCTGAGCCTCCTCTTCTCCAGGCTGAACAACCCCAGCTCCCTCAGCCGCTCCTCGTAGGACTTGTTCTCCAGGCCCCTCACCAGCTTCGTCGCCCTTCTCTGGACCCGCTCAAGCACCTCCATGTCCTTCTTGTAGCAAGGGGCCCAAAACTGAACACAGTACTCGAGGTGCGGCCACTGACAAACAAAACTTTCAGTTAGGAACAATTTGCATTAAGAAGCTAAGGGGGGGGGGGGGGGGAGAATGAGCCTTATAACCCATAGCACTGTGCCTCTGTCGGCCTCAAATCTCAGGTATGGCTGCTCTTCAAAAGAGTGCCTTGACCAAAAGGATGAAGACAGAGCAAGATTCACCTCTGGCTCTTCTCAAGACTAACTTCTGAGAAGAACAAAGTTGAAAAGAGAATGAATATTAATCCAAACTTTGATCTTTACTGGTTTTGAAAAAGGTGAAATTTAAAAGGAATGTTACAGTCATGGGTCCAAAAGATTATGGTATTACAACATTTTATAAAAACATATTTCCTAAATACCACACAGTAACGTAATATATTTTTTTGAATATTTAAACTCATGAGGAATTTTGCCCCCCATCTTCTTACATACAGACTCCAGCATCAAGGGGAAAACAAACAAACAAAAAACACCAACATGCCCCTAGCCACTTCATTGATATTCCTCCTCCAGGCAACTCTATATTCTAAAATTCAATGAAAACCCCTTTCCTTTGACAGCATCCTGGTAAAAACGTATAAAATTGTCAATGCTTTGTGAGAGTTATTCTCCCTTTACAAGGAACATACGTTAACAAATTATACTCAAGTATAACCATCCATAATTAAATTACCTTGACAGAGTACAGGTTGTACAGTAGCTACTCTCCCCACAACTGCATGGTTATCAGTCTTGTAAATTTGATTTAGATTACTTTGCCTCATTTTTCAGCGTTCAACTGGTATGAACAAAGAGGGATTTCTCACTGTAGGTTTTTAATCAAAGATTTTTTGCCAAAAGGCTAGAGGATTTTTTTTGGTCACGGAAAATAATGACTATTTACACCAGTCCTGTATGTGCTAACAACCACATTGAAGGGGGTTATGCTTTCCAAAAGTCCCTTCAAGTTGGCTAATCAGTCATATGAATTCTTTTCATTTTAAAAAGGGTTAACCAGATGTATTATACAGCATTTAGTCACTTCATATGCAGTAAAAAGAGTAATCAAATACCTAATTTTACTACTTAAGAACACTACTTGCATAAATGATCAGATGCAAATATCCCACAGTCTGTAAAAACAACTCAGATTTTAAAAGATATTTCCCTACTGAGTATCTTGGGCATCTTCTGAGAAGTATCTGTGTTTTAAAATATTCCTAAATGCCTTATTTCAAAACATGAGGAACTATTCAGTCATGATCTGAAATACAACCATTTTGGTTTCAAAGGAAAAATACCTTAGGTCATACCAGAACAATCATGACACCTACCTTGAAGCATGGCAGTAAACACAATTAATTCACATGCTCAAAATGAGGCCATGCACAAGGATTTACAAAAAGAGTCTTTAATCAGAAGAAAAAATCTATTTCATTTTGGCATTTGATTATTATTAATCATTAGACCCTACAGAGAAAAGGTCATTAGTATCCTACTTTGGGAGACTTTTCCTGCACAAAAACAATTATTTTTTTTAAAAAAAGATAATGAGAGAGAGAGAGAACTTCTCTGACTGCAACACTCTTAAATAAAATCTACACCTCTGTTGTACTAAAACAAGCCCTCAAGCTAATGCTCTTTTGCATGGAAGTGATTACAACACATGTATAAATGTGCACTGTACAAAGAATTAAGAACTAAACACGCAAATTCATTTAAAGTGCACTAGAGAGCTACACCACTCTTACTCATGTCTAATAAGATGAATGATTCATAATATCCGTAAAATAAATGTCTAACCTCATGTACCTTAGTAGTAATGTTCAACTACCTAGAATCATTTCTCAGACAACAAAACCTTTTTTTAGGCTACTCATGTTGGTTTCCACTTTTTGACAGATTTCTTCTTCTCTGTCTTAGGCAAATAACACCAAAATTATTTCACCCAAGGACTGAGCACAGAATGATGTAATGTGCCATTACTATCATTTTTTCATGCAAATATTAGTGTATAATATGGAATTTTAATACAGATTTTTTGTTACTTGATTTTACTCTGAGATCATTGTGTTGAGTTTGCCATTTGGATTTTTACACTTTGCAAATATCCACTTCATTTCTAGAAAAGATTCAGATACATATAAATAAAAAAAAAAGTGTATTTTCATTCCATAAAAGTGCTGGAACAATATTACTTGTCTTGAAAGTTATTCTCTATGCCTAAGCTTCAGCCTCAAGGCTAAGGCTCACTCAGAGGACATTGCGGAAATTGCAATGAATTCCAAATGCTAACAACATATGTGCTTGAGCAACACAGTTAAAAGTGGGTATCATAAAATGGAAAAACCAGGTATATTTAATTCACTCAGGATCACTCTGCAGCAGATAAAATAAATAGGATAAGAAAGTAGCTTACATACAACCACCTGCCAGTTATCACTTTTACCTTTGACGGTATGAGAAATTTTATGGAAACATTCTGCTTCAACTGTCTAGCTATCTGTATGCTTAATATCTGAACACTACCTTCTCCAAGAACACTGTATTTAACAAGCCTTCCTATTTCTTGTAGAGAGAAACCTGAGGAAACCACACTCCCATAAATAACAAGAACAACAGAAAAACACTTTATATGAATTAGTAATTTATTCAGACTGGCTACTTCTGTATCTGTAAGGTGATCTATTATTCCTACTAACAGAGTGCAGATGCTCATATTTCAGCTCATGGCTCACCAGAGTGGCATGTGAAATGCCCATGAGAAATTCTTTACTACAATTATAGATAACCTTCAAGTTTACGTATAAAGTCAGAGAAGTGGTTTTTTTACGTCATGGCAGACCATTATAATTCCAAAGAACTGAACTACATTTTAACCTGCCTTTTCCAACACCAATAGCACTTTTAAAATGTGTCTGATTTGATCTCGGCTTAAAAACATTATTTAATTTTTGACTTTTTGACACGAGTGGTCTCTAACCATCAGGAAAATGTCTTGTTCTCACCTATAAGCTGAGAAAATTAGATACGGAAGTTACTGATGCAAAATAGAATTAATCAGGTTATTTTAGACAATGGCATTTTTCTAACTGTATTATAATTGAATTTGTCATTATATCCCTTAGAGATACTTAATACAGTAGCATTGTTTCTAATAGGTTCTTCTAGTCTGTTTTCTAATCCCCTTTTCTTTTGTCCTTTTACTTTCATGCACTGTAGGCCATCCTATTTTTCAGATCATCCAGAAATATCTCAAAAAAGCTACTCATTTGGAGCCTTTTTGGGGTAACCAGCCTGTGACATTTCAAAAGGCAGTCTGACTGTCAAAAGGCAGCTGCTTACCACCTTCCAAAAAGCAAGCCTGCTAATTCAGTAATTGCTTCTGAAAATCTCCAACCCTCCACCCTCGTGCTGAGCACTGCACTCTTCCACCCTCACCCATGGTGAGCAGAAGGCTGCTTGTGTGGATGGCAGGAAATGAACTGGAGTTTTGCCACTTACTAAGGGCCAAATTTGGGCCATTTGCTTCTAATTCCTATTTTCACTTGACTTCACAAGCTTTACAGCCTGGTGCCAAGTGGAAGACAAAGAAACTCACAAAAGGGAAAAAAACAGATCACACTTAAAAGTCTCAACTGAGATGAAACTGGGGATACATTTAAGCCATTTACCAACTTCGTTTGTTTCATGATCTGACTCTTTGCAGCTTAACTTTCCACATTTCCATGCTGTACTGTTTGCTTAATCATCTGTCTATTCAGTTAGGAAAACAATAATTAAAAGGAAAAATGATTTGCAACAGTTATGGTTTAATTCATACTGTACGCTTATTTCATTAACTGAAAGCAGTTCCAGAAGAGTGATCTGCAGCAGGCACTAGGTAAAGTCTAGCTAGTATTAATATATGACGTTACTCTATTAAGATGCTTGTAGTAAGTCATGTACTGCAGAAAAGCTGTTAAGTTGTATGAGAAGTTGTACTAAAAGTTGTACAATACACTGGTAAAAATAATTTGTGCTGGTCACTGCAACAGATGTTCATTCAGTGCAATTCCTTTCCCTGCCCCACTCTCCAGACTACTACTTCTAGACAGAAGAAAGAATACACGTATTTCCTAAAACGCACTTTCAAAGCCATGTAGCAGTCTACAAAATGGCAGGTTGGTGGAAACTATTTCTACAGCACATATTTTTCACTCTGAATTTGTACAATTGCATTTTAGGTTGTGTTTTTTTCTTTTTCAAAGTCTTGCACTGCAAGGTGCAAATGGGAAATGTCAAAGCATATAGCATACTCAGTTCTACATCAGAGGCCTGCTTCCTTATTAACCCAACCGACCCAATCACTGGGGTCTATTTTAATAGTATTTCCTTTCACAGGTAGTTATCACAAAACTGCCCAATTCTAACCTTTGTAGTGAAAGACTTGCACAGCTCTTTAATAAAATCCAGTTTCCAGTTCCCATAATCCTCTTTGTTTACAGAACAAAGTCATAATAGGCATACCAGAATGAAAACAGGGATAATGTTCTTTCTATTCAATAGAAATGCCTCTGCAGCTTTTCAGAATGGGAATGCCAGCCATCAGCAAAACACAGAACTGGTATCTCAAGCGGAGTCCAAATTATATCTGATTCACTGATCCTTTTCAGTTCTTGCCTCTACCACTCACTGACACAAAGATCTTCTGCGTTTTGACACCTCTTTTATCTTTATTTAAAAAAAAAAAAAAAAAAAAAAAGAATAAGCATCTTTGGGGAGGGAAAGTACTTCTATTTCAACAACTGCTTTTGTTTTAAAACACAAAAAGGTTTCTTTCCCTTTTCCTCCACCCTGTACTGCTTAATGCAGTTTTGCTATATATGAGCCTGTAGGCTCCTGCAGATTTCTGCTAGAGGTTTTTCCTAGAGGATGCTAACTGAAAGAAAACTCGGTAATAAATGTCATTTCTGTACTCTGGAGTATGCAATGCACCTTTAATACTTCCCCAAGTATACCATTCTACACAGTAATAAAAAGAAGGATTAAACACTAATCTCTTATACCCATAATGCATCAACCGACTACACCTGCTAAAATCCAATTTGGTAATTAAAAAATATCTACCGAACAGTCAAACTGGGAGACTAAAGGGAAAGTACTGTCTTTAGAGATAGCTAGCAGAAAACAGCTTCAAAATTCAGGCACTTAGCACAAACCTATTTTTACCTCTATTCATTTTTATGTGACCTTAAACAGTGTAAGAAACAAATACCTACAATTATGGTGTAGCAATTACAGGGCAGTTTTATTGCTACAGTAATGACTTAAATATTAAATATATAGTAAAAACTAGATAAGCAGCATTGCCTTTTATTCTGTCTTAAGAAAACACCAAAAAATCTTTTTTCTTTAGCAATAAGGAAAGATGATTTTATATATGCTCTTTGTTAACTGTTCCTGGCCCCAACCTCCTTCTATGCTTCAAGTTGCTTTTTTTTTTTTCCTAGTATTTCTTTCTTCTCCATTCTTCCTCCTCCTTTCTCTAGGCGTTCGGTTTTCTTAATTTTTGAAAGTTATTTTCTTATTTACTTTGTTCCCCAGCTCTCTCAATTTTTCCTGCCCCTTCATTCAACTGTGCTCCTGGTGGAGGTACAGAGGTGCTGAAGCTTTTCTCATTTCAGGCTGGAAACTCAGGCTTCAAGCACACCTAGGTGGAAAGAGCCTGTCACTGGAGGGCTGCCCTTAAAAATAAAAATAAACTAAACAAAAATGCAGGCTTCTGGAGTTTCTGTAAAGATCCAGGATATGCTGATATATCAAATGGGCACATGCATACTTTCAAACAAGCTGATGATCTGTTTCACCCATGCAACAGGTCAGCTGTTTTCAGTGGTAACTTAAGCCCCCACACTTCAAAGGAGTTTAAAAACAACAACAGAACATAAGGGAGAAGTACACATACATCACATTTAGGGTATATTTTACTTCTTACTGTGAAAAAAAAAAAAAATAGAGTCTTTTCTCCTCAAATTACTGAGCAGCCTGGCAGAAACCAATGTTGTATTTGCACGGTCTTACAACTAGAATTCCCAGCTTTGACAAAATGGCAGTGATCCTTCTAGTATTTCCATTTCCAATGAAAAAATGATTGTTGAAACAGATGTGGGACTGTTTATTATTCAGAATTCTGACAGAGATGCCAGAATATCACCCGTTGCTTGATAGCACATTTTACAGTCCCTCCCAGGTGGCTCAGCGGACAGGGACAGATGCATGGCCACCTGGACACAGCAAGCTGCTAGAGATGCCACAAGGACAGTTTTCCCCAAAGCTGCTTTTCAGCTTCACAAACCAGCACACATTTGAGAGTGAAGATGTCGAAGACTCATAGTCTTCTTCAATATGCCATCCTGTAATGTTGTGCCAGGACAAGAGGCAGCGGGCACGAACTGGAACACAGGAGGTTCCCTCTGAACATCAGGAAGCACTTCTCTTCTGTGCAGGTGACTGAGCACCGGCACACAACGCCTGGAGGGACTGCAGATGGAGATCCCCTGAGATTTTCAAAAGCCCTGGACAACCTGCTCTCGGTGTTGCTGCTTGAGCAGGGGATTGTACCAGATGGCCTCCAGAGGGCCCTTCCCACCTCAGCCATTTTGAGATTCTGTGGTAACAAAGCGGCGCTCATTATCTTAGCAAACAGATAAGCAGCCTTTTTGCTTGAACACTGCTTTTACAACAAAAAAGGACAGAAAACCGAGCAGTTACCAAACAGGATGGAAGCAGAGACAGCCTAGCATTATTTACACTGATGTGTTAGATAGCAATAAAAATCATAAATCCCAGGGATTATACTATCACTGGATCATGTCCAGTAGGCCTCAGGCAGAAAACTGGTTGCCATGGCAGCTTAGTGTTATCTATTCAGACCTGAAGATTTATTATTAATAATAATAAGCAGATATCTAACCTTAAAAATAATAATAAAAAAAGTACTTGTGACTTGAAGAGCTAGTGCATACAGGCCACAGCAGTACTTCCTGTAACAAAGCGGAAGACACAAAAAGCTATGGTAACATGGCTCTCTTGTTGGAAAGAAGCGTGCATGTATGTGAAAGCAACCTGTAAATGGGTATTCTCTCACTCTGTGTATAGCTTTCATCACTTGAAGTGGCAAAAGTAGCATGCTAATGATTGATTAATTAATGAATAATTTAGGATGGGGAAATACCAGGAGAACTGCCAGGAATTTGTCTAACTGCATGTACTCAAAAGTACTTCCATCATCTGGGTTTTTCACTGGAGCTGGTTACGTTCCCCTCAGATGAAATAAATGCATGTAGATATATAAAAATTAACAAAGAAGCACTAGTATCAGTGCTTCATATTTAAATGAATTAAAAAGATGTAGGAAATCTCTGAGCATTGCCAAACATGGAAATTCACCTGAAACACTTTATCATCACAGTGAACCCTTAAAGTTGTATTCAGTCCTTTCAGTCCTACACATAGAGCAAAGAGTACTTCCCCTTCCACCCCCCCTGAATGAAATTATGTCCAGGGATCAGAAAAAAAATAGCAATAATCTGGTGCTGGAATACTCTTTGGTGACTGGAACACAGCAAATGCTTCAGATGATTAATAATTACTTTTATCCTCTTGATTGATTACCTAAACCATATTCTCAATGAGATGAGACATCATTGCAACATTAACAAATCTCAACAGCCCAAAAGGCAAACCAAAGAGGATGAGAAATAAGGTTTCTTAGGATAAATAAAGAGCTACAGACTCAGGACTACAGACCTGAGTCTATATCCAAATTAGCTTATCATTTAACAGAAAGCTCACCTGGCTCTATGTAAATTAGAGAAACACTGACTGCAAGCAGAAGAGCATCGTCACATCAGACTATGCTATGTAGTGGAAACCCTTTAAAATGATCAAGGCGAGGTCACTTGTGTACAGATGACACAGTTTAAGTCAAAATTCAAGTGACGCTACTTGCTTTCACAAACATTTACGATTCTTTGCACAACTTGTTCTAGGGATTACAAAATTACAAGGCTCAAATAATCCACTTAACTTTAAATTGACAGGAATAAGAAAGGTGTTATGCTTGGAAAAAACATGTATAAAAACTGTTTTCTTCTCAAAATGCAGACAAGCGTAGCTGCAGCACAACATGGCACCTGGGATAATTCAGGAAGAAAAATAAAGCATCCTTGGACACAAATGCAGACTAATGAGAAGGATACAGACAGGCTTCATTCAAAAAGCAACTTTCAATACAACCATAGAAAAATTAAGACATACTTTAGGATCCTATGCCAAGATAAGACTGTGCAAATTTATGCAATTTTTTCCAGGTAACAACCTTCTTGGGGAACAGGCAGACGCAGACCTGGCTGAACAGCCTCTCATTTAACAATCATGATTCAGTCTAGCCACAGCAGAACAGAAAAGAAAACGAACAGACGTTCTGATATATTTAAGGATATATTTCCTGTGATGTGTTTTTTTTTTTTGCCTTTTTTTTTTTTTTTGTCTAGACTTTCCTGTGGTCCTTGTGAGTGCAAAACATGAGATACTTGACATTCAAATTGAGTTAGATTAGAATAATGCCTGAAGAAGGCAGGGGCTTGGCTGATTGAACTAGAACTAAAATCCTACTTTTAGAAAGGCCTAAGGACTGGAGCGGGATATTACCTTTCTGAACCCTTCTGCTGGGTGAACAGTTACATGAGCTTTGAGACCAAAGATTAATGTTATAAATATCACAATGAAAATCCTCCATGTGATGATGGTTCCGGACGGGAATCATCATTAAGATTCATTTGTAGATGTGGCAATTAACCTATTACTGTCTGTGTCAAGACTATTTTGTTGAGTAGCAGTGAGGTATTGTTCTCTGTGCAGCCTTGATTTTTCAATTATTAGCCATGACATCCTAAGTTTCTTAGCACAGATTATGCAGCATCACCCTCCAAATGGTAATAATGAAAAGTCCCCAGGGATTATCTGTACAGTGATCAGTATACTGGGACCGTTCCTTGACTGAGAGTCCTTGGTACTAGATGAAAATAGTAATAATTTCAAATATTTACATGAATCAAACATGGTTCGAGCACCTGGATAATAGAAACATTTGTTCAGTAGTAAGTTGCAGAATTGATGCATCACAAAACTGAAACTAAATTTGCTTGTAGAAGCCAAGTACTGTCTTATAGTGATAGAAAAAACATGCCTCATTTTACATTCCAGAATACTAAA
The DNA here is from genome assembly GCA_011075105.1 of Heteronetta atricapilla. NCBI lineage: Eukaryota > Metazoa > Chordata > Aves > Anseriformes > Anatidae > Heteronetta > Heteronetta atricapilla. Next base: position 111,829,748 of record CM021732.1, read on the forward strand.
CATTCTGTTTCAAAAGGAATCTGAGTGGAAAAGCCCCATTATAGTAAACATTTCAATATTTCAATGGTTATTTCAATTGCCATCTGTATTTTTCTCAATATTCTTCCAATGTTTGAGCTCCCAGAAAAGGCACCTGCGGTATTCAGTCGTGTGAACAAATATCTCTTTTCACTTCCTCTCCCTCAAAACAATGCCAGTTTGCAAATGGAATAAAAAGAATCACGCTGCATTACCACAGACTTCAGAAAATACTGCCCAGTATGTCCCATAATAATGACCAGTGATGAGGAAGTTGCTGCACTGTTAGTTTTCCTAAGGATAGGATAGACATCATCACAAACATCTTGTACAACAATTACTGAAATGCTGCACTACGCTATATAAAATAAGCAGATTCATGATTGATCTAAATGACTACTCAAATTGCTCATGGCTAAGTTCTTTCTTCTGCTGGTGCATGAAGTGCTGTTCCTCTCCAATAAATCTCACACACTTACTGTATCCAGGAAGTGCCTTTATATGCATATGAAAATGCTTTTGGTCCATAAACACAATAGTTTTCACCTACTGGGAGAAGACAAAGTCATTCAGCGAGACGACATACCGAATTTCTGTTGAAACAAAACTGCAGTGTGTGAAATAGCAACCTGTCATCAGATGCTGGGAGTCTGATGTTCATCAGTGGCAGCTGAAAATCACCCTCTCCCCCCCACATATGTTTGAGGCAATCAACAGCCATCAGCATGCAAGTCTGGCCAGTCTCCATCTTGCAGGCAAAGACTAGCATCAAATTCTGCAACGATGTTTAGGATCTATTTCACTGTGTTTTAGGGCTGTGTTCTAAGAAGTTAGAAAACACATAAACACAAAAGAAGCATCTACACTGAAAAACAAACCAAAAGAAAACTAAGGCTCTGTTTTTTTCTATTAATTTCAGGTAACTTCAATGTGGGTGCTCTCCATTACAATCTACTTCCTCTTAATATGCATAACATTGTTTTGAGAATGGACCCAAATCTACATCATCCTACCTAACATCACATTGAAGATGATGAATTCTGGAGGCTAAGCAAGAGATCATGTTGCCCTCAACATGATCTTCCCAACAAGTACTGAGAGCCTGCAGATGTACTAGGTGGTTGTCTGAAATGTGCTACCCAGAACATGTGGTGAAAGGCATCTTCAGCTTCGTTTGGACGGGCAGCTCACAGGGATGGTATCGCAGACTTTCCTGCAGGCTGCTTTTCTGACCAGTGGAGAGCACCCATCCTGCTGGTGCATAACACTCTGATGAGGTAACCAGACATGTAAGCAAGAAATATAATCTATTAGAGCAGCCATCTATGCTGAGCACTCTCGAGTCTGGAATAATGCTTACTAAGTTGGACAATGCCTCCGGTAAATGAGGGATGCATTATTTTCATGTACTTCTCAGACTAAAATTATGGTATCTAAAGCTCACCTTCCCCCATGAGAAACAGGTTTCTGAAAACTAAAAGCAGCCTCTCTGGCAGCAGCAGAAAGCAGCACGTGAAATTTAACAGCGATGACCTTACAATAAACATCTGAGCTACATTTTAAAATACTAGCACTGAGACATTATTACTTTGCTTTGATATGCTGCCAAGAGAAAGCAAAGATCCACTGAAAATTGAACTCTATTTAAAAATCACATCCATTTCTCAGTAATCCTTGTATTCTGTATACATAGCTTCAAGATGTTACAAAAGACAACGGACTACGACATCGTAAGATAATAATATTAATGTGAAGTTCTCAACAGTTCCATGCTTACTATTGTCATATATCAGAAAAATCACTAAGGAACATATAAATTAAGCCACAGATGAGTTATAGAGTAACTTGTGTCTGGAGAAAGGCATTTGAGCTAAATTACAAATAGTTCTGACTCACAAGCATGCAATATGGTTGCTGTTTCTTAGAAATAAATTTTTGATTAAATTCACTACAGCGTTTGTTTTTCTTTTATATGTACAGATACCACTTTAGATGTGCTACTGTTGGCATTTTGCCCACTGTAAACATAACTAATCATTTTCCAAAAACTGCTATCACTAACTAATCAAAAGCACTAATCTACAAGCAAGCTTACTTTTTGTTCAACTCCTTTGCTGCTGTATGTTTTCAGTAATGCAATTTAACTTTCTCTTCATAGACCAAGGAAACAGAGTAACTTGGCACATCTTATATTTTAGCCATGCAATTGTGTTTAATCTGTGGTACTCAACAGGCCCTCAAGATAAAAACTGTTAACTGGATTCAATCTACCTACAAATCACATTCAACTTTCTTACATACAGCTGTGTAGCTTTGCTTTAACTTCAGCTTATGTTAACATCTGATAGATTCTGCTCCTTTCCTAAGTATTGCTATGCTGTTTTAATGTTATCTCCCTTCCTTTAATACACCCTATCTCCAACATGCCTTTTCTTAAGCTGCCTTCTACATATGACACAACCTTCTCTGCCTTCACATTTTCCACCTAGATGTCTCCAAGCAGTATTTTCCATAAAATGCATCTATGTTACTCAGGACAATACTACTGCCATGTGGGTCATTGTCCCTGAGGTACCAGTAAGATGTCTCTTATTCTACCAAACTTGAAGGAGAGAATAATAATAAAAAAAACTCAAGCTCCAAAGGTAGCAGACTTAGATGGTCTTCCCAAAATCTTGATGCAGTGAAGCAGAGCCAAGAGAAACAGCAGTGTCTTAGGAAATAGATGTTCCTCACCTACAATGGCTTACAGCATATTAGGTATTTTGGGAGAGAAGAAAGGACACATCACTTCCTGCCACTGTTCTGTCAATTGAGTCTTCCCCATCACAACTGGTGATGCTCTTATGTAATGACAGCTGCCAAGTGAACGTAACTTATGCCATTTTTACAAAAGGTTCAGAAACAATTCTGAAAGCCATTCTAACAAGCAGGTGAGACCTAAACTCAGAAAACTTTAACACAGGAATCAGAAAGCATCACTGAAGTGGGTGCTCTTCCCTTTGACCCAGCTGACCCTTACCACACAAGCAGACTGCACAAAACAGCCTAGGGCAACGTGATGAGTCTGCCATCCAGGTAACCCTCCTTTCCTGTGGAGGTGTTTTTACTAGAAATGAGGCCTTAAACAAAAGTTGACACTGTAGAGCAGCACATCACCACTTCCAATAATATGGCTAATCCAACATGATTTTCTTAAGAATGAAAATAGGTGAAAGGGAACGTGTTCTACTGATGTTCACTCCATCCACCAGAGGACTGCACAAACATACTAGCAAAACCAAAGAAAGGTATGTGTGCAAAGCTACTAACAGGGACATCTCTCTTGACACTACTATCCAGCACAGCTTTGTTATGTCTCTGTCCACATATGGATACAAATACCAAAGGTCTGTAAATAAAAGTTGGAAAATAAAACTGAGTAATTCAAAAATGAATGATGACAAAGCCAACCCACACTGTCCTGAAAAACTGTCAGCACTTAACTACTTAAAATAATCTTTTTCTTCCTATTTAAAAGAAATAAAATAAACGCATATGATTCATGTAAATGCTTCCTCTCCTGTCAAACAGGAACATTCTGTCTTGGTAGCCTCATCAGGACAAAAGTGTAGTCTGTGAGTCTGTGATACTCATTGACCTGACAGGAAAAAGGAATGTTTAAGAAAAGAAAGCTATGTCCTTCCTCTAGATGGAAATGGAAAGGATTTATCTTTCCCTAAGTGTCTTTTCAATCAGGTAGTACTGATCTAAAAAATATTTATTAATAGTATTTCATGCTTTTCTTGGTTGTGCTCACGAACTGGAGAAGGCTTTTCTTGTTGTTGTTGTTTTGTTCCTCTAGAAAGAAGCCATTCTTCTGTACATTTTTCATTTGAGTCTGAAATACATTCACAAGGCCTTGTCAACAAACGTGTAACTTTGAATTAGGGAACTGGCTCATCAAAACTAAACATGGTTTCAACACTGTTTAATGCAGGGCTGTAAAATATTGCTGCATTCCAAAATTAAATTTACCATATTTTTTAAAAGGCATATTTATGTTCCTGCAACAGTACTTTATTACATTTCACTTACTGGACCAATAGCCAAGTCTACATTTCTTGTCTCCTCATAAACATGGTACACAGGTAAGTAACGATTTGACCATTTCCTCTCCTTACAGTGATTAAGGAGACGATAAATTCAGCATAGGACGAGAAATACCATTACTGGTGGCTTCAAACACCCTTACTACAGAACATGATCTGAAGTAAACATCCAGAGAAGGAGAACTGGGTGTAACATTTCTTGCTGCCCCTGTTAGTGCTGCCTGTCTGTGTGACCCATTGGAACATCCCTCCCTGGTGGCCCTGAAGACATTTCCTGACCCACGCAGAAGGAGGGACAGGAGGGAGCAATTGCTGTCCCTACCAGGCTGAGCCCCAGCAGCTGTACAGGTAAGAGTGGAGCCTCAGTGATAAGCAAAGCTCCTGCTCCTCCTGTAATCCTTACAGACCTCTGTCTTCCCAGGCACGAGTAGTGATCTCAGCCTCTCCTCCGAGCAGGAGGTAATGCTTTGACACAGGGACACACAGCTCGAGAACAAAATGCGAAATGACACGGGGACCAGGGAGCTGCTGCAGGAGCAGCTCTGCCGCATCGGCGAAACGAGGGGTCATGCAGGTCAGCAAAATATCAAGGGCAGCAAATTGTTTAGCGACTATTTTGTTTACTGCACAAGTGGCTTTGGACTGGGAGGGGTGGTAATTCTTTCCAGCTTGCCTTGGGCTGCAAGAGCTATAAAAGCGTTTGTACTTGACTGGTGTCTGGGGAAATCAGACTGAGCTCTGGGGCTTTTCACTTATCAAGTTTGGCAAGTGTTATGCTATGTGTGGCACACTTAGATTTTTCTCTCTCGCCCTCCCCATTGCTCCACGTAACATGTCCAGAAAAAGTATTAAGCATGCCAGTCCAAAAATCAAATAAAAAGCAGACAAACAAATCCTTCCAATGTTGTTTAGCAAGCTGCTTTTGCTATGGTTTACCGTTTGAACAAGAATTTGCCTTAATCTTCATAGAAAAACATGATGCCACATAGATGCCTGGTGAGCAAATCTCTCTGAGGCTAAACATTTGTATGGGAAGCTGAAGGAAGCTATAAATTGCTGAAAAAGAATTTCATTTACAGCTTGGCTTAACTTAAGTGACAGTGCCCACTAGCAGGCATTAACAACAACAGCAACAGAAACATGGATTTTTTGAATTTATTTATGGGCCATTAATGTAATTTATGTTGCACTGCTATCACATGTTAAATATGAAATTACAACACAGCTGGGGACTACAGGGAATTTCAGTAATAACCCTGAACAACCATTTTATCTCTAGCTCAAACTCTTATCTAGGCAAAAGCGTATTTTGTTAATATTGCTAGAACTGAGGTCAACTGTAAAATATTGCATTTTTGAAGAATAAAAAGGTGACTTGGGTTAACACTGAACCATCTACAGGGAGGAACAATCCACCTTTCAAAATTAAAATGTTTTCATTTAACATGAAACACAGAAATGATTAATTTAACAGATTATAAATTGTGACTATTAAGTGCAATCACCAACATTAACTCTGAGAAAAGACTTTGTTTTGTCCTTTAGGTTTTGATAGTGCACAGTAGATTAAAACTAATTATAGTTTCAGTATCTTCATCATTAAGTAACTCTGCTAACATCAGCCAATTTACTAAAAACATTACATGGACACTAAACAAATGATTTATTGTTCAACTGAATAACTAAAACCAGGCAGCCACAATATTATGGTGAATTCAGGCAAGATCTGAAAAGCTTGTTCCAATGGAACCAATCAGCCATAGCTTGTTAATGGAGTAAGTCCAATCAAATCAATCTGGAGTTCTTACAAGTCTATATAAAACTCTAAAAACCTGTAAAATCTGTAATAAGCCTCTTCCCTGACTTCAAGGCATTATTTACTGTACTGGTCTGTTAAATTTATTGGATGGCCTCTACTGGATATTTGAGTTCATGCTGTTTTCAACAAACAAACAATCATTAAAGTAATCTTATTTATCCTTGTTTTAAATGAGGAGAAAAAATGAGGAGACAGCTAACAGGAAAAATAAATTAAAAGCACGGATTTTAATTTCTGATTTCATTTGAAAGTTAAACAGATACATTTAAGGACAGGACTGACATCTCAAATTGATACTTAATAAATGAATAAAATATCTGCAACCAAAGACCAGCTTTTCCATAGTAAAGTCACTTTATTTGCAAAGAAAGTGCTGAAGGGAAACAAGTAGACACCAGAAACCTCTTTGTACCGTATACTTGTATTGATTTGGAAGAGTTTGGTATGCATGAGGACTACAAGACTGCATCTTAAGGAAATAAAAAGGACCTACAATACCCTTTGTACTGCCTGGATCTTTCCATCAAATGGTAGCTTTTCCTAACATTTCATCAGTAACAGAAAAGGAGGGAAAATAAAGGCTGACAAAGCATTACGCATGCACTGGTCTCCCCCCTCCTTGCCAGTGAATACCCCTGCCCCTCAGTTAGGCTGCTCTGCACAGACGCAGTGCAGTCAGCAGAAAAACAGAGCAAGTGTTTCTCAACAGAGACTGCTAAGGAAATACACGATTGAGTCTCAGTATCCACACGTGGGGTCAGAGGAAATGCATCTGCCAAGTGAGTTATGGCCCTGATCATACATATCAGGTTACTCTCCTTCATTCTACTATAGGCTGCAGTTCCACTAATATCGACTTATTCCCAGGCCTTTCTTACTACCTCTAGGCAAGTCCATCCTTATCCTTTCAACTATACCTCAACAGTGTTTACAGAAGTCAATTTATCTTTAGGATGCTGGATTCTGAAATTGATGGTCTACAATGAAAGCTGAATCAATATAACATCTTTAGGATATGAGATGAATTTGAAAGCACAGATAAGCAAAATTGACAGAAGATCTTTAATTAAGATTTCCCAGCATATACAAATATGCCAAATTAAGATTTCCCAACATATTATATGTATTTATACACGTTGGGAAATCTTAATTTAGCTATGTATTTTTGTAGTACATTGGGGTTGCCAACAGAACAAAATTGCAGCCACTCAGGCTGAAATTTGCCATGAGAGAAATTTAATTTCTTTTTCGTTTTGTCTCAGCAAATGGGTCTTATCTCCAACAATCAGCAGGAGGAAAAACAGCTGATTTACTCCTACAGATGTCCACGCTAACCACCTTGACAAGGCCGACTGCAGGGATGGGATGCAGTTCTCAGCTGTTGGAGTTAAATGGCAATGTTCAATGTAAACCCCGGAAATTATTAGGTATCTTTAACTACAAGGGACCGGTCTTGAATCCAACTTCTCCTAGACAATTTTTAGAAAACAGAGCAACAGTAATTCCCAAAGCCCCTGGCCTCCCAAGAGACAACACGTGCTGTCCTTGAAAATGCTTTTTCATCACTAGTTTTCTCTACACAATGAGGCAGAGAAGTACCTTACACAAAAAGGGCTACAGAGGCCACAGTTCTGGGGCAGAAAAATGCAGAGAGAAGATGATAATGTTACTGCTCTGAGAACACGTACCACCAGTGCTTTCGCAAGTGCTTTCCCCCCACACAAATCTGAAAACCGGGACAGAGAACTGCAGAGAAATCCTAAAACTGTAAGTATTATTTTGACTGTCTCTACTTAAATTTTCAACGAGCAATCGTTCATGAGAAAGGCACACAGGGGCAACAAAGAGCAGGCAGAACAGCAGACTCAGTACATCTTTATTCAGCGGCAGGAAGGCACTATTATCTGATGCAGAATGGGCCTGACATGCAAAGAAAGCCGGCATTGTTGCAGGCCGCACTGAGAACACCCCAACTGCTCACTGCAATATTCACAGAAAGATGAGCTGGGACGGCCCAAAGTAGTACCTTTAAAACCGATAAACCAGAGCTCAATTCTTGCAATAAAACTAAAGCCGAAGCAGGCAGGTGAAGTACGTGCTGTGCAGAAAACCCACGGAAAACAAATGTCTGGAGACCGGCCTTCACAGCCCATCTCGGCAAGCACGCTACAGAGCGGCAGTAAAAGATGCAGTCAGCCTTCTAGACATGGTTGTCTTGGAGACACCAGAACACACTGCACCGATGACAAAGGAAACAAAAAGCTGGATGCACTTTCTAAGGCTTTTAGTCCGCTCTCTTTCATCTAGAGTTTATGGAGGAGGGCCTCCCCGGGACGGGTATGCGAGGAATGCTGGCATCCCCACCAGCTCCCTGGGGTAGAAGTCTGTGCTGGCTGGAGACAGCACTTTGCACAGCCCCCCTCCTCGGTTAGGGACACCATGGCACTGCACATCACCTCGAGCACACAGGAACGAGGTTTTGAAGGAAGGCATAGATCTGCACCACCATTAAGCCCTCCCACCTAAGGATATTTAGCTCACAGATGCTGAGTGGTTCGATAAGAAAGGGGGGTTAACTTCATAAGCCTCGCATTAGCTTCTCCTGACACCAGACACTTGTGAATAGGGGGTTTTAGCTGCAATTAGTCTTTTATGAATCTGATGATCAGTAACTGCAGAGAACTGGGTCTGCTTTTAAAATGATTATGGAAAGCCAGAAAAGCTGCCAAGTGAACTCTTATAAAAGCAGTCTGTGACCCAGAGAGAGAAATAAAGCACGCTGTGTCTCCTGGCTTGTGCAAGGGCCCTGGAGCCATGCTGGGGATTATTTCCATTTAACCAAGTGGTCTGCTGAGAGATTCCTTCCAAACTATAGGCAAAAAATCAGAAATATACTTCAAGGCAACGGAGCCAGAGTTTCCAGCAACTAGCAGAGGAACAGCTAATGGCATTTAGGCAGTAACAGAGAACAGCTTCCATCTCACTGTAATTGAGATATGCATGAAGAAATCTCAGCAAAAGCTTTATTTTTTAAACAGATGAGGGACTCAACAGCAAATCTTTCCTATTCCAATTACTGAGTAACTCCTGTAACTCTTAACTTCCCTGCTGAACTCTTAGCAGATCCTAGCTTTGTGACAAGGTAGGAAAAGCATGTCATTTTTGTCCCCCTTTAGCCTGCTTGGGAAGGAAGACTACTACTCAGCCTGAATGGGCTTCTTCTGCACTGAACTGTAATACGTGCATCATGCACAAGGATCTTTTCAATTTGCAGTACTTTTCATTGATAACGGGATTCAGAGCTACATCAGAGGATGCCATGACAACAATAGTAATTACTGGCTGTAGATACACACTGCCACATGCTCCCATCAATGCATTTAGCACTAACACTTAGGTCTGGCTGGATAGCCTGGAAACACACACCCAAATACATTATGCTGCAAGTACTCTGGCCTTGTCTCTGCATCTGTATCTCTTGTGGTACAGATGTGACACTGATGGTTATTTGCAAATAGTGTGCAGGGGTTGTATCTATTTCACACACAAAAAAAGATGGAAGTTCTTACCCTGCCACAGGTCACCTGCTTGCATGAATGTTTATAAATTTCTTGATTTCACGGGCTGCTGACTTTTATATGCCCACTTTCAAATTCTGTGAGTACACCAAAACTTGTGCATGATATATGAACATTTAGTTCTGAATGACAGTAGGATGGGTGAAGATGAGATGAACAGGGAAAAAATGATAATTTTCCACATCATAACCTCCTCTTCTTTCATGCTGCTCCACTCTTTTGCCTGTACAGTCAACTGAAAATGAGAGAAGGAATGAAACCTACACAAAGATACAGGTTAACCCCTTGCCTTCCAAGTCTGTTTTGAAAGGTTATAAAATGAATGGTTAATAGGTACCTCACAAGGGGATATTGGAATAATCAGTACCACTACCATCATGCTTTACAAGACCTTTGAACAACTATAAATAGGACTACACATCTGTAGTAGATGATTGCTATCCTTTTAGAAGTATGACCAGCAAGAGCAGAAAATCTGGGTCAAATGATGCGAAAGACATTCATACCTGATGGTATCATCAGCTGTTAGGGGTTTCTGAGTCAGATCTAAGTCATAATGCAGCATTGAAACTACTCTCTCTCTTAACTTTGGTCCATTTGTCTTGCAAAACAGTATATTGTATTAACCGAACTGCAGCTGTACTTGTATTTGGGACTGCTAAAAATCCAACTATTGGTAGGCGCCAAAATACATATTTTGGAACTTTATTTCAGTCTTTGCATGGTTTCTGCATATCCAGACTTTGTTAAATGTCATGAAACTCTCAGAGTTGGAGAGCCTATGATTTTAGGCAAGGTGTTTTGTTTTTTTTTTTTTTAAAAAAAAAATCCAGAAATCCCATCTCCTTGTAAAATGCACCTCAAATGCCCCCCAGAACACTGAGCAACTGTGACCCTTCCCAGGCTCAATCTGTGGTGCTTGCTTTTCTGTTAAAACTTCAGTATCCTCCAGCAACGTCTTCTCGCAAAGAGGGTGGATAGGAAGGACAACTTGTTGTCGATATTGGCTCTACCCCTTTACACTTACAGCATCAAGCTTACTTAACTGGTTGAGGCTGACAAATCCCTTTGTGTGTCTGCACATGGAACAAAGAAGATCACATTATCAAAAAGTATCACAGCTTTTTCTTAGATATAAGATGAAAGTCCTAGGAATTTGGGTTGACTGCAGCATCCTACTGACCCGTGCTTGGCCATTCTTTCTGAAGTGCAGCCTTTGACTTGTCAATCATCCACAAGCTGAAGGGGTGGATGCATACTGTGTACACCTATTACGTATCATGCAAATCTGTAACTACTGCCTTAAAAACAAATTTAGCTGTAGAAGTACAAACTTAAAAACTGATAGTTTGCTAGACTAGGCTGATCTGGCAGAATAAAAGATGATGAATAAATGGATACACGCCAGGTAAAGATGACCCATTCCTTGGTGAAGCTACCTTCTGTAGCTGAAGCATCCACAACAGTACAATTCAGTAGGATTTCTAAGAAATACTATAAAACTGAAAACTCAACTATCCAGAATGATTAGGGGAATACCAATAGTACAGGAAAAGACTCTGCTTCCCACAGAGAGGTTCTCTAAGACAGATACAGGTGAATTTCACACTCATGGTATCATAATTCCTGCTGGGAAGTTTATAGGAACTAAATAAACCAGCTGTGTGACCACCATTTTGTACGTAAAACCCAACAGCGAAGACCAGGCTCCGGAAACACAGGAGTATGTTGATGATGGTGCATAAAGCAGAATGTACTACACAACACTCTTTTTCCAACCACTTCTATTTTGTAAGTAAATTAAAGAAGTGTTACACAAGATTGACACAGACAGCAAGTGCATCCATATTGTGATGCTGCACTTGAAATACATCCTAATAGGAAGGTAGAGCAACCAAAAGATTAACAAGCTCAATACTTGCATACGCTTTTGCATCAAAATCACTTTCAATGTTTGATGCCCATCTACAGCCTACCTCGTTATTTCAGAGGATGCTCTCAAATGCTGTTCAGAATTAGGACATGAGATGTTTTTACACATTAAGTGCATGGGTATTTGGTAAAACAATTACACAATTCTGTAACAAACAGTGGTGCTAAGGAAAGGTTCAGCAAGCCCTTTAATCTTTCCTAGATCCAATTAAAAAATCTCAAAACCATACAAAAAGGTCTCCTCTTGACTCTCAGAAAAATTTGAAAGTTCTAATCCCTCTTTTTATATAAACTGTAATTAAGATTACAGTTTATATACCACATCTATTTATAGCCAGGTACAGCTAAAAAGATAACAAATGTTTGCTGATAGCTGAATCGCTCCATTTTGCCCACGTCATATCAGATGTCTATTGAATTTCACCATAGCAAAGCTAGAAAACAACAAATGAGAGGTTGCTTACTTTCAAAGAACATTCCCCTTTGCCCTAGCAGAAAATCTACGGTGTTATAGCATTTAGAGCAGCTTAGTTTCTCAGGCTTTTTGTATGGCTACATACTCCATGTAGCTGATGTACAGACTGCCTTATTTCAAAGTTTTTACTGACTCACCGAACAGTTCCTGCCCCTTTCCCCCCAAAAAACAAAACAAAACAAAAAACAACAACAAAAACGGTAAAAATTGTAACCAGGAATATTTGAGTATTTTCTCCCTTCCTTGTTTTCTCATAGGAGAAAATGAAACTGCACTGTTATTAACATCTAGAAAACAAACCTGTACATGCCTTCTATATCAGCAATCATCAGTCATCATGACTAAATTTTCACAAAAATTGATGCCTAAAATAAATATTTACAAACTAACATTGAAACTTCAATTACAGTAAGTAAAACAGGTCTTCTCACTCTTTGTAGCAGATCCTAGTTGTATCCACTCTGTTTTATGGGAATTGGGATCCTTATTTAGACTTCAGCATTACATGGAGCATATTTTACAGATACAATTCCAAATCCAGATCAGTTTCAAATTTTCCAAATCTCCATTCTTAACAGCTTAAGTCAGAAGCACAGAAACAAGGAAAGATCATACAGAAATGATATGTTTGTAATGCAAACATATATGACACCAACACCACACAGCTAAAAAGCAAATTTTGCAGCCTTAACTAATGCAAATCACAATGAGGTGGTCATCTGTATGATTTGCCATGTTGAATGGAAAGCAAAGCCTGAATCTGCGAAGTCATTTTTGTATTAATACATTCTCGGTAAATGTGGACAGGGCTACTTATTTGCTTTGAACTGGTCATCTGTGAATTCCTTGTGAAGATGCAGTCCTGGATACAAATCTCTGTATTCATACAGTAGGTGAAGTATTGAAGTTTTACACTCCTGCTGCTAGGATCACCTTTATAGCTCTAAAGAATATTTACATCAATGTTGTTCCTGTGGTAGAAAATAACAAGACAAAATTTACTGGTAGGTGATACAAATAAAAAGCTATCTGTAGCTGACTAATAGCTTTATTTAGTTTATCTGCATTGAAAAAAATGCTAATAAATATATGAATCAATAAATCACTTTAAACCCATCAGAAGCAGGCTCTTAATACCATACCTGAACATTATTTCCTCTAGCTCATTTTCCCCTTCCTTTTAAAGTCTGTATATTATAACCCACCCCCATTTCCTCCAGTAATCCCTCTTCTATTGTGCAAATGCAAACAACAGAAAAAAAAAATGCAAAACGAGCCCACATTCCTGCTGTGGGATTGTGCCACAGAAGCAGAGGGAAGTTTACTAGAATTATATACTGTCAGCTCTGCTCTACTCCCACCGACACTCACAGAGTCTTGCTGCACAGGAGGGAATGTAGACCTTAAGCTCTAGCATACAGAAAATATGTATGGGGGGGAGAAAAGCAAAATGGGAATGCTGGCGTATAATAAATATCACAGACACTATGACTGTGTGCATAACAGCTTGCTAAGCAGAAGCAACAGGAATGCTAGTTCTACAATCAACAGAAAGTATCACATGCTTCTAAATTATAGGTGTATCATGTAGTAGGGATAAATCACTGCTTAAACTCAGTATTATCAAATAAACTATAGATTAATAATTAAATGTGTTCCCCCCTCCCCCATGCAATATTCATAATATCAAACTTGACAAGCTCCTTTTCAGCTAAAGATACAGTTAAGTATATTTCACATAGAAGAGAGATGGTTGCCCACAAAGCTCTTAAAAAGAAGCACTTCAGATCTCACAAAAGAGTCATTCAAGTTTCTGATGGACAGGAACCTTACTTTCAAAATAATTTCAACATTTAAGACTTCAAGATATATACGTTATTGCTGCATTTATTCCAAAGCCGTCAAATTCCATCAAGAGAAATCCACTGTCAAACAGTCAAAGTTTGCTAATAGCACAGCTAAAAAACTTCGGTTTTCAAAGACAGTCTCTGTAATTGATATTAAAGACTCAATTTTCATTTTGAGAGCAGAATGGAATTATAAAAAAAACAACAATGAATTGAAACTTTTTGTAATAACCTGTTTCCATCAAAAAATGCTTTCTTTGGCCTTTATCCAAAGGCAAGTACTAGATGCAGGAGAGCATACATCATAAACAAACATTTTCAGAGTAACAGGTCACATCTAACAAGATTGAGACTTGGTATTTGGGGATACATAAAAATGCAGAATGTATTCAATGTTAAAAAATAGGTTATTCCTACATCTTAGGACATTTGCATTGTCTGTATATATACACAGGCTCTGCACGCACATACTAGTAAATATATATTGATGCATACCAATGCCTTAGGAAACAGAGAGATATTTATCCCAGCCCTAAAGGAACAGTATATTAAATTATTGATATGGGGACACTGTTGATGTTGTAGTATTCGTGGAAAGGCTTCTTTCCTCTGCTGATACTCCAGAGAAACAGGCTTCCAGCAAGTATCTGACTTATCTTTTAACTGATTTTCTACTCAAGTTCTTAAATAGATATAAGTATTGTAAAGATGACATTGACTAGCTGAAAATGGTGGAATTCATTTCAACCAATGGTAGTGAGCCCAAATGCCTAATCATCTGGTCACTTTCTGTATTCAATTGAAAGACAAATTGCTTTCCTAAAGGGTTAAGACAGGCTGGACAAGCTGCCATCTAAAAATAACTCCCCCTCCACTAGAGACTACAGAAGCCCAGATGACTGACACCAGATGTCTAACAATGAAGGACAAGTTTTGTATAAAGAATTATCTTGAATTAGGCCAACTCGCACAGTTTAAAAAATGACAAATTTTGGGTCACATAAGCCCTTTTTTGGTTGTTTTAAAATCCTCACAATGTTATTCTCAGGTGGGCAAGTATTCGTACTTTGCAGCTAAGGAACGACAACTGTACAAAGTCAAAAGATTTGCCCAGGGCTACAATGGAAACTAACAGCAAACTAGGATCAAAGATCAAGTGGTTCTGGATGTTCTGGGAACTCATTCCCTAGCTAACATCACTTCTCTAATATATCTGGAGTGCTTGCACTGAACAAAAACAGACTTGCAAAACTGCCTTAAGTGAGCTGTGGCAGGGCACGTTCGAGCCATGAAAGCACTTTGGCGTGATCCACCGCATGAACGAATACGTTGGCTACTCCAGACAAAAGAAACCAATTCAAGTCACAAGAAAACCCCAGACCCCACTAACGCTATATATGTCTTTTTAAATGGTCTAATTCGTCTACACAAGTATTTCCACAAAGTCAGAACACAGCCATCGGCAAGGAGGAAAAAAATATATGTATTATTTTTTTATGATAACCTCACATTGAAACAGATTTATTCTTAATAAGGTTATGTGGTCTAAAACAAGAGCCTGTTTTTAGGCAGCATTTCTGACAAGGAGAGAGTGACTCAGTACAGATCAGAAGTAATTTATACATACAGATATCCACAGGGAAAAATTACTGAAAAATTTGTTTACAGTTCTGATGTTGAGACTGCCTACAGGTAAATAGTCTAGATTAGAATTAGTGTCTACGGGTGATGGGTCTTTCAGAAGTCTCTGGTTTGATATAACCCTTCTAGTGAACTACAGCTGGATTTCTACGTACTTGCCCCTTGGGGACTCACTCATGCACAAGCCCTGATCTTGAACAGGCACCAGCTGACCTGGCACAGGCTCTTGCCACCAGATCCCAAATAGCCTTAACGATACACCCAATGTGGGTCACGATTAGCATTGCCACTTGTCAAGGAGCAATGACTTCCCTAGTCTGTGTTGCAGTTCATGGGCACAAACAAAAAGCTTCCCATAAATTGTTGAACGGTACCCAACTGAGCAGGAAGAATCTGGAGGGATGCTTTAATAGGCTATTGAAGAACACTGTGATGAGCTAAGTATGAAACAGCAATAGAAATAATAGTGGAGGATTGCAAAACAAGGGCATAAGGCCTAATATATGTGAAGATGTGCCAGTTAGAGGCAGGAAGGAACTAACGCTGGAAAAGGGATCTCACAAAGCACTTATTGAGCAATGAGTCGGATAAAAATATACCTTACTAGGTTCTGGTTGCATTTAGCCTGTGATGTATTTAGCTTCATTGCCTATCTAGGAATATTGCCCTGCTATTTTAACTGTGCTCCTTACCTCATTCTCAACAGATGGCAGCACCTTCTGCCACCAGTTCTTGCTCCCCTTTTCATAAAAGCACCCCACAAACTGGTACTGAAACTTGTAGAGCCTCGCACAGAGGCAGACAACTGCTTTACCTTTTCTTTCTCTTTCTGTAACCTATAAACTACACTGCTAAAATATTTACCCCCCCAATAAATAAATAAATAAATGAGTACAGAGAGAAAATCAAGTAATCAAGTGATGAGAGGAATCAGGTAATCAAGTATGATGTGAAAAAGATGCAATAAACTATTTTCTAATTGTCTGAACCGTTGGATATATTTCTTCTCTCTGCTATGGTAATACCTTGAGTATCCATGGAAGCTACGGAAAACATGCCATTTCCCTCAAAATGCTGAAGCAGTCAACCAAAGCGTGGTTTGGACCATAACAAGGCACTTCCCAAATCAGGGCCTATCAAGGTTTAAAGGAGAACTAGCTGTTCAATACTGGCTAATAACGATACACCATCTGGTGCTGCTAGAAGCCCCTATATATATATCCAAAGTCAGCCTTAGAGAAAGATTTCTTTCTATAGGTTTTATTCCCTTTGAAAATTTCTGGAATTCGAGGCAAGAAATGCATGCAGGCAGAAAGACAAAGAAAAGAAAAGAAAAAAAAAAAAGAGCTGGAAGCTGAGCCCTTTGGACAAGCTGGCAGAAGAGATCATGTACTTATTTTTAACAAACCACTAACTGCAGAAGATCCCTTGCTTAGGAGGTCTGCCCAAGTTATATGGGAGAGGCTTCCCTGCTACCTGTGCTTAAAGATAATGAAAGAAAACATGTATTTCTGAATCCTTTCATATTAATTCTATTCACGTTTTTAATAACTTTGACTCAGCCTCTTCAAAAGTCATTCCTCCACTGATTAAAAGGAGGGAGAGAAACACATGCCAGGGCATTGGAATATGCAACAGGCATAACTGAAGTGCATAAAACACAAGGCTAGTTAAGTAAATTAGTATCAGATGATGCCGAAGGTGGGACTTGAGGGACATGAGCTGATGCACTGAGGCTTCTACATCTGTGCCAGTATTTGCTTCTCAAACAATTTATAAGAGTACTTATTTAATAAGTATTTCACTATAAATGTCCTGCATGGTAAATTGATTGACCAGAAAGAATCTGTGCAGAATTCTGACCTGCATAATACAAGAATCGCATCAATAACATCTATAAAATTAATCTCGGCAACATTGCAGTAAAACCTGTGCTTTGTATCTGTGCAAAATATTATTGCAGTCTGGATATATGAAATAGTAAACATGCAGAAATTGTTAAGAAAATAAATATCCACTATTCCTTCTGCATTCAGAAATGACCTTTGGTGGTAACAGTTGTTCCCTTCCACCTACAGGGACAAACATTCTGTCTGTAACAAATGACCACTGCAATGATGATTTACAGTAACCACATTTAATGATTAAGATGGTACAGTAAAGAATGCAAAGTTTCCCTATCTACTTGCTGAAATAACTGAAGAGGCTAAAAAGGGGATTTACAAACCAAACAGTTTGAGATAAGAACAAAAGAATTCACTCTGTTCAAAGAAATCATTTTTTTTTTTTTAAGGACACTTCAGAACAAGTTAAGATTTTACAGTTCTACAACAGCATGAATGCAAGACAGCTGTTTTATGAGTAAACCGTAACACTTCCAGTAGTGAAAATGCCTAGGAGACAAGTCGGTGTCTCTTGTATGATTTTCTGCTTGAGTACAAAAGTTTGTGGAACTATTTCTGTCCATTTTAGGTTATTACTTCAAAAGGTACTTTAAGGGTTAGAAAATGAGTAGTAATTAAAAATAAACCCAGCAGTAATTCCTATGAGAGGAGGAGATGATACTTCTGCTTTAATAACAGTCTCCACAGAAATACCATGTTTATGTTTCCTGCATTTCAAACAATGATAATCCAACTGCAAGCCTTTTTATTTATAATTTAAGTATTGCATATTAGATTAGGTATAGGTTGCCCAAACCTACCATTCCACATGTTTTTTACACCCTGTCCTTCACACACATCACCTCCCCTTTCAAGAAAGCCTGAACCTTTACAATTTGACTCATATTCACTTGCAAGTCCTTCTCTGGCTGCCTGGTACCTCCCCCACTTCAGTGGCTTTTCAGCGGTGCTGAGCAGCCTGCTGTTCTTCAATGGCTTTTTGCTGAACAGACAACATCTAAAAGTGAGGAGGCAAGACCAGAAATCCCAGTTTCACTATGGATATCCGGCCTAGTTATATAATCACTTCAGTATCTTAAGAACAAAAAACTGTTATTGGAGAAATTGCTTAGATGGTAGGAAAGTATTTTCTGTTTGGCCCTGAAAAGCATTCAGGTGAATGGTCAAACAGATAACAACACAGCAACAAACAAAATATTCACCATGCCCATCTTCTAAAGGTAAATCAGCCCATTATTTGGTATTGCTTCACTACAACTAGCTTTTGCTCATCAGATGCTAAGATTCAAAAACAAATCAAAAGCTACTTCAAATACTCCTATTTCTTTCAGTCTCTCAAGAATGACTATTCCATTGTCTGGCCTTTGATGATTTAGACATTACATTAATGCATTATTTCTGAATTCAGCACAAGAGAGTGGGACAAACCTACAAAGAGTGTTTAGTGCACAAGACAGAGGGTTGATAGAGCTACCATTTGACAAAATCCTGGTGAAGAAGGAAGACTGTGGTTATTGTTATCCATTATTAAAGCAGATAAGAAACATTTCCATGTTTACAGTAAAGGAAAAAATCCTTTTTTTTTTTTGAGTAGCCAACAAGCAAAACTGCTAAATATTTTTTTTTCAAATCCTTTTTAGTAGATTAAAGCATCTTTTAAGTCATACATTTTATACACTATTAATTTTGCAAGCAATGGAAAAAATAACAGCATTTAATATAAGGATCACTTGCTTGAACTGAAATAATTCCCCTTTCTTGAATAGAGATACAGGCATACTCATTTATTTCTTTAAAGCTTTCACATTTCTGCTTCTAGAACAGAATTTTAAGGATAATGTATGCTGGATGATGCATAATAGACATATTTCATCCATATACATGACAAAGACATGCAAATTACTGTGAGAAGCCCAGGGCTATCCTAGGACCATGAGAAGTCAGGAAATATTTTTGGTTTTCCCTTTGAGCTTTTAAGAATTAAAGGCCTTTTTTTTTTCTATTATTTTTTAAAATGATTACTTAAAACTTCCTGTGCTAGATAAAAAGTCTTTATTGGACGAACTGTGTCTGTTCATCACACCATTTAAAGGCAGTCGCACCGATCATCTTGGTAATTACACCTAACAAATATGGGAGGTTAAAAAGGGATTATTCCGACTTCGGTTCTTGCACACGCACTCTCCAGTGTGAACCACAGAAGTTCAATGGGGCCTTGTGCTCCCACCCCTCCTAGCCCATGCTCTCAGCTCATTAGAATTTCTGCATCCTCTGGTCCTGCAGAACTCCCATTACCTTCTTTTGTGCTAGGGCACTAAAGACAGTAATTTACGTCTAATTAACGGAACTGAGTCATAATGAGCTTCTTTCTTCCAGACATGGCTTGAATGTGAAATGTCCAAAATAACCAGCGAAACCGGGCTTTTAGTCCTGCTCCGTGTTAAGTTCCTGTAACACAATGCTCTTATTCAGGCTCCCTTGCTTTGCATACAGTCGGAGGGCTGGAGGTTATTCGCCAGTGAAGAAGTCTTAAGATGGTGCTACCAGAGTGGCTTGCTTTAATATTTCAGCTGAGCAGCCATGTTGAGACAGGCGGGCTGCCTCCGTCCTCCCAGGATCTGTCGATTTTGTCCTCCTGCCACCTTTGAAATGGCACCGGCACTCTTCAGGAGGGATCGATTTCCATGCAAGAGAGACAAAAGGCAGGATGAAAGTTGGGAGGGAAAGACACAAAGGGCTGTGCATCCGTGTAAAGCAAAGCACGACAAAAGCAGTTCTTCTACTGATGACGAGCCACCAAGATGTAATGAAGTAAATCAAGGCTGTCAAAGAAACAAAGTGGAGTAGGAACAAAACCACGCAAAGAAGGAAAGGAGCCATGCTGCCCATCCAAGGAAAGAGGAAGCTTGCTGATACAGTGACTGTAACCACAATAATACAAAACAAATGCACAAAGTGTTTAAAGATACTGATTCATCATCTGAAAAGCCAGCCCAGGTTCTTGTCCTGAACCACTGTATTTCCATCACTGTTTTCAGTTACATACGCAGTTGTGATGGTGCATGTATCACACGCATACCAATATGCTACCGTAAGCAGGAAGACAAAAAACATCCTCAGCTCAGCAGGATGAGGTCCACCAGTAAACCACAGCCCTAGATAGCTTGGCTCTTCCATGCCCAGGGGAAGAAGCAGAGCTCTGGAGCACAAACAACCAAACAAGCAGCCTTCCACCTGCCCAAACCTTTGGTGCATGGACACACCAAACAGATCCCTGAGCTGCTTTGTAGGCTTGGGCTTCCCCATTTCATTCTAAAGAAAGCTACAGATATAGGCTGTCTATATCAGAAGACTTTTTTTGTGGGTTACAAGATACAAAACTACCTTTTAAATCATTCTGCATTAAAATAATTCTGTGTTACTTGTAACACGCGATTTAGAAATTATTTTTTTTCCAAACTAATTTTAAGGAGAACACCTTCCTTCATATTAAACTATCATCCCTGATGTCAAGTGACATATAAATAGTTATACAACCACCTACTCATTTTTATCTGTAGTTGACAAAGTACCAAGCTGTGACAGCACAATAAAACCTGAGACTAAAGTTATTAATTCTAAAACCATGTTGGTATGGAAGTACTCAGATTTTTTTTTTATTTTTTTTTTTCAATGGGTATGGTCACCTTACCCGCAGCAACCTGCATTTCCGTACATGTTGTTAGCTCTAACTTAAAACCCACCTCTCCAGAAATTTCATGGGGCAAAGACAGCTTAAATAGGCATGGCCCTTGGTTTTCAGCTGTTCTGATTTACCTTCCCACTCCTTCTACACCATTCTTCTTAAGCCAACTGCACTCACAACGTGATAGTTTTTTATGCTATGAATGAGACATGACTTAGCATATAAACTTCCAGCTTGCTTTATTAACAGCAGAGTGAATACATTAAATAAGCACTACAAGGCTTCCCCCCATACCCCACCTTGCACTGGTCAAAATAACTGATGCATATTAAAGGTAATAATGTAGTTGCTTGGTAAGAATACTTTAATTGCATAATAGAACAAAAAAGTTACAATTTATCAATTGATTAAAAGCACCATTTGCTAAAGCTGAATTACACTAAGAGCACTTTCAGTGTTGCAATTATGTAAAAAGAAAAAAACAATATACGTTTAAAAATTCTATTTGTCAAACATTCATTTTGTTAATGTACTACTCTTCTATGTTAATGACTTATTAAATGTAGTTTTCAAAAAATTCACCATATAAAGAAAACAATTTAAGTACATCACACTATATTAAAACTTATCTTCATTTGAAAACAATACTGGTAATGAAATGAATTCGTAAGTGGAATTGCTTTCAGAAGTAAGAGTTCTCAATCATTTAAAGAATCAGTTAATCAAACATGGAAATTCTTAGTAAAATTACTGTAGCCTCTTTAAATGCAAGCACAGAAAGAGACGTAGTTTTCAATTTTCCCCATATATTATTTTTCTTCATACAAAACAGATGCCCACAAAAAAAAAAATCAAGAACGAAGTATGACAATCAGTCCAGTTCTATTCCTTTGAACTGAGTCAAATGGATTTGCAAAGGTTGATTATTATCATTTGCATGTAAAATGCATTTTCACTGGAGGGCTACGGGGCAGATAAAAAGACAAGGGGGAGGGCAATTGCTAATAAAAGCATACACCAAACATGAAAAATTATTTCTATAGTCGTTTTCCCCAAGTAATCCAGATGAGCACACAGCTAAAGCACGGAACTGGCAATCTGCTGCCGAGATCACTTCGTTTGCTAATGGCATAAGGTTCAGGCTGATACCTATTGCATTTTCTCAGAAGTTCTCAGAGCAGAGATGCCTAGATATAATAGTTATTTTTAAAATAGCATATGAAATGTTTCTAGCCACAAAGCACAGTGCAAGGTGCCTCACAAATTTCCTGAATCTTTCCCTGAATATGTAATTCTCAACTTCAATATTTTCATGGGACTTCAATAATATCTAATTTGGTTTATTTAGCATTCATTCTACTTGCATTATTTTCTACTCTTCTATTTTAACAATTTGTTTAACACTGTGCAAAGAAACTTAATCCACTGATATGTTGTCAGCCAAACAAGGTTTTCTTCATAATTATGTTGCTGTGTGAAGCTCGGGCTGGCTAACCACGTGCTTTTAGCTCTGAGAGCTTCTTGCCTTCTCCTCCACTATGAAAAGCAAATGTAAAACCATGCTTCCACATGCAGATAAAAGTTTAAGTGGGTATAATAAGAATTTACTCCTAAAATTTAGCAGTGGTGCTCAATGAAATTTTAATGCTAGACAAAGACTCCAGACAGGATTCATTTCTACAATTTAACTCTCGAATTATTTAATTTATGTGGCAATGCAGTCATCCATTTAACAGCCTGTCAAACCAAGCTAGCAAGTCTACAGGAAATGTAATTTCAAGACAAGGATAAAGACCACCAGAGCACTGCTGCTATATTAGTGCATGTGCCCATGCGTGCACGCTGTGTCTTGTTTTGTTCATCCATTTCTCCCAGCGGGAAGCCCCTTCTCCTGGCTCTTGCAAACACCAGATCCTTAATTCTCAGGTAGTACTTTGACTTTGTTAGGTGAAAATATTTCCTGGCCCTAAGATAAAAGCCCTTTTGTTCCTATTCCTGTATGGGCAAGCAGGGACAGCAGTGACAAAACGCAGACCAGTGAAAAACAGCTTTGGGCCCCATCTGTACATAAGCCCACTGAAAACAGTCACTTGGGTTTTTCTTTTGTTTTTTGTTAGTGCACCCATATAGCCATGCTGATGCCAAGCCTGCAGAAGCAACATTTGACACCAGTGCAAGACGTGCATCCCTACTGCTTTGGCACTAGAGGACAGGATCTGCAATGAAATGTCCGTGTTGTTTCTCACCCTCTTGATGCCCATAGCTACAAGTCTGAGTTATGCCCCTAGCACTTGTCTTTACAAGGCTTCTGTTTAGGGAACACAAGTCATTTCAAGTATATTAAATTATGTGTTTAACAAATGGCCATTTTTTCCTTTTTTTTCCCTCCTTTTTGGATGGTACTGGGAGTTTATCTTTGCATAATACAGTTTCAGCAGAAAATGTGCAATGCAAATGTGTTGGAGAGCAAAACTCTATGCCTGATGCATTTTTCCCATTTCTGGAAACAAGTAAAAGCACACTCTTCCTATAAACAGCCAGAGAATACCTTGTAGCTCTTTACGCAGTTATGTAATAAAAAGGCAATATCCATAGCTGGGTATCAGAGCCAACTTTAAAACATTAACTATCCTTGAAATGAGAGGTAAACAGGAATAAATACCCATCAAAAGTAGTTTGCCATCACAGCTGCACTTAAAAAAATAAATGAATAAACATGGACTTTTTGCCAGCATCAGCCCCACATATTGCTTTAAAGACATTCATCTCAGGCTTTTATTAAGGTCATAATGACAACCACTGAGCCATCCAACCTCCTCTTCTTTGGATGGGGCTCCAACTTAAAACTGGGAAAAGTCTGAAATACAACACTATATAAAGGCATTTAAAAAATACATTATTTCAGCACCTTGGGACATTGTGAATTGAAGGGCTGCCTTCTCACTCTCTTTTCATTTATGAATAATTATACGAACAGAGACATGCAAAACGGGTTTTCAGAAAGGCAATGTATTATTCAACTCCGAGCAGAATTCACATTCCAGGACACACTCCTCAGCAAGTACAGTACTCCCATGAATAACATTTTCACAGCACTGAAGACCACAGTATAAATCCTGGGTCACAACTAACCATAGCTTCATCACAATAGCTGAAATTACTCATGTGACCTTGCATAATACAGTGTTGGTATGTGCTGAAGAGACAGCTAGGGCAATAATATTGTGTATGACTGAGGCTGAGAAATATACTGTGTAATACATGGCTCTGTCATTTCATAAGCTTCCCCTCACCTCAACCTCCCCAAGAAAAAAATTACAACCATAATCCATCACAACTTCCACCAGCATGAAAGCCAGAGGAGAATACAATCAACTATTTACAAAATTCCTCTGCTAAAAGCTGTTGGTGCTTTTTTTTTAAAAAAGGGAAAGTAAAAGAGTCAATTACAGAGAGATCCTCCACTATCATCCTTTTTTAAAGTAACTCGGAGTGCTGATTTGATTAGCTGAGTGAGTTTGTCTTGCTGTTAAGTAGACAAGAATTTGGTCTTCAAAACGCAGAGAAAAGTCTAGACTTCTGCTGTGAGGTTTCCACCTTTGCAGTTCTCCAGTTCCCTATATATGACACCATCTCCTTTAGAGAAAGTAAGAATTATAGTCTTGAAAATACTCAAGTTTAACTACAAACTTTCAGAGAAACTGATTTATGTGGTCCAGTACTTGTCAGTTTTTTTTTTTTTTACCAGTTTATAAATTATTTCCTTAAGTATCGAGTCCTTTGGGTACGTACATACACATTACATACAGTAGCCAAGTTTTATGAGTGAAACAATTTTGAATCTAACCAGTCAGCTTCTTGCTGTAATAGATCATTCTGTTTTACATGCGGTAGTCAATAAAATGTTGATGACTTCCACAAGAAAATAATCAAGCTGGATGATGCCAAAACATGGCAAATGAGCTGTATATGAAATATTCTCCACGTACAGAAAATGCATGTGCTTGTGAAAAATTATTTGCTACCCTGAATAGTCTTTGTTGAACCATATCTATAAGGATTATTTCAATAAATATCCAGCATCTGATGCCTCAGCAGTCTGTCCCCAAACGTAGGGAAAAATATCTCAGATAAGACTGTGGTATCTGTTGATTTACTCTAAAAAACATCAATGCTTTAATGATGAACACAACACTTAAAATCATACTGCCAATAGGCTTGTAAAGTATTACACCACCCACTTGTACTTGTCAATGATTATATGTTCTCAAATACCTCTTTCAAGTTACAAGAAAGGAAGCACAGGATTTGGAAAAGGGCAGTAATTTCAGGAAGGAAGCTAAAATTCATAAAGAGTACCCAGAATGCTGACTGTTTTTATTATCCAAAAACACGTTTCCAAAGGGAAAAAAAATAGGCAAAGCCATCATCTCTCATCAGCAAATCCAAAAAGAGCTAGGAATATAACAGAAGCATGCAGTTGTGGGAAACTTCTATCTTTTTGTTGACATCTACAGCATTTTCCACTGGATGGGTGCATCCTACACAAGCACAAGCTGGATTCTGTAATCCTTGTGGGTCCCTTCCAACTTGGGATATTCTATGATTCTATGATCTCCATCTAACAAACTCAGGCCTACTGATGGCAGAGTGGCTTTTCTATAGTACAGCTTCTAAGATCTACAATTAACAGACTTAAAACAAAGTAAATAGCTCTCTTCACTAACTGAGATCTAGAACAGCCACAAAGCAGCTGGATGTCTACTACAAGCAAGGAAGTCACAGTTGCCCAATGCATTTTAAATCCTATGAAATTTGTTGCTTTACTCTGACATAAGATGTTTTGGGAAAAGTCTGCTATGCCAGGAAATCTGATATTGAGGGATTTTACCTATTTGATAACACTGGAGGGTAATGATCCTTTCTTTTATTTGCTTCAATCTGAAGCTAGGACAATTTTGGAGATTGGTCTTTCCTCACTGGTGCTTATTTTCACCATGTGGGGCAATGAAACTCAAACACATATTTCTTAAAAGGCTGCTGTTAAATCTGGAAAAGCATACATTATTTTGGGGAAAGAAAAGATCATTCTTGCTTGCAGTTTTCTCTTACAGACAGCTGCCAGACA
Source organism: Heteronetta atricapilla (assembly GCA_011075105.1). Classification (NCBI taxonomy): domain Eukaryota; kingdom Metazoa; phylum Chordata; class Aves; order Anseriformes; family Anatidae; genus Heteronetta; species Heteronetta atricapilla. The sequence continues at coordinate 111,855,866 of CM021732.1, forward strand.
GGACAATTCCCCAGACTGATCTGCTTTCTGATCCTGTTTCAGATACCTAACTTTCCTAAACAACTTTAACTGTCTCACATAAAATGTCTGGCAGTAAGTCGTGCATTTTTTCTGGATCTATAAAAATTCTACTAGTTCTCACTAGAATAAGAGCTGTTACCATTTACATTCATAATAAGTCTTTCCTTCCTGTCAATTGCTCCTTGATCTTTGTTTAAAAAACACTATTCAAACATACAGGGTAACCAGGGCAAGGAAATAAAGCTAAAAAGGACTACAAACCTAAGTCCTCTCATAACCACAGTATGGTTAGGATGCTATACTTCTTTTAAATTATTTTTCCTTCATCCAAAAAAAAAAAAAACACATCTTGAATTCATTGCATCTTTCTACTTGACACTGGTGCTCCCATTTAAGTCAATGTAATAATACTTGAGATGCCTTTCCTCCTCTAATGACCTACAAGAGAAAAGGCATATGGCATATGCTGTTTGTGATCGCATCATCCAAGATGCCTAGAGACAGCACAACTAATGATAAAATCTCCATCTCCTCTTACTTGTCCTCCAGAGCCTTTGTTTTTCCAAACAGAAAAAAGAGAATAAAGACAAACTGAGGGGAAGTTAAGCAAGTAAGAAGGAGCCTGGCAAGTGCAATTCACATTGGAAGATTAAAGAGCTAAACATATTGTATATCTTGCCTAAGCAACAAATGAGGGAGTCGTGATAATAATCTGCAAAATACTTGAAGGACACAGAGTAGGGAGGAAGAGGAATTCTGTAAGGCAGCATAACCCATGAGGGTACAGAGAGAGCACCAGGCTGGTTAGATAAGGGAAATGGAAGCAGAGTATCAGGGAAAGTCTTGAATTAAAATCACTTGCTATGCAGTTGTATTTAAAAAACCTATACCACATGGAAATTGTTAAAACAGAAAGGAAAAAAGAAAACTCAACGATCACATTGCAGCGGTTATAAAAAGCCACCCTTTTTCTTGACTCTTGTTTACTTATACTCTGCACCATCTCTTTCTAAACAGTTTTTGGAGTAAGAACAGTTCTTGGCTCTTTGCAAGCTATGTGACAATGGCCAGTCTATGTCATTCACCTGCAGAATTTGTTTTCTTCTTTGCAATTTTACTGTTTTCCCACATGGGCTTTGGCTGGTATGGCTGGAATTATAAAACATGAATTTAGAGAATACTGTCACTGCACAAACAAACAATAGGTGATATTAAATCATAGATTTTTTTTTAAACCACACAAAGGAATAGCAAAGCAAAAAAGCCTAGAGTGAATCCTTCCAAAACAAGAACAACAAAAAAATCTTGGAATAGAAACAAGAAAAACGATTGCTTCCTTAAAAAAAAAAAAAACAAAAAAAAAAAAAAAAAAAAAACTGAAGGTAACATTCTGACATGCTCCAGGAACAAAAACCTTGCCAGAGATGATGGGGTGAGAGAAACAAGAAGCATATCCCTTTTTCCCTTTTTCAGGCATTGAAAAAGATCTACTAAATCTTAGCTGTTTTTTTTTGTTTGTTTTGTTACATCATCACTCTAAAAAGCATTCATAAAACTGTTTTAAGACCCACTTTCCAGAGACAGTGCTGAACAGCTAGAGGCAAAAACAGTAGGATTACTGAACTGTTTTTTTACTGGTTGTGTATTCACATCAACCAGCCCAACACAGAACTGACAATGGAAAGAAGCCTCCCTTCAAGAAAAAGTTCAGGGAAGAAACCAAATAAAAGTATTTTAAGATTGCTTCTGTAATGACTTGACAAACCACCTTTCACATTATGTTTGTGAATGGATGATCCCTGGACAAAGCGCTGACCAATGGTACAGTCAAAGAATAACCGGTTCAAATTGTTCATGTAACTCTATGTATAAGATCCTTTGTTGTTGTTTTTTGTTGTTGCTTTTTTATTTTCTTCTTTTTTTTTTTTTTTTTTTTAAGCTGATACTGGTTTAGAACAACTATCACAGCAGAGAGGGTTAAAAAAAAAGTATCTTTTTGGTTATGGGAAACCTGTAAACAACTCCACAGGATCAAGGAGGAAATGTCTGCTAAGGTTCAAGGTTAGCAACACCGACATTCAAGAAGAGCAAAAATGAGAAAATTGCATGTAGTCTTTTTGAAAGGGTCTGTGGTTCTCACATTTTCTGAACTGAGATGGAAATGCAAAAATAAGTTTATCAAAAATATTTGGCAATAAGAAAAGCTACTTAATTAGCACAGGAAAAAAATACTAAAAATAACCACAAATGTAACATACTTCGTAGGGATGGAGATAATGTCTTTCCTTTTTCGTCTATGAGAGCATAGCTTCCTTTCTAAAAAGATAGCTTCCTGAACAAAGAAATGCATTGATTATAGAGTGTGATTGAAACACAAAAAGCCAATACATCTATTAAGTACAATTATTTTTGGAGAGTGAGGGGGTGATTTGACCAAGTAGAGGAGTAAGCCGTTGCATTTAAGCATATGGCCAATCTATGAACAATAAGGCTGCACCAGTATTGCTAGACCAACTTTCCAGAACCAGAGTTACAAAAAGAAAGGCTTGACCAAATCCGTATGTATTTTTTCAATACTGAATTACAGAAAAACGCAGTTGAACCTTAGGTACCACTGAAAATGAAATTGGAGGGAACACAAACTTGTGAAGTAAGTGTATTTGATGTCGATCTCATTGACAAACAATACACTAGGAAATATGATGCCATTGTTACAGACTTTCCAGAATGTACACATTTTAAGGTGAAGACAGTGTTCTCTGATTTTTTGTTAGTTCACTATGAACCCTGCATGCACCACAGCTTTAAATTTAACTTCCAGAATGAGTCCCATTCTATAAAAAGTTACTGTGCTTGTGAGAGCCTTCCATTTTTGATGAAAGACCATTATATTAAAAGATTTCTCTCCACGTTTTTAAACTGCATTTAAAAATACACCCCTCAGGTATTGGATATCCTCCTAATTGGTTACAGCTTGTGAGAATATCCTGAAGAGTTTTCTGGCACATGACCTCTGATGTTTGCTGCTTACAGGAGTTACCCTCTAGAAGCAGAGGGATGTCTTTATTTTTCATTAAATATGATAGCTACTTTTAATAGCAGTAAATACAAGTAATGGCTCCCCAGTAATCTCAGATTTGTGTGATGCTCTTTCCTCAAAGAAATTTTTGTCCAAAGGTAATTTTATTTTAATGCAATGTGATCATTTTGGCCTATTGCTTTTAGAACACGGTGCTTTTAGAGCCCCACCTCAAGGGGCTCCTCCTGCAGCCCTGCCACCAGCCTGCTCTTCTCTCCAGTATTTCACTGGGAACTTATGCACAATTCACAGAATTTACATTTCCCTTCTTGGAGTCTAATTTTAAAGCTTTATTCAATATAGTGTCCCTTGGCTCCGCACACCAGATAGCAATTAGATTTTGTCCTGTTTGAGGGATAGCAATTAGACTATGTGACTCCTACTCCTCTCTTTAGTTTGTCTGCTGCCCCTTAAATAACTGCGTTTTTAAGCCCAAACCACACTATTTTGCTTTTCTTTCCAGTAGCTAAGCAGTTTGTAGTATTCAAAACAAACCAAAAACTAAGAGAAAGAAATGCTCCCCAAGTTACCTGATCCCCAGATTCTGGACAGGCTGTAAAGTAAGATCCTTGCTCAGTTGTCCTCTTACACTGCATCAAGATGACATTTCATTATTTTACCCTCCCACATCACACAAACCTACCTTTGGCAGAAGTTGTGAAGTCTTAAATGGGTCATCCATATGGAGTGAATTTCATCCACAAATTATTGCCACTCAGCATTTGTAATATTTTGCGGATGAATGTTCTATATAATTTATGCAGTGAGTTCCAAAGTACAGGAGAGTCATGAATCTGCACATTTTATCTACTTAGAATTCTATTACCAAACCCTGGATGCCACCAAAAATGAGATCACCTGAGCTGCAATGGAAGAAGGGAAAAAGTGTAGAAGTGCTACTGGCCAAATAGACCCATGCTTTCCTCAGTTAAAATTATGTACATAAGTCTGCTCTTCTATAACTAGAGTAAAAGAAATAATTGTAATGTTACATAGCACAGCATTTTGGCTATCTCCTTTTTGGATTACCAAGCTTCTGATTCAAAATGATTAGCATCTCCAAAACTCATGGAAACCAGGCAGCTTTAACGTATGCCAAAACAGTTGTTATAGGTGATTGGGAAGTATAGTTTGCTATCCCAGTCACCATCACAGAATCCAAATGAAACTTCAAGTAAATAACAGAAGAGTAAATAATAATAATAAAAAAATCATGAACAATTTTTCGCATAAAAGCCATTAGAGAACTGATAAACCTCTACCATTTCTCACAGCCATATGCCTGTTAAAGATAACTTAAAAAAGAAACACGAGAAGAATGCCTATTTTGGGTCTTTGTAAGGTTTTACAAATGTGTAAGGAAGTTCAGTTTAATAGTGCGATCATTTGCTGTATTTGAAATCACATCTGTTTGTAAATCTTTAATTTTGGGGTGCATATAAAAATGTGCCATAAGCAATTACATATGTACACTTATAAATCTATGATTCCAAAACTGCACACAACCTATTATTTGTTTCTTTAGCCCACTTGCACAAAGAGGAAAAAAGGAAAAAGAGTATTTGCAAATACCTCATTCCTGGGGAATGCTTTCCAGAAAAGAGTAAGCAAAAACGTTCTTCATACATTTTAATTAGCCAGCTAGCAAAACAGAAATGTTATGAAGACTAACAATTAAGATCTTCTGTAGCTAGCACTTTGTTGTCGACAAGAAGAAAACTCTCCCACTTTGAGCTTTAAAAGACTGCTGTTCGTTTAGTATCCTTCCGGTAGCTACTGACAAGATTTATGTTAGGAGAACTGCTTGTTTACAATACAGATATTATTCTGCCATAATTTAAAGCTAATTATTTGGAGTTTTTAATTGAAGTTATTTAACAATCCATGAGTACCGTTTTGCTAGACAAACAAAACAATAACCTAGCAACTGGGGTGGGGGGGAATGATGAGTTTCGAAAAGTGGGAAATATTGAGGGAGAGAAGGCCTGCAAGCCAGTTTATTAAAAAAAAACTGGGTGTTCAGTGAGCATGATAAATGGTGAAAAGATAAACAGCCTCATTTTTTAATACTTAGTCTTGGCATTTGACCAAAAGGTTCCTTCCCAGCACAGAAATAAAGTACTGGAAGCTACCAAGCGCTCAAAATATCCATACGTGTAAACTTCTTTTGGACATTTATTCATTCTTAACATATGCCCTGATGACTGTTTCCTTATAACTGCCATCTAAGCCAGTATATTTTTCATTTTATTTCTTGTAGCCACCACTGAAGGCCAGGCAGGAGCGCCCAGCTCAGCAGGCCCAGCTGCTGTGCGCGCAGGCAGACGACCCGCCACGACGGGCCCATGGACTGGCTGCTGTGTGGCCAGTCTAGCACAGGGCTGCTGCCAGGCCCACCTCAGCACAGCACCAGTGTCCGCTTAGGCAGCAAAGCCAAAAAGATTTACAATAAATAAATAAATAACCCATCTCAAGTGTGCTCTGAATACTAAGGTGTCTTACAAGCCAAAACACTTCTCTGCACTTCCATTTTTGCTCTAAAAAAGGTACAGCGTCTGTGCTACAAAAGCTTTCTATGGAACAGTCTCCACCAGCCTCTCCCTTCTCTCTGAATTTCCAGTAGCTGTTTCTAAACGATCAAATTACTTTATTATGCTCTCAAGAATCTCATCCAAGCTGGCACTAGTTCCATTCAACTGACTTCTTCCTCCCCAGGCCTTGCCCTATTTCTTTTAAAGCAACATTTATATAATGCTTTTATGTGCTTTTGTTAACAGCTTAGGGAAGCAAATGTCGTTGTCCTCCTCCTCAAAATTTGGAAATCGGGGGATTCAGAAAAACAAAAAAAGTGAGCAAGAGGTCAGGAAATGCTTCTGGATAGAGGGAGTTGCATTTCTGTGAATGCCATGATTTGCACTTGAAAAATGATATATTCATCATTCCAGCTGGTACCACCTAGGTTTTGCATTGCACTAGGGATTTTGATCACAAAAACAATCAACCACAGCAAGAAGAGGACTGTGACCAAAACAATGCTGTTATTTTTTCTGCATGCAGAGGGGAGCAAGCAATGGCAGTTCTGTAGAGCGGCTCTTACCATCCCTCTCCTCATTCCTCAAAAACATGGGTGAGTTAGGCTGAAATGCAGGGGGCCCAAATGTGTTTGTTTTGATTGAAATGCATCCAGGCAAACCATGCAATATCCTGGTCATCTCTGAAATCTCTATAGTAAAATTGCCAAACACACTTTCCTCCCTCAACAAATCACTAAGTTAAAACATAGCTGACTTCAAAGTCTAGCTAGCCCTATGTTGCTACCAAAAAAGTTAGGGAGGGAGCTTAATTCGCCCTTTTATTTTACACTGACACTACCTTTCCCCACCCTGTAATCTTTCTTTGAGGATGAATACAGCCCTCCAAATACAGCATCCTGTGGAAAGGCTTCCTATAAAGTAAAACCACAAACATTTAAGTAACTTGACAGATTATGGGTTTTTATGGCAAAATAAGTTAACTTCAGTCTTCCACCACATCCCAAGGGAGCAAAAGACAACTGCAGCATAACTTTTCTCACCATTCTTTCAGAGCTATTTATGCCTCTGTTGTGTACCCTCTGTACTTCTGCTCTTTTATTACACTCTCAAGAATGCACTCCACCTCCTGTCAAGAACAGTTCTACTTTTCAACATATAATTTAACTTGGGTATCTTCAAAAAGAAGTTAAAAAAAAAAAAAAAACATTTCCTGCTCCACAACATGCATTCACAAGCCTTATCATTTCTAAGTACACAACCCTTAGGTTGGCCTGTTAAGTCTTAGCTCTCAACACTGGTCTTGTACTGGAAAACAGGAGGCTGTACAAGAAACAAAAGGTCTATCTGCAGCTTGAACTATTAAGAACTAACAGGACTATCAAAATCTACCCTATAACCTGTAGTGTTTTGGGGGTACACTAGCGATGGATGGTGACTTTAGCTTTCTACTTTCTGGAAGTGCCACAATTTAAGCATATGAACGAGGCTGCCAGCTGCTAAGCTACAGTCAACTTCTCCTGTTGGAGATCACCACTCCTACAATGCTGAAGCAATGGTGCATCTACTTTTTGATGGATGCACTGAAAATGTAAGGCCTCTCTGGTTTGGCAGGTGGACACAGAGGAGGACATCAGGAATGATGGCAAGAGCGATGCTGGGGTCTGCATTTGGGAAAGCAGGAAGAAAACATGCAGAGGGGGCAGGGTTGGGTCCTGTTTTTAGGGAGGCAGGAATATAATGGGAGTAGAGACCAATCTTGGAGTCTTTAATTAACTCCAGAGCTTGTTGCTACATGGCACAAACTTTTGTCAAAGGTCAATTTAGCCTATGCACAACTGCTCTGAAACTGGACTGTGTGAGGTCCAGTGAACAGTGGAGCAAAAAGAGGTTCTATCAAACAACTCTGGAGCTATTTTTATAACATAATCATTAGTTCTTACATGCAAGAAAACCCTAGAGAATGTCTTCCAAACTTTGCCATGAAGCAAAACCAGCTTTTTGAAAAAAAATCAGCTATTAAAAAGGATTGAATGAATTTTACGTGATATTTCACCAGCTCTGTCCCGTCAGAAAATTACAGACATAACAAAATATACATGCTGTTCAATGGTTAGACCACGAATAGCTGTAATTATAGCCTGCACTACACACGGTTTTGCATCATCAGTGGGTTTTGCAAACGAACAACAGAAAAAACAGCAACATAACCACAAAGGTTCTCTGTGACAAAATTCTGCCTGGAAAAACACAAGAGCTTTAAAACCCCAACATCTTCCTCCCAACTTTCCTTCTTGGCCTCATCCCTGTTCAGACTTCAGTTGACAATTAAATGTTCCAACTCCAGTCTCTTCACTCCTAGGGAGCACAGAAGACAACAAAAGACCATTTTGCTTTGGCACACTCATTCTCTCATGTATTAATTCTGTATCAAATCTCTGAAATGCACTTGCCAACAAGTTCAGAGGACTAACACTGCAAAACTGAGGGTTTAGGTCATCATTTATGGCAGAGACCAAGTAGTTCTGTAGAATTACCAGTGTACAGCTGGTATAAGAAACAACTTGATAGTCCATCCTCTCTAAGGCAGTATGTTTCAGCAGTAACCTGGATGTGTAAAACAAACAAAAAGAAACCTTACAGAATCTGCGTGCTAGTGGAGAAACAAATGGCTATTCCACACAGCATGGCAGGATTTGACACCAAGTCCTCCTCTATCATCTATAAAAGGTGCCACAAAATTGCAAGACAAAAAAATCAACCATGTTACTAAAAATATTCAGTATTTAAATTTGAATCATTTCCCTTGATGTCTTAATTTTTACTTCGCTTTTAACTGAAATTTTCACTTTTACATTTTAACTAAAAGTATGAAACAAGACCACCAACTAATAATAAATCCAGTAAAAAACCTTGTCACCTGTAGATAACTTCTTAAATCACATCCACTACAGGCTCCTCGAGGCATGCAGCCCTTTTTATTTCCTATCTCTGTTCTGCTAGGAGACAAAGTCACCGGACTAAAATAAACCACAGCTTTCTGCCGTTATCGTCCTGGAGGCTGTCTGGTGATCCTGCCCTTAAGAATGCCCCGTGGCAAGCAAAATACACTAAGGTACATTCAGAGCCCAACCTTGGCGTAGCTACAGCATGACGACAGCTGGAAATGTTTCACGTGCGTACCTGCACACTGCTTCCACTTCAGCTGACATGGAGGTGATGGCTAGAGATAAAGGCCATTAATTCACTGGTACATGCTTTGTGTAATTTACTTGAAATAGCCCTACTATCTGTAGCATTCAAAGAAAATTTTTAAGCACGTGCTTTTTTCTTTTCCCAATTAAAGTCACTGAGAAAATAGAGAAAGGAAGGGAGAAATCTGAAAAACTTTATTTCTCTTACTTGCAGGCATTAACTGGTGGTAACAAAAAACCCTTCTTCTCCAAAGCAGAATACTACTTTAACAAAGGCTAAAAAAATGGGGGAGGGCAGGGAGTTCAACAGTCATCAGCAGCTTTCTTCATGCTAAAATACCAAAAGCAAAAAGCCAGCAGTTACTGAAATCTGTGTTCTATGCGAAGTTCAACTCTGAGCCTCTGATGAGGTGAGGGGCTTTTCCCCGTTTCTCTCACTTCTTTTTCTTTACAAAGGACTATTTCAGCTGAACATGTAAGATTTTATATTAAGATTTCTTACACTGTCTCTTATGCTGCCATGGGTGAAACAGAGTGTCTCTCCAAGAAGGTTTTTTTCTCTAAGCCTATTGTACTTGAGATTGTATCTGGGAGCTTATTCTATAGCTAGACCCTTCTTAAATAGGAAGATTATCTTCTTTGACATTTTGCCTTTTTTCTTTTTTTAAAAATGCACTGCTAAGACACACACCTCAAGTCACCCAAGACTTTGAAGACTGTGACCGAGCTTTCGTTCCCAGCGCAAGGGTGGAGCACAGGTCTAAGCTCCTTAGACAGAGATTAGCCTTGCTTGGTAGAAAGGGTGGCACACTATTCCTCAATAAATCCAGCTGCCCACTGCCCACCTGCCCTCCTTTTCTTAGGCACACAGATGCCACCAAGCAGCAAGACCAAACTAGTGAGTGTGACTGCTCAGAGCTAGTTGACCATAGTACTCTCCTTTCCCAATGCACCATGAAAAGATTTCTAGACTAGCCCATCAGGCTCCTAGTAATCTCAGATGGACCACTGCTGCAACACAGCCTGTGATACTCTGTACCTAACCCTGTGCCAGGAAAAGGTAAGAAAGAAATGCACTTTCACTACACCAAGTTTTTTTTTTCCTCTCATTTGTTTTAAATTATTACCCTACATTTCTTCTCCCACGTCTAATTCCACAGTTATGAGCTGCAGTAGCACAGTACTGATAAGGTAGAAAACCAGCATGATGCAGAAGCAGTAATGAGCAAGCATGATACAAGCATTAAGCCAGGCAGTACGACAAAAAAGAAGTTACAACATTTAAGGAGAAAATATTTTGCTTCAGGCAACCAAATGACCTCCAACTACCCTTACACCTACTGCATATGAGCTATATATATCTTTCATCCATGTGGTAATCTCCTGTATGCACGATGATATCCTTTTAACAGCAAAGGCTGCACTATGAAGGATGAAAAACCGGACTAGGTGTCCAAAAGCTGTTCTTACATACTGGGCTCATCAGTGAAGAATGACAAAAAGAATACAAAGGCTGTACATAAGATTAGGTTAAAAAGAGGGTTTTGTTGGTGAAAGTTTTCAGAGTACAACTGCTCTGCACCCCAAGCCCATGAACAAAGCACTACATTTGATACTAGTCATTCTTAGCATCCAGTGCTAGAAATTGTTCTTCCAAGCCCTTTAAACTTGTGTTTAACCTTCCAGTCCAATGGCATACAGCTTTAAAAATGTTCCCAAATACTGAACAATACTGCTTTTGAAATTTAGGTAGCAATTTAAGCCCACACCCAAGTATAAAGACAGATCGTGTTAACAGCTATCCTGGACTTTTGTGACAGAGGCGAAGAAATACGAATACTCTGAATACTTCTTTTTTTTGGTGGTCGTTTTGGTTATACAGTTATGAATGACATACATCTTAACAGTCAAATGACCTCTGAGAAAGACAGTGGTAGTGCCAGCACTGCCTATGTGTTCTGCAAAACCCACAGGTCGTTTACAGACTCAGTGAGGTTCTAAAACTGTCAGGGCCGGGCTTTTCAGCAGTCCTTGGATGTACCTGGCTCTGCAGAAGCGATGAAGTAAATGGGGTAGAAGAAGGGCAGCTATCGGCCCTCCTGTCTGGGGAGAAGGAGAAAGCAGACAGGAAGCACCCCCTAGAGAACGGGGTGGCTGAACAAAGGACAACTTTCTGGCAGCTGCCAACCCCCAACTAAGCTACCCGACAGTAAGCATATCGTACTCTGACTCCCTATCACCAGCAACCCCTTGAAATTCCTTCCAACACACAAAAGGGCACAGGCACTTAAGAGCAGCAGCGACCGTGTCTTACTGGGAAGCGAAGGGATTACCAGAAAGTGGAGTGACATTCCCTATGGTTTAATGTAGCTCCTACACTGGATCAGCTCCCACAGCACTCTGCTCTGTCAAGAGCAGCGGCTTCATCTGTACAGTAACGGAGTGGCGAAGCCACGATCAACACTGTCAGTCTTCTGCTACAAAGGAACTGTATGATGAACCTTGTCTAGGCTAGAAACAACATCCTACATGACTAGTTTGGGATGGTGCTTCCCCAGGAACAAAGGACCATCCAACTTCACTATGTTTCAATCAAACAGAAAGACACACAGAAAAACAAAAAAGAGAGATGTAAGCTCTGTTGTTTAATGTTTTCTAGGAGATGCTCCGTATGGGGAATAGAATATAGCAGAATGAATTTAAGAAAGTAAAACAAAGATTTCAAGCACTGTGGTAATAGTCTGCAACCCGCAGGGACACTGAATAAAAGACTCATCAGAGCAACATCTGATACCTGCCTGAGAAGATGATCATTATTTACAATAGCTCTAATTTTTAAGTGCACATGCAAGGTACCGGCAAAATTGACTGTGACCCATGCTGCAACATGGCTGGCTATTCTTTGGGCAGCACTCTAAAGAAGAAAGTTGTATCAGGAGAGTCTCAGAATAACACTGGAGCACAAAGCATTACTTCGGTGCCAAGAAGGAAGAAAACAAAACCAAGAAATTTGTATGGAATGATTCATCTTCAATGTTAACTATGTATTTCTACAAAATAAATTCATTTAAGATTTGATTGCAACTTCCGCACAGTATCTAAGTGATGAAATTTTGCTATTTTCTACTGCTTGGAGAATGTAAATGAAAAAACAAAGCCATGCATCTAATGAAAGCTGAGCCTATACAACTTAATTACCACTGAGGTACTGCATTTATCTTTTGAGAAAAAAAGACCTCCCTTGTTTTCATATCTATTGCAGCTTGACAGAAATATGAAAAATTACAGAACTAACATGTAACTATCAGTCCTAACTTGTAAGGATAAGTCCAAATGAAATTGCAAAGTTCTGTATTTTGCCTCACAAAGAATTTTACAACTTGAGACTTGGAATCGAAGGTCCATTGTGAAGTTCATCAAATAATTGAGACTTTTCCTACCAAATCTATTTTTCCTCATTGTTTTCTCTTCCTTTCCAGAATACCTGTAATAAGACTGAGATGTATGTTAGATATAAACTATTTATTGATCACTTTGTGTACCAACAGGTATACAAATTCAAGTATGTCAATGTTGAGCATCCATTTTAAACGGAAACCTTTATTTTTAGTGCTCTCTGCATAACCACATTTAGTTCTTTGTACAGGATTCCAGAAACCCTGAATATTACCAACTTTCTAGTACTCCTTGAAATGGCTCTACTTTTTCTAATACTACAGTCCACTGTAATAGATGAGGAAATTATTCTGTAATACTTCTGTCTAAATACTGCAGATGTATTATCCCAGTGTTCTCATAAAATCACACAATATTTCTAACATGAAGGAAACAAGTTAATAAAAAAGAACATCACTTTCATTAATTTTAGGTCTCAACAATGAAAGCATATCCTCCGCCCCCCCCTTTTTTTTAAAAAAAAGCAACAAGGTCTGTTTAGGAAATTAAAAGTTATTGGCAAAGCCGCACTATATTGCATTGAAGAGCCCCCTCTGGCCACAGCTGTCAGCTTTTAGTTTCAGAATCGGCATCTGCCCATGGGCAGAGATAGCTTGTAGCTAATAGACTCATTAGAAGTCAAGGACAAAAAAAAATAATCCATGGAAACCAGTATGAAATGCTAATGCAACTATGGATGTTTAGATTATGCAGTTGCACATCAGTATTCTGATAGTACCATTTTTTCAATTAAACATCCAGCTTTCATTTAAGTGAAAACCCACACTAAGAAACCATTTAAATCATAAGAGAAGCAAGCCGCATAATTCCTGACCACTGGTTCAGACTAAAATAATATTATCTATCATGAAAACTTTATCTGAAGAAACACATCTATGCCATCAGATACATTCTGGTCTTCATCATACAGAAAACTGTGTTAATTACTAGTCTCTGGAGACAGATTATTCCTATTCATCCCTGAACAGGAAGCCAGCACGACTGTCATTCACTATAACAGTCACATAACATACATAAAAATAACTTCTGTATCTTTTCCAGAATGTAAGATCTACAGAAGACTCTACAGATTGCTTTTTTTTTTTTTTTTTTTTTTTCTTCCAGTTGAGATATTCTGGAAAAGCAGAAGTCTACATACCAGAATCCCAGAATGGTCGAGGTTGGAAGGGACCTCTGGAGATCATCCAGTCCAACCCCTCTGCCAAACAGGGTCACCTGGAGCACATTGCCCAGGATGGCATTCAGGCTGGTTTTGAGTTATTTCCAGGGAAGGAGACTCCACAACCTCCCTGGGCAACCTGTGCCAGAGCTCCACCACCCTCACAGTAAAGAAGTGTTTTCTCATACACAGCTGGAACTTCCTGGGTTTAACTTTGTGCCCGTTGCCTCTTGTCCCATCCCTGGGGACCACTGGAAAGAGTCTGGCCCCATCCTAGAAACTTACAAATTTGGCACTGATTTTAAACTACTGACCAGACTTGCATTGGATTTCAAGTATTCTCAGAAATTCTGGAACTAATTTTCCTGTCTTATACTACATTTATACTTACGTAAACCAACCAGTTTTGATGAATTACTTTTATGCTGACCACTAATTTGAGAGGAGAAGCAGACCGTGCTATATAAAGATCTCTGGAGTAAATAATTTGAAAGGGAAGCTTCAAAAATGCTGTCACAAAAACAAGTCATGGTCTTCAGTTTAAATAGAAGCATTCCAGTTGTTTTCCATTCAAACTTAATCAACAGGATTTTTTTTTTTTTTATCCCTGCCCCTCTTGCCACAGTAGAAACACTTGGAATAAGAGACTTCAACCTCAGTTCTGACCATTTTGGACCTGAAGAGCTCCAAGCCCTGACACCACAGGAACATATTCATAAGCAGAAAACAGCTGTGGACCACTTCTGAAGACTGCCTTAGAAGTCGTGACCAAATGGGGAACCTTTGGGTTTTTCTGCCTCCCCCTCCATGCTACCATCCTCAGCCACCCTCTGCTGACAACAGTGCCTTGCGAGATCCAACAACAGAAAACAACCTTGTCTCAGACACTCTGGTTCTTGGGGCATTGGCTTGGCTTCAGCACATCCTTACCAACAGCTCAGACAAGGCTTTGACTCACGGGGGGTTCGGCCAAAGCACACAGCCAGTGATCAACCTTGCTGCAGGATGGCAGCCTCCAGCAGAGTCAGCTTGGTACATGGGGGCAGGGGCACCTTCAGTGACTGCAGAAGGCTCCAGCAGAGCCATCCATCGAAACCCTTTCTAGAGGAAAGCCCCTGGAGCAGCCCAGTTAGACCGTCATGTTTTTACATGATGCCAGGCGGCTGAGGAAGTAGTTCAAGACTGGGCATGTACAGAAGTGGCTTACAGCTGTGGTAGTCAGCCTTGCTTACTTCATTCTTCTTTGTGTATTTGCAGTAAGACTTAAAACTCTTCTGGTCCGAACAGACTGACATTTGTTTAGGGGGTTACTAGTGGATTGACACAGCAGAGGGGAAGAGAATGGACAGGCAGGAGAAGGATTAAAATGCTGCACATCGTAGTCATATTTCACAGAAGGGCTTCAGATAACAGTAGAACATCCATGATTTATATATTCATAAAAAAAAGTAATCACAGTAGAAAGGTCATGTCATTTGCATATTAGATGCTCAAGTCAACCACCCTGGTTTTGCAGATCTATTGCACCTAAAACGAGAACAAGCAAGACTGCTAGCCAGTCAGAGATGTAGGACGAAGACGAATGCAGAGGATGAGGGATATTTATAAACACAGCTAGGATGCATTTTTGGTATTACAGTTATAATGAGGAAAGGCTGCCAAAGGAGGTGGCCTGGCAGTCCATGAACCCTCAGAAGCTGCTGCAGCGCAGTCATGGGACAAGTCCACCTAAAGGAACAGCAGTTGTCTCTTAGGTTCAGGGCAAGCCACTCGTCTGATCAGCCTGCTGAATCGATTCATACTGAGGCTGCACAACAGCTATATCCAGTGCCAGAGACACATTAGAACCTCAAGGTAGGGCTAGGAAGAGATCTGACTTCTGACTACCCTTTTCAATAGCAACTTACCCTTAGGTCACCATAACTGTAATACTTCACCTTGGATGTAAGATGTCTGCCTAAACTCTTCTATATCATCATTGAAGATGCAATAGGGTTGTCTTCTTTTCTCAAGTGTGACTCTTCAGAAAGCAGTGCCATTCAGTCCCTTATCACCAGAGCACATTTTTCCCCTTCCCTCTCCCAGTCGACCATCCTTAGTTCTGTTACCTTTTACAGAACCACAACAGAGGCCAAGGTTTAGTTTAGCCACCTCATCCACAGCCACATTAAGTACATCTGCACGTAACCTCTTGGTGCATTTGGATCTGAGAGACTGATAGACAGGCCAGGCTAGTATCAGCAAACTTTATTCTACTCCACATCTGTTTTTGTCTTTCACTAACAAAATACGTTCTACTATTTGTGAACTGCTCTGCAATCCTTATGTACACTAAACTGGGGGAATCATACTGTAAGGGAGCTTGGGGCAATCAATCTCCTAAACTGTTCTTCTAATCTTCCCAGCCTTTGCCAATAACCCCACATCAGCATCTTTTAAGTCTTTCAATCATAGACAAGTGATCATTTTATCAGAACAAAGCTGGTACACTAGGAAACAATCCAAAAGCACTTGCCTATCCCTTATTGAGTATGACAGATTTGACCATCCTCTTGGCATCTCCAGCTCTTTCTAAAGACTTAATACTAATATTTTGTTAACAGAAGATTTTACTTTTTGTTGCTGGCAAAGTCAACAAAGTTAACAATGTGATGTAACGTGAATAATGGAAACAACACAGCTTGCATTTATCACACAAAGGTGACCTTTTTCCTTTCTTAGTTTATGGGCATGGTAGTCTCAGAATTCAATTTATCCTGTGGCAGATCAGTGCATGGCTAGCAAGAATTTTAAAATGAAAGACATCAAGATTCTTACTAAAGCAATAAAACAGAGACTTGAGAACTATACAACCAAATAAAAACAAAGACCTCTAAGCAAACAAACCACGTTTTGATCTTCAGTGATATTTTTACACTATGTACAGCCTGGAAAATTATCTGTACCATAAATACCTGTGGCTCATGACAGACATTATTAATAGAGTTGTGTAACAGCTTCTCAAAAATTTTATCTCTGTACATTCTACAAAGCAACGTTCTTCAAGAAGATACTGCAATTAAAAAGAATGCATAGGGAACTCTACAAAACCCTCACCAGACCCTGCTCATTGTTTGCAAACTGAAAACATGGATTCTGACCCAGAGCAACAAATACAAACCACCTCCAACAACAATCAGGAAACAAACTGACAACAAAGTATCCCCAAATGCCTTTAGATTTCTTTGCTTTTAAACATTAAAGCAGTCATAAATTTATTTCATGGTATTTTCAAAAAGAACTTATCACAGAAAACATGTAGCAAACAATTCAGACGTAACTCAGAAGTTCATCTTACAGGATCTTCAGAATTTGTAGAGAAAAATAAAATAACT
This sequence comes from Heteronetta atricapilla, assembly GCA_011075105.1. Taxonomy (NCBI): domain Eukaryota; kingdom Metazoa; phylum Chordata; class Aves; order Anseriformes; family Anatidae; genus Heteronetta; species Heteronetta atricapilla. Next base: position 111,872,680 of record CM021732.1, read on the forward strand.
CAATCCCTGATGGGGGGAAAAAATAGTCTTCAATCATAATTTTCATCCCCTGCAGTAATTCTTACTACGGAGCCGGAGTGCAGACACACAGAGGTCCTGAATTCATCGAGCAGCTCCAGCTGAACCCATATGGACTGCAAAGCTGTGTGTGATGGGCAGCTACAGATCAGGGAATGGGGCAAGCAATGCAACATATTTCTCTCCCTCACCAAACCCAAGGAAAGCATTCTTGTACAGTATTTAACAGAATTTACAAAGCAGCCCATCAGCAAATAGCAGGCAGGCTTAAAACCCAGCTTATTCTAAGCTCTTATTTGGTGACCCCTATAAAAAGGTAAGTGAAAGTTTGCAGTCCCTGCAAGGAACACAAACTTTCAGAGCTCACTCATTCAGTCTATTACTGACTAACTGTGTTATAAAAGTGCCTTCCAAAATTAAGAAGTAGCTTTGTGTTAAATCACTTATTTAAGAGGAACATACACCTCAATAACTTACTTGTAATTTAAGATTAGCTGGAATACAAACAACACAGATCCACAGACTGCCATTGCCTGAAGCAAGACTTCAGCACCATGCAGACCAGAGTGGCCGCATGACGCTCTGCAGGGAACACATAACAGAACAACTACTTGCAAAATTGGCTCCAAGGCCAGGAGCACCTCTATTTTACCAGTCTTTACTTCTTTTGGATAATGAATCCATAGAAGGATAACAGAATTCTCCATTTTAGTGTGACAGCACTTTTTTTTTTTTTTTTGGTTGCTCAGCATCCTCAAGTTAGAGAGTCCTTGTTGCAACAAATTAGGAGGAAATAAGTAACAGATCATTTGCACTTCTAACAATTAGCTAAGAAAAAAAATACCTTCTCTGAGGACAAAGTGATCCATTTTTATAAATAGTGACATGTATCACTGTCAAATATTTAATTTCCATAGAAGCAAATGACAAGATTTGAATTAAATGAGACTTAACATGGTTGAAGTGCAGACAGTGACACACAGCATTAAGAACAAGGCTTTTTCTCTTTTTTGTTTGTTCGGGATTTCAAAGTGATATGCACCACAGGTGCCAGGAAACACACTGGATCAGTTCTAGGTAAGCAAAACCACCTCAGACACCAAAAAACACTAGATGGACAGCTCCAAGCTGTCTAAACTCCTACCCAAATGTATCTTAACACTGCATATAAGCACTCCAACAAGCTAGAATTTCACTGTATTTCATAGCTCTTCTGTTCTAGACTGACAATATTGCTACAGTATTGACCTTCTCCTGCTACCTTCATACACACAAACACCCCCTACACGCTTTCCACTAATTTTAGCATTTTTTCTACTTTTATGTAATAGGTACCTTAGGAATATAAACTGCTGCAAAAGAAGCTACCAGCCTACTAAGAAGCTATCAGTTAGCAGCTACGGCATACAGAAGACAGACTGAATCTGACCTGGTGACTTCAAAAGGACCTATGCTCCCTCATCAGCCAAACCCCAAGAACTGCATCAATTAACTTTTTATAAAAGCACATAGATGCACATGAACAGGATAGAAAGAATAAGCAGAGGTTATAAAATGCATCTCTGACTCACTGTCATACTTTCACCTGAACAACAAATGATACTTACAGAAGCTATCCAGCAAAACATCAGCAATTTAATGACAGAAATATTTTATAGATTAGATAATTGTTTTATAGATTAGAGAATGAAGAGTCAAAAAGAAAAACCTTTAAAGGTGACCTTTATTTACCATTCCCCAACAGTTCTTATGCACTGGTTTTGTTGTGCGGTTCTCCTTTGTGGAAAATTTACAAACTACCTAAGTCAGGCATGAAGTTAAATTTAAGGTTTAAAAGCCTGTGCAGCAGAAAGCCTCAGAACACAAACACTAATAACATTTTATGCATCCAGTTTCTGTCACAAGACTTAAGAGTTAATATATAAATGGGTGTATTGCACAGCAATTATTCTATTAATGAGCATAAACACAACCCAAATCCAGGAAAGTCAGAGTAATTCCCACTGATCTCAGCTATGCATCAAATCCTATGAGCACAGCTAGTTGACAAAACCTGAAATAAAAGAACAAAAAACCCTCATAAATGTTCAGTATTTATTATCTGTTACTAATGTTTAAAAGCCAGTCGCTTGTGGAAGAAAAGGTTTTTCCCCCTCTCTTTTCATATGCTTGAACCAAAACGACCTAATGCAACGTCACCCATCATTAATAAAAGCTCTGTGCTGAAAAACAACCAAGAGCAAGCCCTATGTGCACACATAATTTTGATACAGGTATGCTAAATGCAGAAACCAAAAGTCTATTTACATAGATGTTTTGCTTGTATTTGATTGCCAGTTTACTTGTATTTGAATATCAATTTGCAAGCTAATTAGAGAACATTGCTGAGCCCATTACAGAAAAATAGTGCTCCACCATTAACTGCAGTGCTATCTAACTAATTCCTTTAAAGACTGGCTTCAAACACCATCTTCATCTCCATTCAAAACAATTAGTGTACATTTATTTCACATTTTAAACTGCAGAGAATCAAATTTTTAAACACTTTAACAGATTGCACTGCTATTTTGATAGCTTTTATGTTACAAATTATGCTTTTAGGGATTCGTAACTTTCCTATTTAGGGGAATGTTAAACTGGATCTCACAGAGGGGCTTAAATAACTCCTCTTTCTCTACAACCTGAGAGCCATGTGCCATTAACTTTCAAAAACAAACAAAACCTACTTCTTGAAAGACAGCACAGCAAGGAGGAAAGAACTTGCTCCTGGAGGCAAGCAGGCAGACCCTAATTTCTAACACTGCTCACAACTCTGCCAAAGCCCCATGGACAGTAAAATGGAGTGGGAAGAACTCAAACCAGGGTGCCCTGGTGCTGCAGGACTACTGGCAGCAGGGCAAGGCAACAGCGGGCATCAGCCAGCTGGTCAGCAGCACACGGCCGGGGCAGACGGGTAGCCCTGCCCTGGAGTAAATTAAAACGGCAGAAAAAAAACCTCTCAGTTACAGTGCTGGGAGGAAAAAAAACAGCCAGGCACTAACAGAGACATTCAGCTCTGACCTCCTTTTCTCACATTACCCTTCACAGAGATCTTTTCTGCCCTAACTCATCTCCTATTCTTCTCTCCTTTCCCATACCAGTGCCAAGCAGCACTCATCTTCATGGGGAACAGAAATGCTAGAAAAGCTGGAAAAGGCCAAAGGGAAACATGCACAGAGCATCACTGCTACTTCTGTCCACTTCACACCAGCTGATGAATTTCCAGACACAGAAGGACATTTCCATAGGTAATCCACAGCTTGTTTTAATTTCACTGTTACCACATTGAGGGAAGGAATGGCAGCCCATGTCTGTGTTGGCCAGCTATGGCACTACTCAGACTGCCTCACTTTTGGATCCCTGGAAGATGCTGCTTACCAGAGTCATGGCATGGAGAGAGAACCAGACCCTTCCATCTACCCAGTTTGAGAGACAGAAAACTGGCAATGACAGAAAAGGTGATATGAACAGCTGTATTGTGGTTTCTCTCTGAAGATCTAGCACAGCACTTGTAAGCCCAAAGGCTGTTCTTAAGGTCCATCATTGCTTCCATCAAGTCCAAACTATCTATCAATAACGTACTAAATCCCACAGGAGAACCAGCCCACCACAAGAAGCTGGAATAGCTTTGTGTCAGATGAGCTTGCTGATCCAATTCATTCAACTCACAGCCACATCACTGCCATGACTCAAATGAAAAAGCTGCATTCTTAGCCTCTCCTAGCTTTACTGAAGGCTGGTATTTTCACATACATTTAAACTGCACATCTATAAAAACAAACAAACAAACAATAAAAACAACAAGAATCTACACATCTAAAAAAAAATCCATCACCATTGCTGGTAGCAATTCACCTGTAGCATGAATCAGTTTTTTTCCAGACTGTTCCATAGATGGTGATGGATTCCAAGAGCTCAAACCCCACCACTGCCTCCAGAAGAGAGGAGGAGCCATAGAGTGCAGCTAATAGGCATTTCTTTAGTGGAGCTCATATACTGGCAATAGGATCAGTTTATCTTCAAAAGGCACTTCCTTCTGCCACAATTTCTTCTCCACTCCAGAGTTTCATCCCCTTCATCACCAGCTGCACTGTGTTAAATTGGAAGGCTTTAATGGGTACTAAAGGCCAGTTCCTCCTCCTACAGCCTAATTAGAAGATAACAGCAATTCCAGCCATTTCCCTTCCTTCTGCAATCTGATGCTGCTTCCTTGCACTCTTTTCTGTCCATCCTATATTCTCAGTTCAGCAGGGCTGACTAATGCCTAGGTTTGGGGAACTCTTCTGAAAGTTACCATCATAGTTTAACACATATGATCATGACCATCACACATTCAGCCAAAAAGCAATGAATCTAGCTCACTGCATTCAACCGAAATCAGAGCAGTTCAAACTGTATCTGGATTTGTTGATTGACATTAAAGCCTTCAACAGAGTAGTATTTGATTTAATATAGTCATCAAGTGTTTAAATACTACTAGAATTTATCTCTATTTAGTATGTTAATATGTTCTGTAAAATAAGGGCATTTTCCTACAATACCAGTTCAATAGGATGCTCTGGTAACTTTGTCTTCTGAATTGTTAGAAAGATGACAAGGCAACAAAAGATCTTAAATGATCATTTGAATGCGTAATTATACATACTCACATGTCTTATGTTATGCTGACACAGGCGGCTTCAGCCATGGTTTTACTCCTTGTGTTACACATACTGATCTCACTCTATACATAATTCTTAATGCTGCTGTTGCTGGGTGATGATAAACTCATCTCCCATTGCTGAATAAATCTGCCATCCTTCCGGGCACCTTTTTTTGCTCTGGAGAGCCTCTTGCAGAGCTCTGTAACCACCATTCCCCTCAGCCTCCCCTGGAGCACGGGTCAGCCTTGGAGAAGGCTCCAACTACAGCAACTCTAGGAGAAATAACAGCCCCTTGGGAATCAAGGCCAGATGGCATAGTTTAAAACAAGAGCTAAGGCTACGCTAAGCGGTGTTAGAAGCAGTATGAAACTAGAGCCAGCTTCAGAGGCAGAAACAAACATCTACTCTGCCATCCCCCGCTGAGCCATGCCCAGAGCTTACTGAGGCAGCTGACTTGGCTCTCTTAATTTGTATTTCTGCACAGAGAAAGGACATTGCATTTGAGATCCTCATAAGTAACCAGCTGAATATAGGAAAAGGGAGTAAGTACTAATTAATTCAGTGCATTCCAAGTAAATGCACCATAAACAGAAATGAGTATCAGAGCTGGACTAATTAACCAAGACAGTAATTTACACACCCCAGAGCACTGCAACAATTCAGGTTCCATAAAATTTCTTCATGAGTATACTTTTCTCTTTATCAAGATTTATTTGTAAGAACCTACAGTAGAATCAGAAGCAGGGTGAGTCAAGTTCTTTCTCCGGAAAAGATGGACAGATGAGTTCATTTATTTATTTTAATTTTTTATTTTTTTACACACAAAAAAACACTAATATGTATATTACCACCCCTAATCGAAGTATTCCGTAAGAGGAAAGCATTTTGATTAGTATGTTTGCAGGTTTCTTTCAGAACGGCTTCTTCTCTAGAACACAAACGATAAATTCTCTGGTACTGGAGATACACATTGATCCAGATGCTGTATTCCGTAACAGCTTTAGGGTCCACTGAGGGATAATGGAATTTCATTTCTGAAATTAGATGTTTGTCGCCTGTGCACATCCAACACATTGTTCAATTCCATTACTTACATTTATTGTTTATATACATAAAGTTCAGCATACAAACTTGCAACGAGAAAATACCAACGTTAATCAGTAGCTGAATCCTAAAGAGTAAAATTGGATATCACATACAAATCACATACATAATTTTACAGAAGTAACAACAACAAAGTAGTCACCATTCAAGTAGGTATTTTATCGCTGTTCAGTTAAGGTGAGCGTATGATTTGTGTATACTCTACAATGTATCCTATATTTAACTAAGAAGTGGAAAAAAGGGAGTAGGAAAACTCTCTCTTGCTTCAGCAAAAGAAAAGCAAGATCTGTTTTTCAGGGAACAAGTATTGAGAATAAGTTAAGAGCTTGGTGAATAAACAGACAACAAAAACCATAAAACAGGCACTGTGCTAGTGTAGTAAAAGCAAATAGAAGAAGCTCTACCAATCTGGGATAGTAAGCTCAACACTGACACAAGAGAATTTAAGATGCTATGGGGAACAAAAAAAGGACAAACAGAAAAGCTGTTTGAGAAAAGAAGAGAAAGAGGATTTAAAAGGCATGAGAGTGAGAACTGGAATACAACTGTAACATAAAACAGAACAACAGGAAAAGCATCACTGAATAGCAGCACTGAAATTTGCTCTGCCTCACAAGTGAAAGGCCAAAAACAAACCTACTAAATGTTAAGCAGGACTGCTGAGAAAAACAAATATATCCCCAACATAAGCTTCTTAAAAAAAAAAAATCACAGTTTGACTAGGGCCTGGAAGTGAAAGTTGAAGGGTGTTTTTTGAAGGTTTTTTTTGTTTGTTTTTTTTGAGTGTTTTTTTGGGGGGGTACGGGGAGGAACAGGACAGGATGGGAAGGGTATGGGTAGGTTGTGCAAAAAGAGAGTTTCAGAAAAAAAATACATTTGGGAAGAATTGAAACAATTTCTTTCAGTTTGCCAGCACTCACAGAGAGACCCCATCCATCTGATATTCTTTGGCTGTCTGCCTGGAAGGAACATGTCAACTTGTCTTTTTGCTTAAGGCAAGGAGACTTCAAACAAAGCAGTTACCATTTTATTTTTTTATTATTTTTATTTTTTCATTGAAAAAAGTAAAAAAAAAACAACCCATAAACTTTTTTTTTTTTTTTTGTGGGGAAATAATAATTTCCCTCTCGGAAAATATGATTCTGCTAAAAACAAAAAACACTTTCCCTGGCTGTACAGTTAACGTGCACTGGAATGCCAAAGAAGCCAGTGCACACTAGCATAGCAAGAATACAGTTGTATAGAAGTTATATTTTTTTAAAGCAAGGAATAAAATGTAAGCCTTAAAAGAAGCACTGTTGCTTTGTTTTAAGCATGATGACTTTTGGAAGTAATTCTGTTCCTCAGTGAAGATGGTGGATGATTCAGTCCAAGTTCTGCTCACACAGGTGCATGGGAACACACCTGCACGTGGCACCACAGGTGACAGGATACGGGGAGACACCAAATGCTGAGGGGAACCAAAGATGCTGACCAATGCTGCACAAAAGGCAAGGCAAACAAGGGAGAAACTCCACTCCCAACCCTCACATTCCCAGCAACAGGTTTCAGGATTGTTTTAAGTGTTATTTTCAGTTGTAAGCTCTAAAGTCAGTCAGCGGGAATGTCAAAATCAAATTCTGTCACCAAATATCAAAGTATCAAAACAAACATTATTAACTTTGAGTTTCACTGCTAGAAGAGAAAAAGCAAGGATACCATGGCTCTGGTAAATCATACAGTATCTTTCAGCAAAGACCCAGGGAGGAGGAGCGTGAGTTTTACACCAGGTAAACTGGCCAACCCCCATTCATTCATGGTTTCAAGAACACTTTGGACCAGCCTCAGAAAGGAGAGAAGGTGTAAGCAACTTTCTCAGCTCCCCTTGGCTTACGTCGCTCATGGAAACGTGGTGTTACTCACCCGTAATCACTGCTTATCTCAGTGACCAACCCCAAGATATTTTTTCCTCTACGACTGTGGAACTTGAGAGAACTTGGAAATATTTTGTAGCTACACAGTGCTCAAACAATACATTTAAGGATCTTTTCTAGACAACAGATTTGCTTAGCAGAGAGTTAAAATAATGTATTTAGTAGCAGGACAAACATTATTAATATGAATTCTGTGAAAGAAAAAAAATAACTAAAATAGATTATTGGACTAAAAATCTGGAAGATATGATTCTGCAAACAACCATTTGTGTAACCTTGCTAGGTGGATGATTTTAGTAGAAATGCATTGTTTTTATCTTAAAATTTGCAGGATGTAGAACAAAGATTAGATAAACAGGCTCGAAATGCATATCAAACAGGATTACTTTTTTTTTTTAACTGGATGAACTACAAAACTGTGATAAAACCTTCAGAAGCAAAGACATTTAATATATTAAACGGAACTCCCTCTTTGATTTAACCTCTTCTTCTCCAAATACTGAATCCTCCAAGCAATCATTCTATTTTGTTTAAAGAAACAAGTCAGAAGTAGTGTGTCTGTAAATTTGGGTTAGATATCTATTTCTAATAGTTGAAGCCCGGTGACTTATTTGCATATGATTTTTTTTTAAATGTTGGACTTTTAGTCTTAAAATACTTATAAGTATTTCAAAATCTAGAAGAACTAGGGGCCCACAAAACTCCACAGCTTTATGAGTAAGACAGGCTTTTTTAGGGGTGTGTGAAGTTTCTTTTGATTTTGTTTCAGAGACTATTCCTTTTTTTTTTCCTCCTCCCTTGACAGAAATGAAGGTGCTGGTTCTGAGCTCACCTTGGTGAAGTCACCATAACTCCAGAGGAGTGACCAAAGCCAGATGAAGCAACATGTAGAACTTGATAAATTCAGAACTAGACCTACCGTATTCTCCTTACACGTTTACTGACTCAAGCATGTTGTACATTGCTGTACATTGACTTACCACAAATTCCAACTAGAAATGGGAAATAGTGAGTGAGGTAGGGAATTTTATTTTCTTATAAGAAGTACAAGGCAAAATGTAAGACCCCAGCTTTGTTTGAAGAGTCTCCAAAGCTGGAAATATGGGAGCACCAGACACCAGCGACACACTGCCAGAAGAACAGGATGCATACCCTACTGAAGGGTGTAATTCCGACACAGCTCAGTCATCACCTGCTAAAGCAGAAGTTTCCACCTTTTGCCAAGTCTTCCACCTAGCTGTATCTTGTCCCTACAAGGGATTCCCCGTTTCCTCCTTAAACCAAGGGCAGCTACCTTCTTTTCCACCTTTCCTTCCCTCTACCCAGTTAGTAAGCATTACTCTCCCACATGCATACTCGCCCTCATGCATAGAAGGACAAACTAGCAGAGGATGACATATCCTAGCCATATGTATAAATGGAGAAAGCCATTATCAATTCAAAATATATATTTTTAACGTAATAGGAACAAGAGTCTGACCCTCCCTAGGAATACAAAACCATTTGAGTACAGAAAATGTTGAGTATAGCATCTTGTGTGGTAGAATGCTGCCCCATATTCTCAAATGGGAATGTTTCCTATAATAATACTTAAAAAATAAATATCCCAGATCACTGTAACAACTAAAAGTCACAGATCGACAAAAGTCATATGATAATTCTGATCTTATTTACATTTTGGTAAGAGATGGAAATTGAAGGCCTCAGAGAAGGCTGGTCCCCCAGTGGTCAAGATACAAGCACATAAACATGAGAGATATTAAACATCTTGTCATTTTCTTGGTCAATATTTTAAGAAATAACATGTCAAGAAAACATCAAGTCAGACTGAGATTATTCTGCAGCTGGCTGAGAAGATCATAAAGCTTATACGCTTGTTGTATCAATGCACAAAATCCAAAGGAAATTAAAGCTTTCATTTCTAAATCATACAGAAAACCTATAGTTATACTTGTGCCACTTCTGAATTTATACTAGTATAAGCATGCAGTTAGATATGGATGAGGCCACTGAGATCAGAATCAGGCCCATGGTTATACTTAAGAAGCAAATGTCATGCAACTATACATAACTTGTAGCGTCATCTGAATCTAGTTTAATAACCAGAAAATAGGCTTTTGACAACAATAGTATTTCAAAATGACAGTGTAATTAAATTTAAGTCAAAGCTATGCAATGATGGACCGTATGTTTATGTGTAACCAGCAAATTATATGCTTTTAAGCATGTCAGAATTTTCAAAAGAATAAACCACTGCAGTAATTCAACTGAGGAAATGGTAGTAGGAAACAAACTCCCCCAGGTCATTTCAGAATCAGTTGATACGATGTGATACACACTGTATGCTCTGCAAGGTTTTTCTTATTCCTACTTCCCTAAAATGCTATGCATTTTAATACCATTCTAGGACAAATCAACAGTATGCTTCACTCACATCAAAATTTTAAAAAGCAACAGGAGTCTGTGTGACTGTGATGAGTAATGAAAAAGGAAGTCAGTTTTCCATCTGTATGTTACTAGTTCAAAACCAGCTAATGCTGGTCAGTCATTATCATTGGATTTGTATGAGTAATGCTAAGAAGGAATTAGCTGGCAGTTCACTGTAGTTCCCAGCTAGTAGAAAAAAGTGAAAGAAATTGCAGAGAGGATCGATTCCATGAAGAGTAAAGACAGCTTTCATGTGACAAGGTAGATCTCAAAACTGTGTCATCTCCATTTGACGATTTATCGACAGCGTAACTTATCAGTAACAAACAGAGGTTTCAAGACAGCACCTTTTGGAAAGCAGGCACCTTCTGAGCTACCTTGTTGCTGCTTCTGCCCCTTGCTCCAGGTTTGTCTATCATCTACCAAAGGAGTTCTCAGTGCCAATGGCTACTGCAAGACCCTACTGCAGAATCTTGTATTAACTCCTGCTTGGCAGAACAGTGAGGTAAATTCTTTCTTCTTCATTGTTTTCTCAGTTGGCAGAAAGTTTAACCTAATGCATGAATTTCTAAGCTGTTCTTCAAAAAAAAGTGAAAGTCTATGGTGGTAAAATACAATTTCTTGAAACTGAGCACACAAAAAAAATTAACTTAAATTTAGATAGATTAAAGCTAATCAATTAATCCTGCATTCAAGTTTTCACTACTCAAAAGCACAACACAAGTCTGTAAAAATATAATTAAGGAGAACTACTGATACAAGCAGCATGTAAAATCAAGACTAGAATTCGCTTTGCTTGTTTTGTAGACTTACTAGAATTTTTTTCATTTAAGTGTCTTGATCTGTGTAACCATATTTATATGCGAGAGAAAAATTAAATTAGTCCTTAAGACATATTTGAAACTGTCTAAAACTAATGTTCTTAGTTCCATAATTTCAGAATTAGATGGAAGAAAACTACAACATTTATAAAACAGTTAAATTAACACACTTTTTAAGAAGTTATTCTTCCATAAAATTTTATGCTGAAACTTAGCTGCTTGGTAAATCTAAGAAAGGTTCAGAGCACGTGCCTCTAATGTTACACAGATGACTACTCTACCCCTGAAGGAAACAGACATAAAAAGGGCAGTGAACCCAATTCTCCACCTGGACGACTCCCAGGCACACAGACAGACCTACTGACTTCAGTGCATCCCGCGCGGAGGCGAGGGCTTGCACTGGTGGAGCTTGCTGCTAGCTGGGGACGTGGCTAGCCTTGTTCTGGGCACAGTGCCATTCAGACACAGATACGTGCCAGGGTGAAGCAGCAGTGCTCTGTCCAAGAGATAGCGCTGGCATTACCCTGCGCCTCTTGGCAGGGCTCCTCACCGAGCCCCGAGAGCAGTGGTCACTGAGCAGGGCTCAGAGACAACCACGCTCGGTGTTGCTCCCTGTCCCGCGTCTTGCTTTCCAAAGGTGTCTCTCCTCAGGTCACCAGGAAAAAGCAATCATTGTATGCTGTTGTGTTCATTAAAGTATCCACTCCAGCGCTGTTGCCAGTGGTTGTGTCCCCAATCTTAGGCAGGTACATAAGGAGCATAATCACTTAATTCTCTACATGTGGTCAGAGGCATGCTACAGTACAGCCGCCTCCTGTCCAATAAATACATATGGAGAGACAGGGCTGTGTCCATTATCTTCCTACGGGAACTCCAGTCTCATAAAGACTCCAGTCTCATGTCCTGCTGCCCAGGACAGTTCCCTTACTAAACAAACCATCCCTGCATTACTTTGAGAACTAAGGCTTGGCGTAACTGCAGTACTTCTACGGGCACTGTAAAGCAGAAGAGAAACTTTCTTTCCCTTTTCGTCACTCATATATGGGTTCTAATTATAGGCTGATGACATATGAGTTTAGCATTTGTAATAGGAAATATCAGTGGCAACACTGTTCTGAGAAAGATTAGTGCACTATCACGGGGAGGCTTGCAGTGCAGTACTTACAGTCAATACAGGTGCAGGTGCATTAATGCCAACAGATTTTCTAAGTCCTATGACAATAATCAAAAAAATAAACACAGAAGAGCAGGTGTTCCTTCCTGAAAGTGTTTGCATCCTAAGAATGGAAATGCTCCAGACTGATTTATGGTTAATATTCTAGGAAATAGAAAGCAAAACATGTTTTCTAACAGTACCATTGAGAAGAGGCTGTCCTCCATGTACACTCCTCGACACGACGGCACTGTGAACATCTTCAGGAAATCCCGTCTTGCACAACATGTCTTCACAGGCTGCTTTTATTGGTGCCTGAAATGCAAGACAAAATTTATGTAATACTGCAACCCTCATTCACCGGAGAAACATTCCAGTTGGCACATACTCTGTTTCGCTGCTATCTTGTACAAACAGCATCTTTGTTTCTAAACGACTGCAATTAGAAGTCCAAGGGCAAAGGGTTAATCTCTCTGATAACTGGAATGGAAGGAACAAGTCCCACTTGTCTGGTAAGATCTAAATAATACACAATCTTGATTCTTCTGACAACTGAACATTTCAACTAAATCAGCCATTGAGACAGAAGTGGAAACGTAGGGGGAACAAAAACATTCTTTCCTCTGGAAATAAATGTTACACAAAACCAAACAGCAACTTTTTCCACCACCAAATAGATTTGAGAGGAAAGACTTCAGCCACTGATTTAAAATGCTTTCTTTGGAGTACTTCTATGTGTGGTTGCACCAGTACCAGTAACTTTAGAGATAGAGTGCTACATTTGCAGTAACTTAACAGAACTTACATTTGTGTTAGCATTCAAACAGATACCATTGGAAGTCAAATCTTTAAAACCTAATCCCCATCTATTTTGAAGGAATGTTAAGTTAGAAAGAGAGCAGCTCATTACTGAATTTGCACATGGCAAAAGACAAGCCGCTGAAACTATCTGTTCTCTCACTTGTAAGAAAGTTTCCCTTAACTCACATTTTTTAAAGTTTCATAAATGACTTTTTAATGAAGAAATATAATACAACAGCATGTGAAAACTTTTTTGTTGTTGTTCTGTGGAGTTCCATGTTCCAAAGATGATTCTGATTGCTACGTTATTTTCCAGGACACTTTGACGCTAAGAGAAAATAAATAAATAAATAAATAAATAAACAAACCAGTTTTCTGTGGCAAAAGACTAAGATCTCTTTTCAGGGGATTGTCTTTGTCTCATTTTAATGCTGCACAAAACAACAGCCAAGCTTCCATGTCCCTAAATGACCAAGTAGAGCAAAACCCCTTCACACCACACAAGGCCCCACACCAGCCTACGCGGAGCTCCATCACAGACATCCTAACGCCCCTTGCAAAATCTGACAAACGCCTCCATGCTAAATAAAAGCCTACCCATGTGCATGCCCAGATGTAGTATGTGGTCTTTGACAACACAAGCAACTGTGCTGCGATTTCATACCTAAATCTGATCAAGACTTTTAATTAGATTTCCTTTTTACTTTCCCAGATGGGCTTCCATCAATCGATCTACTCAGGGCCACCAGGCATGTTTGCATACACTTAGCAAAGCAAGCCGTACAGGAAAGAGGGAGGAGAAAAAAAAAAGGGGAGAGAAAGAAAGAGGAGCTGATGGTGCTACCCCCATTTGCCACTTTCCTGAGCACTCATTCAGGGTATTAGACACTGAAATCCTAAGCTCAAGGACTGTGCACTTCCCACACCGTGGAGGAAGAGCACTCATCACCTCCTGCAGTGGTTGTGTCACCTGTTTGGAAGTCAAGATTAAAGATTCACTGGTCCTGGAGGTCGAGCACTGCAAATTTATGTTACTGCTGCGCTCTTGGCTCCAGTTTGGGTCCAGCCACGCTTGGTAAGAGAGCTGCAGCCCACAATCTGCAGTCTGCCTACGGGTTTATCAGCACTTTTCTCTGGAATTTTTCAAGCATGCAGCTATCTGCGACTGCTCTGTGTCTCGGCGCAGTCGAAATTTTTGAGATTAGCTTCCACGTGTTTAACTGTGCGCCGTCTATAAACCAAATCCCTTTTTGACAGAGGCAGGTTAGGGCACACTTATCCAGACCATTACGGTGGCAAACCCAAGAAGGCAGTATGCTCTGGTACGCAGCATGACAGCCAACTGGTGGCACTCCAGGAGTGGAAGCTTTCTTCACCAGAAGCTGTCAACGAGGCTGAACTTGGCTGCAGATAAGCAGAAGTGCAGCAGCAAAGAACATACGTGCCCTCGCTCTGCTGACACTGCTATGGGCACAGCCATCTAGGAATGAGAGAGCTAGAGCAGACATGGGGCCCACCTCAAACAACAGGGGGTTCTCCAGGGAAGAGGAATCCAGCAGAAACGCATTCTCTCCACCGACACGTGAGGCCAAGCTCATCATGCCAACTCTCGTTAGGATAATTTTACCACTAATACGAGGAGGGATTCATAGCACAGTCAGATGTACTTACACTTACCTGATCCTAACCAAGCAGCTCAACACTTACACCACCAATAAAAATTAACATTTACTACCCACCTCCAAGTTAGTATGCTACCTAAGTAAGCACCCAGTACGAGAACTTGTAATTACCAGGCATCCAGTTAACTTAAATTGTGGCATGGCTTTCTCACCTGTGTATGGTTACATAAGTACTTTTAAGTTTTTATATGGCTGAAGAGAAACCAAACACACAAATACTGGAAGAAAGGAACAAGGCTTAAATGACCAGGAGACTGTGTCAGCTGCAAAGCTGGAACCTAGCCCTTTCAAACGCTGCTGTTTTTAAAGATGAAAACACGGTAAATCAAAAATAATTACGATTCCAGCTGCTTGTTTCCTCAGCTTTAGAACTCAAATCACAGGTTTTGTAAAGTTTCTGTAATTTGAAAGAAAAAGAGAAATACTTGTTTAAACTACTGCATAAAAGGTGACCTCAAAGCAAATGTGATAGAGAAGAAAAAATAGCCTTTCATCGTATCCTTGAAACAAAAAAGGTCCTGGGTGGGCAGCTGAGGAGATAACAGGATTTTATAACAAGTCTGCACTGATGCGCCTGGGAATCTTTCAGCCTTTCCAACAATCTATATGTACTAAACAACTCTTATAAACTGAAACAATGCGCACTGAAACAAAGGCGTGGGGACATGAATAGAGAGCCTTCTTTATTCTTTCATTTTCAGCCATCAATTTTATCTGGAGACAAAAGACTGTACTCTACTCTCCGAAAACAGTCCTTTGTAAAGATTGTTTGAGAATAAAAACACAAGGGAAGGAAGAATTCAAATTTTCAGCAATTCTTTATCGCCCTATGTTAAGCATTTGGAATTAAGTAGAAGCTGTAGCTTCAGACACACTGGGTCATATCAAGTTCAGCCTAAGAGTACTGCAAGACTTAAACCATTTTAACTCTAAGCAAAAGATGATGCTGAAATATTTTTATCCCCTTATCTGGGGCAAAAGGGAAAACCTAGTGAAGATTATGGGGGCACGTTACTGTAATTTACAGGATTTTGTGTGATTAGTACAATTCCCAAGACTATTTTGAACATAAGATAATATTACTTGTATGTTCATCTACAGAAGGACACTACTGAAAAACTATCTTTTATGATGGAAAGTAATTACCTTAGCTTCTGTCCATATAAAACCTACTTAATGGAGTTACAAAGCTTTGAACAAGCTCAGCACTTGGAAAATTATTGTCTGAAGTACTAACACACTTTGCTAAAGGAAAATAGAGTTACCACCAAAAAACTAGTTGGCTATCCTGATCCCCTCTAGCTTATTTAGTCACTTTTAACCACAAAACGAGTATCAAACATTACTATCTCTAGATATTGAACACCTACTCAACCTTGGTATAAATAAATACTCACAAACTCAAGTAGTGTGGTACTCAAGTACAAACTCAGTGCTGTAGATCTCAGATTAAATGCAAAAGGCAAACTGCAATCATGAATCAACATGACATAAACTAGAAGTCCTCTGTCAAAGTTATTATTCAATCAATTAACAGAACATTTTGATATAGTTGGTAAGGCTGAAGTTTTTGTACCCTGCTCCTCAGTTACGTTAACATCATATCTAAATACTTGGGTATCTAGAAACCTGTGGTTTAATTTCAAGGTAGTGTTCCAGCTCAATTAAAAAAAAAAAAACAAACAAACAAACAAACAAACAACAAAATAACAAAAACTGATGGCAATCTCAAGTTCATAATTAATGGAATCATGTTTATGTATTTTTCTAAACATCGCCATTAAGCTTCTTCCACCAATACCATCTTCACACTTGTGAAAAGACTGTACATTGAAACAAAAGTAAAAAAAAATATAGGATGGTTTCATTAGTGTTGATGGTTCTAGACTACTACGTCTCTCCAATTTTCATACTTACTAGGACGTAGTCACATTTAGAATACAGTTCTGTAAAGAAACACTCCAACTATTTAAAAATTCAAGCTCATCACATGACTATAGAAGCAATTTCATATCACAACACGCATCCTACATTTGCAGAACTGGGCTCTTAAACACTGCTTTCAAACAGGGCTGGTCTTGTTCCTTGTGCACATGCCATACACCACTGGAGTTCAGCAGAATCTATTCATCTGAAATATCAAAGTGTCTGCTTTTGCTCTGTTTGCATTTGCATGTACTACAACATCAGATTTCTTTATATTGATTGTAACAGAATGCAAGGGAAGTTGTTCCTGAAAGACTTCTTTCTTTTACGCTCAATATAGCTAACTCCTATAGGAAAATAAGCGTACACAGTCAAATAAGAAATGGAAGGGTATGCATCAGAGAAAATATCATACTATACACTTATAATTAGATGCATTACAGCTGCTAGTTGCCAAGTCCAGCCAATTCAAAGGGCATGATCGTGTGAAGCTCAAAACAAAGTCTTACTAATTATACGTATGACAGAGCAGGAATTGGGTATTTGAGCTCTCCCTCCTTAATAAGCAACATTAATTTGCAATTGTGACAGTAATGTTAAACTTGAGAACAGATCACAGAAACATCTGTGACTGTGTTTAGAGACTGGGTGTTTCTTCATTAATTTAAAGGCCAAAACTATACCCAGCATTCATTTACAACTTACCTAACTCCAGAGATTGTTTTATCCATTTTTAGTTTTGTCTTAATACATCATCTGACATGATGTAATGTGATATACCAGGTGGGTCTTAGGATGAGCTTGCACTAACTATCAAAACATAATAGACATAGGAAAGATGACAGAAGGATCCTAGCCACATCTCTGATATGCTTTGGATGCAAAACTTGAAAACAGTTCAGCATCTGCCCCTTAATCTCAGACTTTTTGCAAAGAGCTGCAACATTTTATACCTTCACACAACTTAAGACAGTTGCACAGTACTCCAGAAAATATAGTCAAGTACAATTTGTTTTCAACTGTGGATTGTAACTGGAGAGAAAGAAAAGTGCCTTTCATTCAAACCATTCTGGAAGCCAACAGCTTCCAGAACTGGTGCCAGACCAAGTTCTCCCAGAGGTCATTGAGTTACCTCTTTTTCAGCAACCCCAGAAATCCAGCTTCTTGAACCAATTCTCAAGACTCTTAAACACTTTCCCTAAACAACAGGATCTACAGCTTCTATGATATCATTTGTTTTAAAATGAATTGCCTTAGGCCACCACTGTTTACCATAGGTTACTGTACATTCGCAACTTTTAGAGTCTCACAAACCGTGATGCCCACTGTCTCTTCTGTTAGCCTTAATTGAGAAACAAAGACTCGCTTCATTTGCTTTACTAGATGTAGAGACATCTGTGGGCATATTTGATATGAAACAAAGCTGAAATCCGGTTTGGAGTTTTCCCCCTTCCCTCAACTAAGAGCACTGCATCTTCTAAAATGAGATTCTCCAGACAAGCCTTGTTCCTAGCAGAGAAAAAAAAATATCTTAAAGATTCAACTGGAATACTAAAACCAAACAGGATTTCTGTTAAGTCTAAGTCTCACTTTTGTACTGAATAAATAAATAAATAAAACTGGGCTTATGTTTGACCACACATCCTCATTTCTTCAAAAAACAAAACTTTCTCCCTCTGACTTGATGATGGAGGTTGCTCATGTTCAGCATCTCTGCCCGTGAAAACTGCTGGTGATGTACACAGAAGGGCTCTGGGTTTTTCTGACCTTCAGGAGAGGCCTTACAAGCCCTATCTGGAAGAAATCTTTTGGGGGATCACAAAATTTTAACTATGTCTTCAGCTGCTGGGTGATAATTATATGCTAATTATAAGGAATGGAGGAGTCCCTAGAGGAGTCTGTTGGTAAAAATATATTTTTAAATATGTCAAGGAGTGCCTAGAGGAGAGGATAAACGCACCTTCTGGATATACGATACTTAATTAAATACATGAATACTGACTAAAACCAAATAGTTTAAGTGAAATGTTGGAAAGACTTGGCAGTGATGTGCCTTCCATCTTGGAAGCTGCAGATCCTGTATCTGTTTTCACAAGCCAATTAAAAATCAAAAGCCTAATTTTCCTTCTTTATTCAGACAGAGCTCCCATGATCTTTCAGAGAGAACTGCAGGATCAAATCAAATTATCAAATTATGAATCATACGGATTAGGTCATATAGCGATCTGCTGCTGCCACGAGAAAGAAGAAGAAACTGGAACACAGTCCAGCATCCAGATGAAAAAAGTCCTTCTTCGATCAGTCACAAACTACAGAAAGCTCTTCGACAAAATACAAATCCTCCTGAAACTCATCCCACATGAATGCACAACACCTTTCTTCCTAAAGTTCTCTCAAGGCTCACCTCTGCCTATACAGATATTAGCTGGACCAACCAGTCTCAGTTCAGTAGTAGGTTAGGAAAATTGCTATTCTAATGATCATTTTTACTGCAAGATACGTTAAGTGTTCCTTCCACCTTCATCAATCATCTGTGATTTGTCCCATTACATCTTGTAAACAACTAGTACCACAGAGTTAGCAGATGTACAAAGTGTATTTAGTAAGGATGCTACATGTTCCTCCTATGGTTTTTTAAAAAAAAAAAAATCCTTAAAAACAAATTTTTAAATGGGAACTTTAGAGGTTCCAATTCTTACTGGAACAAACTGATGTTCTGCATGTATACATTGTTTGAAGTAAATTAAATTCTTAACCTGTTGGATGTCACTGTTAGCTGGTAAAATACTGGAAGTTGTGCTTTTTTTTTTTTAATTAAAAAGCATTCACAAGAAACAATGACAGAAAGTTTTACTAGATCCTCTTATTCATGCAAGAAAAGCCATTCAACAGTTCCTGCTCCCTACCACATGACAAAAAGTCCCTTACGCAAGACTGTCTGTAATGAGTAAAAATAACTTTACTCACAACTTCCTCAAGCTATTTTTAAATATACTCACTACACTACTACCACATAAATTTTCTTATGTGTTATAGTGTACAGTTATTAAAAATAATAATTGAAATTACTGACATAAAAGTGTCATCAAAAATAATTAAGATGGGACATGACAGGGCTCTTCTAGTTATGTTTCTGGGAGTTCCTCCAATTTCTGGGAGCAGAAAGGAAAAAAAAAGATGGTAAGTTTTTGAATTACATGTTCTCAACTAGATGTAGTTCAACAATATGGTAATTTGGGGCAGTATTTTAAAACAGGTATCATAAAAACTACAAATTTATCTTTAATTGACTTTTCCTTATACCACATTAAATTGCACACCTAGCTCAGAAGGCTTTCTAGAAAACATATGATTTACTAATTCGTAAATATGTAAGTTGACAGTACAAGAGAATGTATACCTTCTGTTACATAAGCATCATACACATTTATGACCTTGCTATAATACCTGTTCAGAGAATCATAACTGTTTAATATAAAAAATGATCTCCTGTTTTGTCAACCATTGATTTCAATTCCAAAAATTCATTGTCTACTTAATCGACGTGTCCTATAACAGATACAAAAAGCACTTAAAAAAAAAACATTTCTCAAATATGTGTGTTTAAAGTAATGCATCCAGTTTAATATCCAAAAGAGATTTCTAAAAAGTACATGTATTTTATACAATTCTGCAATTATTGGAATTTTGAGGATGTGTCAGAGGCATCACTATCAGCCTGGCCAGACAGACAAGGAGGAGAGAGCTCTTTGCTGCAATATCCTGCCACATTTAACTTTTCAGGTAGAGTCTTTGAAGATGAAGCAAAAACAGAACATAAAGGTCCACATCCAAAAAGGCTAAGCCACTCATATACATGTTCTGCTCTGGGGTTTATGAAAAGTCTTATAAAACGCTCTCAATTCACTTTCAAAGGAGTAATGATGTTTGACTCTCGACTCGTTAAAAGAGAGACACCCTTGAACTGATTTTTGGTTATACAATCATGTATTTACTATACTACTTACAGTAGACTGATTAAAAGAAACAAAACCTAATACACGTGTATGATGAGAGACAGAAGATGCATCCAGAATAAAAGACCTCGCTGCTACTTCTGCGCAAAACTGCGTTAATATGCCTCACCCTTGATTCTGCTAGAGACGAGTGCTAGAGATACGAGGGTGGTTTGGCTGACAAGAAATTCAATCACTGGATTCACAGCTGAGGCAGCTTAACAGGAATGTCATTTAGGGTAGTAGTTTTATCACCTGGATACATTTGCTAAGACCTGGAATAAGACCAAAACTGCCTGCAGAGAGTAATAACTTACATCCTCTGTCATCCTAATTCGAATTCAAACCAGCCTCCTACACGCAAAGGGCTCCATAACTGCATTATTATTTGTTTCTGATTAAGAAAAGGACAACACCCACGGAGTGATCCCATCACCTTGTACATAAAAACAGACTATTCCCTTTTGGAGCACTTAAATTCTGTTTTGTTTCCAGTTAATTTCTAACTGAACTTAGTTTCATTCCTGTAAACCTAACTCCCAGGCTAGCTTTCCCAGTACTTCTTCCATCTTGTTGTTATCCCTGTTCCAAAAGCAGCTGATGTTTTGGACAGAAAAGCAAATCTCACTCCTTTTATCCTCCCTTCTGTCAGGTTTTTCACATAGTACTTCCAGACTCATACTGATCTAGTTAATCAGCAAAATAAAGTGCAGTTGACATTCTCTTGCATCCCATGCACGTTACGCATTGCCAAAAATCTAAAGCCCTATTTCCTGAACAGCAACAGAACCCACGGATCTGACTTAAAGCGTGCTTCCAGTTATGATCAAGCAATTCCACGACTGCTTTTCTACAGCACTGATGAATGCTGAAGTGATCAATAACTTCAGAAAATTAAGGCAGAGAGCTCTTGTGTTGTAAAGATTTGGAGACAAAAGAAGTAGAAAGGTACAATATTTCAGAAGAACCATATACAAACAACCCTGTACAAACCAAAAGTAGCTTATATCAAAAAAAAGTTACTGCTGCATCTTGCTTTTAAGGGTTCTTGGCAGTATGCATGAAAGAAAAAAAAAGCTTTTAAATGAAAGAGTTGTATAGACACAGGTCTATAAATCTGATTTCATACCCAAGTTCCAATTTTGTAACACACTATTAAAAATCAACCCTAACCTGATTTAATGGATACCCAAACAAGGGGGAAATTGGATTCCCCAACCGTAACATGCCAGTGACACTGAGTGATACATAAAGGCAGTAAGTCTAGTTCCTGCCCTTAATTCATTGCTTGTGCTTTAATTTCAAACCTGCCCTGGGTATATAAAAAAAAAAAAAAAAAAAAGGGCTAAAAGCTTACTGCAGAGATTGTGCTTTTGTGCTTTAAAGATTTATTGAGATGGGAAAACTAAACAGAAGTGGAAGCGCTTATGATAAACAACACATAAGGACTTGTGAAAAAAAAAAAAAAAAAGCAGCGTGAAGGGAAAAAAATAAATCCAATCAAAAGCAGTCTGTACTGAAGGTTTTGGGTACTGAAAGAAAAAAACAACACTCCTGAAGTGGCACATCACAAGTTTTCGAGCAGGGTGGCTGCTTTCACGTGGGAGACGCCGACGGCCAGCCGGACGCTCCTCCGCCACGCCAGACAGACGGACGGACAGCCCCCGGTCCTCTTCAGACGAGGGAGAAAATCCCTCGGCGTTTCAGCACCTCGCCGCCCAGAGCAAGCCGCCGGGGGACCCTCTCAGAGAGCAGGGGGACAGCGGGGTCGCTGCCGGCCCGGCGCTCACCATGGACAGGGGCCGCTCCCCCGGCTGCCCCCGCCTGAGGCGGCCGCGGCGCCCCGGGGCCCTCTGCCCGCCGCCGGCCCGGCCTCACCTCTCCCCCCCATCCCGGCAGAAATGCCCCGGCCGTCGGTGCCGTTAAGAGGCGCTGATCTGCGCCATCTGTCCCTCAGATTTACCGCCCCCTCCGCCCAGCTCCGCCAGCACAAAGCCGGGGGACACGCCGGCCGCCGGGACCCGCTCGGCTGCACCCCCCCCCCCCAGCCGGTCCCCCCCCGCTCCGCGCAGCCCCGGTCCGGCAGGGAGCGGGACTCGCCCCCCACGTTCAGCACTTCGCAGCCCGGGCCCGTCCCGCTGGAAATCCCCTCGGTACGGGCTGATTAAATTCTAGCCGGGAAGGGATCAGCGGGGCACGGCGGAGCGCCCCCCTCCCCAGCCCCAGGAGGGTCTCGGGACCCGCCGCCGCCCCGCTCCCCACGCGGAGTCCGCTTCGCTACTTTGTCCCCCGCGGCAACAAAGCGGAAGCCGGACCCCCCTCCCCACGGCACCTGCTGTCCCCAAACCGATGGGGGCACCCTGCGGACCCCCTCCCCTCTCCCCGCAGCTGCCCCCGAGCAGGTGTCCGGCACCGCGGCTGCCGCCTTCCCCTTGCCCCCCCCCCCCCCCCCCGCCGCCTCTCCCCGCTCCCCCCCGGTCCCCGGCGGGGAACAAAGAAGCCGCAGCCCGGCCGCGCTTACCTGCTGCAGGGCCGCCAGCAGCAGCAGCGCCAGCGGCGGCAGGATCCGCGGCGGCGCTCCCGCTGCCCGGCACATGGAGGCGACGAGGGGCGGCGGCGGCAGGGCGGCCCCCGGCAGTCCCGGGAGCGCGGCTGGAGCCCGGCGGAGCGGGGCGAGGGGTGCAGCGGGGACGGTCGGGCACCGGCTCTGTGCCCCCGCCTGCCTGCCTGCCCGAGCCGGCTGCCGCGGCGCTGAGCTGCCGCCTGCCGCTCTAGCTCATGGGCAGCGATGCGGCGGGGGGGGAGAGATGGAGAGAGAGAGAGAGAGAGAGAGAGAGAGAGGAGGCGGAGGGTGGGTGAAACTCAGCCCTGGGTCAGGCTGCTTTTCTCTCCCCGCTGTGCAGAGGGTGGGCAGGGAGGAGGAGGAGGATGGGCGAACAAAAGGCTGGGAGATAAGAAAGAAATAGTCGCTGCTGCTGCTGCTGCTGCGAGGAGGCCGGTGCGGCGGCTGTGCCCGGCTCCGTGCCCCCGCCCGGATCGTGCCCGCCTCTCTCCTCCCCGCCGAGCTCAGCGCCTGAGCCCGGGCGTGCCGGCACCGCCGCTGCTCCGGCCCCAGCCCTGCTGCATGCTCTCTCTCTCTCCCCCTTCACTTTCTCTCTCCCTCTTTCTTCTCCTCCCTCCCTCCCTCCCTCCCTCCCTCCACCCCTCCCCCTGCACGCACAGCCCTCCGCCGAAGCGCAGCGATAACAATACCGAGCAGCCTCTGCCTGCCGTGAGTGTGTGTGTGTGTGTGCGCGTGTGTGCGTGTGTGTGTGTGTGTGTGTGTGTGTGTGCTCGCCCGGTGCCTGCCTCCCTGCCTCCTGCTGCTGCTGCTGCTGCTGGCAGCTCCCCCTCCGCCTCCCGTCGCTCCCTGCCGGCCGCACGGCCGATGCAGCGCGGCACGGCGAGCACCGGGCGCTGCCGGCCTCGGGGGGAAAAAAATAATAATTAAAATTTAAAAAAAAATCGCGACCCGCTAACTTAGTGTGCTGAAATTGGAGGGCACAACTTGCTGGGGGGCAGGGAGGGCCCGGCCCCGCGGTGCTGCTCGGGGGATGCCGGATGCAGGGCAAAGCCCACCGGGGGCTCCGGGACGCCCCCGGACGCCGCAAGTTTCGCTCAACTGCTACGGCTTCACGGGGTGCTTTATTTTTTTATTATTGTTTTTTAATTCCCTCCTTTTATTACCCCCCCATCCCCGCTCTCCGTTTTATTCCGAGCTACCTGCTGAATTTCTCAGCGAGTGTTTTCAAAGGCTCTTTGGCCGGCGCTGCAGTCCGCGGGGCCAAATATGCGAGCGTGCATAGCGGAAAGAAACCGGGAGCCTTGCTGGGCGAGCACTTACAGGAGCAAGGATCAGTGCTGGGTCATTTGCAGAGCTGGCAAGGATCTCCCCTCGCCCACAGGTCACTGAGCAAAGTTGTTTTGTGTCCATGCACCAGAGCTCCCAGCCTGGGACATAATAAGGGGAGGATCCGGCCCCCAGACAATCTCGTGAAGTGTCGATTTTAAGTGGTGTGTTGTTTATTTTAAAGCATCTTATTTTACACTCGAGCTTGCAAGTAAAATACTTTCAGTCTCTGCTTTTTTATTATTATTTTTTTTCTCCTTTTCTTCTTTCCCTGCTTTAGAAAATAACGCAAAACGCCATGCTCGGGCTTTGCCAGAAAACACCGGATTTGCTTTTGTGTTTTCTCGGGGACAGGCGGGGTAAGTACAGACTTGCACGATGCCGGTTTCATTAGCTTCGAAATTGAAAATAACCGGTCGCTTGCGAGCTGCCATGCAGCTGTTTACCCGAGTCAGGGAGAGGCAGAAAAAGCCAGCAGCGGCGGGGGAGCTGCGCGCAGCCGGTGCCGTGCCGTGCCGAGCCGCGGCAGCAGCCGGGCCGGGGGCGAGCCAGGAGCAACCTGGGGGCATGCAAAGACCGAGGAGAATCAAGCGAGGAGACACAGACCGGAAAATAAAAACAGCCCTCCCATCCCATCCCATCCCATCCCATCCCATCCCATCCCATCCCATC
>CM021732.1:111897772-111982427 GCA_011075105.1 Heteronetta atricapilla
TCCCATCCCATCCCATCCCATCCCATCCCATCCCATCCCATCCCATCCCCCGCCTTTTTTCCTTTTTTTTTTTTTAAGTTGTAGCCCATTAAATTGTAGCCGAGCCAAGTTATGACAAGCAATAAATGATGGAAACGAAGCCTGGTAATGAGGTTCTGGATTAAAATTCAGCCTGGGACTGGGGGAAAGTGAGCCGGAACGATGCTGCTGATGCTTATATCCAGTTCCCAGGATGAGTTTCTCGAGTTTGCACCTGCCGGAGCATGCGCTCTATCCGGTCTAAGGCCGAGATTTTGCTTGTGCCTGCTTATGAATTGTTGACTTTCCCCAAGTAACAGATTTCTATTTGTACGTTCTGGTAGGTAGACATAATAGTAGCATTTGTTAATTACTCTGTTTTGAGCATTTATTAAGTCTCACAAGTGCTCTACAAAATGTAAAGAGTACAACATAAACACCTCCATAAACCAACTGTCCAATGAGAGTAATCACCTATCACATAAAGGAGCCTAGCCCTCATATTCCCTCAACCCATCCACCCCTACAGGCCTGAAAATAAAATAAAAAGCTCTGCAGCATATCTGGAAGGTTACCAGATCTGAGCTCTGGCTGATGCCTCTTAACGGTTCTGCTGCTGCCTTTAAATTACTTAGCAGAAATAGTAACGCTGGCAGAAAAATTGCTCTTACCAACACTGTTTTACTGAATCTTTTAGTCTTCAACATGTTTCTATCAAGCAGGTGGCTTCCCTCATTTACACAGCTGTAACCAAAAGTGCCCTCCGGCTCATGGAGTTTCCCAGTTCTGGGTGCTGTGATCAAGAGAAACTAATAAAGCAGGGGTGGCTTACTTTTTGAGGCAGAATCTCTGCACTGAATCTTTTTGTGGGTGAGAGGCATATGTCTGGGAGAGCACAGCAGAGGAGAGACTTGGGAGTTGCTCACAGACATGGATGGCTCCTCAGGGCTTCTGCTATTGATCTGTAGGATGAGCCCCAGAAAACAGCTTCTTACAAAAATAATCTAACAGTAATTGGGCATAGCTGGAGATTCGGAGATAGAACTGATACTAGATTGAGATCATCAGTCCTTTTTGCATATATCTTGCAAAAGTCATCAAACGGTGACAATTTCTGGCCAATGCTCAAACAAGTGATTTAGAGCTCAAAGGGTTTATCTCATAACTCAGCCACAGATTGCATTTATGAGTGTATTCTAGGTAGTATAAAATAATGGACATAAGTTAATGTTCAACCTAGGAGATCTCAAGGGCTTCCAGAAAAAAAACTTGTTAAAATTCCATGATTAAGTTGAAGAGAGGATTAGGGTAATTCCCATGTTAGTCATGGAGTTGAGTCTCTCTTTCAACTTGTCCAAATTAATTTTCATTCCTAGGGTTCATAAAAATTCTGTAAAAAATGAATGTTTTCAATTTGGAACATACTAGTGTGCTCACAGCTTCAAATATTTTGAAAAATAAAATAAGTTTTCCCGTGTGGGCCTATTCTTATGCTTAATCTGCCAGGTACTGCCACTACCACTGTCCTTGATTCAAATTATGCAAATAAAGCACTTTACTGAAAATTTAGGCCTTGATCTGACAAACGTTTATACACGAGATCTCAGCAAATTCAGTCACACTGCACACTGCATACCACTGTTCATATGCCTAAATATTTACAAGATGGAGGCCATACTCCATTATTTAGAATTAATAATGGAGGGATAAAGATAATGAGCACAAGTACTTAAGGGCATATTAGTTTACTCGCTTTTATTGCTTTCTTCATTACATCTCACGAAATACCTGTCTTTGATAAACAAAACCAAAACACCTAATGAATAGTTTCTTCATTCCCTGCAATCTCATTTTCTTTCCGAGGACATTCAATTCTTAATAAGGAGTTTTATCACAGTAATGGCGAAAATAGTATTTTTTTCCTACTTCACAAATCCAAAATTTTTAAGGGTGGAGATTTTTTGAATTACAAGATTGTTAATCACTGGCAACACTTGAAAATAACAGTTTTAGGAAGCAGACAATCATGCATGGCTAGGGAGAATGAAGTTTTGTGTAGATAGTGTCAAGTGAGAAAGAAAAAACTGAATGGCATAGATGCCAAAACAGCTTAAATATTTTTCAAATTGGGATAATAAAAGTCTTATTGTTAGTGCTGCTTTCTCTTACTTCAGTAAGAAAAATATGACCCTTTGAATTATGTGCTCTGGGTGCTGTTATAAATTCACAATTTCATGTTGATCACCTATGAGAACTGAAAATAAAAAATCTAATCATTCTTATCTTCTAATCATTCTTATCTTCTTCCATAATCAAGGCAAGTAGTCTTTAGGAAAATAAAAAGTCATAGGAGTAGGTAATATTTACTTGACTATGTCTTGTAATTTATTACAGAACTTAACCAATTTACCCTCCTGGGCTTTCTTGGTGCTATCATTACCTAACATGCAAGTTTCCCCAGTCTGTTTCTTACATTGAGACAATGCTAGACATGGTAAGGTAACTAAAGCTGCAGTAGTCTGTGGGCTGTTCTGCTCAAATTTGAAAACCAGTTAGGTTAAGATGAAAAAATGTTGTATACAGCAGTTCTGTTTCTGCTTTAGCAACCCTCATCAGCATTAATCACTTTCTATGCTATATATGTTTAAATATATATATATGATGTGAAAGAGATTTTTTTTTTTTTTACTTTTTCTGATAAATTATATCTGTCACCACTTATATTTCTGTTAATTGCTAGTACATTTTGCAAAGGATTTCGCTATAGAGGAGATGCTGAGCATATGCAATACAGCTGTGATACAACGTATTTGCATATTGTGTAATTTGCTTTATGTCTATACCCTATGTTTGATGATTTAAGAATCAACATAGTGAAGCTTAGTGTGCTCTTCTATAGGGTCTCATTCTGCATTACTGCCCTGTGCTTTCAAGCTGTTTGGACTGGAGACTTCCTGTTGAAAATCAGGACAAAGGAAAAGATCTTCTGATCAGCAGAGCATCTCTATTCAGAGTCACATATCTTCAACAACAACAAAAAATTATCTTCCAGAACAAGACCCTAATCATTTGGCATGACTGAAAGGATGACAACTTGTAACAAGGGCCTGTGATAATTTCTAGTCACCACAGAAAAAACTTTTATGGTTTCATAGAACCGCTTTAATAGTGAGTGGGCCAATAGAAAGAGTTGGGCTTGCCTCTTAAAAAGCTAGTTTTACTACATGAAACTTTTTAAAATTGCTAATATTTTTACTTATTTGAAGTGAAGTACCTCTTTTTTCTTGATCAGCTTCTCACTGAAATCTAGTAACCATGTTATTGTCTTGAGATCAGAAGTCTCATCTTTTTCAGACTAATGCAGTCTGCAGAGTCTCAGAGATCCTCTTTAGCCATAGCCAAATTTTACTGGCACAATACCTGTTAGTTTCTCTAAAAATTATGTAACACCTTCAAAAAAGAAATGCAAATTTCCCCAAGAAAAACTATATTACTCCTGACTTCCAGGTAATAAAAATTATGAAACTGGAACTCTAATTATTTATGGTAAACCAGCATAGATAATAATTTGCTTTAATGAAACTGTAAGAGAGAACTGCCTTACAGATTGCCTCTTCCATTAATAAACAGAGATTTTAACACCTGTAGTTAAATTTGCCTAATATTTTCTATACTGAAATCTTATTTTCATTTACTATTCCCCCTTCACTTTTTTTTCTTTTAAGTTAACTAGATGAAATTCTCTGTGCTAGCCAGCTGTTTTGAGCCAAGTGCTTTTTGAAAACTTGTGAAAATTTTGTTTTTCCTTTTCGAAGAATGAGATTAAGAAAAATATTTTTGTTATAACATTATTATTGCCATCTCATTGAGGGATTTTACTCTTAGGCTCCAGAGCTTAGACTTTTTGACCTTGGAGGAAGGACAGTTCTTACATTGAGGTTGTGCCTTCTTTAGTCACTGATAAAGTAGACCAAAATCTGGCATTGTTATGGATCTGAAAATTAAGTTTTTTATATTTTCAGAGGAATTTCATATGAAAGAATCCGTCTGCATCTTGTATGCCTCCTATTCCTCCAATAGCTGCTGTATTGCAAAAATTCTGCATACAAACCATCTTCATTGAACAAATGATGTACCCTATTTGGAGACTGCAGGAGTTGCTCTGGTGTTTCCAAGAGTCTCTGGAGTATTAAGCAGCAGAGATATGGTAGGGAGAGATGTCTATTTTCATGTCCTCCTTGCTCCCCTTGAAAGGCCCCAACAGCATGGAGCTGGGTGTGACTGATGTTGTCTCAAAGGGTAACCTGAAGGAGAGGACTGATACAATACTTCTCTAGGATGAGAAACTGGAAATAAAATTGTAGTGCTTTATGATTTACTTGTTCACAGGCTGATGGAAACATATGGCTTCCATCAGTGAAAAAACTGTTGTCAATATAAGCTGTGGTTGCACTTCATAGATACCTCCCTTTGTAGTGGATTATAATAGTGATAATTATGTTTTCCATAGGAAATGTGAAGGTAGAATATAAAGTGGCCCAGCATGATAATATAATTGGTATCCTGTTGATACCATTTTCTGGTTCAAGGAAAGAAAATGCAATTACAAAAAGTGAGTTTTAGATCACAGTCAATGTTCCCAAAAGTTACAGATTAAAATACACATTGTACATGGTTTGTTCCAAGGATGCAAGTTCAGAGACTTTAGAAAATTAGGACATTTTGGATTCAAGCACCTGAAAATTTGTTTTTATTTGAAAAGTAGATTGATAATATTAGTATTCTTATTCAAAGTGTTTACAACCTGGCTGCAGAAATTCACTCCAAATTAAAATTTGACACACAGTGAAATACCTGTGCCGCAATATTTTACATATTTTCAGAGGAATCTGCTGATGAAAAAAAATCTTCCTTGTTTTGAAGAATTTTCACACTAGTAGAACTTCAAAATGGCTTTTTTCTCCGAGGTGATCTTCTGTCTGTTTTGCAGTAATGCACATCTAAAATATCCCTAAATGCTGTATGAATTTATATAACTTGGTCATAATATAAGCTTTGGAAAGTCTCTAAACATTGATTGATGGAGACAGAATACCTTCCTTTGGTTAGAGGAGCCTGGATCCCTGGAAGCATGGAGATCTGGGGTTTGGGCCTCATGACGCCAGGCCCTTCCTGCAGAAAGACAGCAACTCAACATGTTTTGAGAGGGCCGGTTGGAAGGCCGACCTCTGCAGCACAGCTGTGTCTGAAACTGGACTCTTTCAGACAAAAGGAGCTGTTCCTGTGGTACTATGATTTATAAGTCTTCACAGCTGTCCACTTTTTCTCTTCCAAGAGGCCTCCATCCCCAGAGCTGAAGGGAAAATGCTTGTACCTCTCCTCACCAGTTTGCAGTTTGACATGTTAGGTCAAATAGGAGCTAAACTGCTGAAAAGTGCCCCAGAAAGCTACTGATTTAAAAACAGCTGATTTAAAAACAGCAAGAAAAAAGCATTGTTACTGTGAGACCAAGGGGTAGGAGGGCTGCTTGGACTGAGGTGTTAACTGACCGAGTAAGGTGAGCCAGGGCTCCTTTGCAAAAGACCTAAACCTGCACCAGTCCTCCTTATCAACCTTGCTTTACTGCTTCTCACCTTTAGCACCCATGGGAGCTGCTGAGTACTGGTCACACTTGAAAATTTGTCCCATTTTTAACAGAGCTTTGACAGAAGCACTTAGGAGTTGACATGTAGAATATATGTATGTTATTTTAAATGTAGCCCCCAATTTGTTTCTGTGTTGAGGAGCACTATTCAGTACATATGCTGATTTCAAAAATAAAAACAAAAATCTAGGACTCTTTGGTTTTAAAATAAGCTCTCTTACTTTTTCTCCACTGCTAATAGATTGCATCCACTGTTTATATATTCTGAAGTCAGAGGGGAGCGTTTTCATCATTTATTTTGACCTCACAGTAACACAGGCTGAAGAATATTGCCTGGTAATTTTCCCAACAGGGCCAATAACTTGCGCGGAGGCAGGGCATGTTTTTAAGGCAGAGATGGAGGTTTGTTTTAAAGTGACAGAACCTGCCACAAGCCTTGTGTGTTGCAGTTAATTTTTCCCAGTGAATATTGTTCTTCAATAGAAACTCTCACTTCACAAGTCAGTGACAGACACATTTTCAGCCACGCCTGGGCCTTTCTTTGAACCACTTCAGAGAGGGTGCAACATAAGCTGCTGCTATAAGGGAGGCTGTTCACAGCTCCAGAGCTGCAGGCAACAGCAGGGAGCTCAGCAGGGGCTAAACACCCGAGCATTCACTTTGATTTGCAGAAAGAGTTTGCATCCAGCACTGAGCTGCGTACTGCTGCTACCTGGACTGATGCTACCCCAGTGGTATCTCTATTACACAGCAGTTATTCTACAGCCAAGAATAGCATTTTGGAGAAAAAAATAAAAATAAACATTGAAATTGCTTATATGCTTCACAAGGTTTTTCAGGCATCCTTTATGCATGTTTGTGATTTACTTTAAAATCATTGACTGGAAATGTTAGATATCCTAGATTAAATGAACAAAAGTCTATAGGCTGACCTTTCATGTAATATTGGTTATAAAATACTGCTGAAATAATTGCTTCCTGAACTAGGTACTTTTAAAAAAATCAACTTTAATTTAAAAACTACTGATGTTGGAGAATCTAATGTTACACATAGTAGTAAGTTGTGCTGTTAGATGGTTACTCTTTCCTCTAAAAATATCTGTGTCATGACTAGACTGCATTTATCTAGCTTGTCTAATTTCCAGCCATTGACTCGTGTTATTTTTTTCAGCAATAAGCTGAAGAGCTGCTTTTTCATGTTTCTGTTTCCAGTATTGGAACTATAGACCAGTTACCTTTGATAAGTCTGCACTTATCCTCATTAAGCTAACTGAAGCAAAGTCTTTGAGTATTCAATTAAAACATACAGGTTTCCAATCATTTAATATATGTTCTAGTTCTTCCCTGACCCTCTGATTTTATAAATGCTGCTTGAAATACTGGTACTAGCACTGTACAGTGTATTTTACTAGTAGCTGTAGTCATTTGAAAGACCAGAATAATACATGTACCAGATTCCTGTTCAATGCTCCCATGTCAACAAATACAATGATCACATTAATCCTTTTGTCACACCGTTTCTTTGGTTATCAGTTGGCTCCTCAGTCAGAATCACAGCTTACTAAAATAGCATTTCTCTGTCTGAAACACACCCTGCAGTATTTGTTCACAGGCATCTGACTTTTACAGGAAGATTCCTCATTTTCCTTTGCACTGAAGCTTTTGTAAATACATTCTTTGCAGCTCGAGTTCTGGCAGTCTTCCACTTCCATCCCACACTGATCACTTTACATCTCTCTGTATTCTCTCCTCACACTGATTTGGAGTCATCATGACCAGACTGCCTCTACAAGTAAGTGCCCTTGGGAAGCCGGAAGTGCCCCACTCCACTAAGTAACTGAGTTTCCGTGTCCATTAAAGCATACATGTCCCCTTTGATTCTGCCTGAACATGCTCTGGTCTTCTGAAGAGAAGCATGTATAGTCCCACCTCGAGATGAGTCGATAAGTACATGTACAAGATTTTAAGGACTATCAAATAAATGTCTCTAAGTTTGGGCCTCAAGTCAATTTCTAAAAAATTTGCAGTAGAGGAACTGAAGGACAAGGGGATCAAAACAGGACTGATAATATTGGATGTGCCACCATTTTGAGAGCTGGATGGTGTTAGCATCAAACCAAAGACTTGTGTTGTTTAGTTTTCCCACCAAAGCAAGCAAACAAACAAAAAAAACCCCTCCCATCCAAACAAACAACCAAACAAAAACAACCAAATAAAAAAAAACACTAATTATTGGATTCATTATGATTCATTGTTGTGCCTTTGCATTGTAAGGACTAAATGCCATGCCTTGGGTTGATTTGGAGTTTTCTCTGTGAATATTACTTTGCCTCACAGCTATTCTTCCTGGTTCTGTTAACTCCATAGAGTCACAGTGCTGTGTAATCTCCATAAACTTCAGTCTGAACTGAATGACCCTGCTGAGCAGCTTTTAATAGTTTTGAAAAGGGTTTATTCTTTTGGCAGACTCTGCATGTTTCACATACATATCCATACCATGACTCAGTCCCTAGAATCACAATACTGGCTCTTTTTGAGGGGTGGTAGGGAAGCAGAAATCTTACAATTATTGCTGCCAAAGACAGTGTCTTGCTGCATGATGGCCAGAAGCAAATTCCTGACCATTGCTTGCAAATTCAGAGGTGAGACTTTCTCCCTCCCATATTCCTTGAGAGTTTAAACATTTTGGGGTTTTAACTGCTCTGTTTTCCATTGACAGCAACTTCATATTGCAGGTAAACTCAGCCATTCATATTCTCACCCCTTTCAACTCAAGTGAACAAATTGTATGAATGAATACAAGGCTGTAAAAGGTATATCCATTTACAGTTACATTTATTCCCCCAAAATATCTTAACACTCCTGCTGAAGAAAGTGGTGTATCATTTAGCAGGTACTAATTTAGAAGTAATTCCTAAATTTGTTCTCTTGCTGATATCACATGTCCAATGTCAAGACACAGAGGCAAAGAATCCTGTCTAAGAAGTTTTCAAAATATATTCTCCCTAACAGGTCGGTATGACTTGAGTAACATGAGGCTCTCAATGACATAGGAATTTGCTCAGATTAATTCCTGTGATAGACCCTTTCAAAGGTTGCAGGTTTCTGATATCTGGTCTCCCAGTCATCACTGCTCCTACAGAGAATGAGCAAATGGGATTTACATGTGCCAAAGTGTCACTTCAGTATGGAGATGGGATGTGGCTACAGCTCACACTGAGATTTGGGGAATTTAAAGCATTTGTAAGTTCTCAACTTTTCCTCCAAAAATGTTGACCAAATAGG
Source organism: Heteronetta atricapilla (assembly GCA_011075105.1). Taxonomy (NCBI): domain Eukaryota; kingdom Metazoa; phylum Chordata; class Aves; order Anseriformes; family Anatidae; genus Heteronetta; species Heteronetta atricapilla. The sequence goes on from CM021732.1 coordinate 111,906,720, forward strand.
ATTTTGGGAGGAAAAGACAACCAAGCATGTGATGCTTTGCAGAGCAGGGATGCTTACTGCAGTTACAGAGACAGCATGAAAAACAGTGAGAGCATTGGCTCCTGCTTTCATTAGTACACTCAGCTTTTACTGATATTGAGATTTCATAACATAAATGGCCTAAATCACATTACAGAGACATTTCAAACTTGAATAGAGATTTTTAAGACATTACAAACTGCTTGCTCTTAAACGGTTGCTGCAGAATGCTATTAATTTTGCAGTATATTTTATACTTATTTGTAGGTGTAATAAAAAAACCCTTAAAGCTAAGATGCACAAACTTCAAGGAAGAGAATCTCTACTGTGCCTGCGCAGATAGCTAGCATTTCTCTTTACTATTCCAGCAGCTGGAGTGCTTGTATGGTTGGGAGTAAGAAGAGGAAAAGCTCTTGATAAAGAGCACCCTTGTGCATCTTTCGGGTTGGCCTATTGCCTGTTTTGAATAAGATCCTTCTATACCCCAGGAAAGTCTTGTCTCTTGGTAGCATCCTTCAAAGTAAGAATAGCTTTGATGAATGCAGAATGCTATTAGCAACCATCTAATTCCACTTCTTTTCTAATACCCCCCCCCAAAAAAAACAAAAACAAAAACAAAAAAAAACCAAACCACACAACCACACAAACAAAAACCTAACATTGCTGGTCAAATATGAAGATACTATCACAGAAGCCTTATGTAGGAGAAAATAACTTCAAATACAGCTAAGCCTCTCAAAGGAAGTCCAAAGAAATCCCAAGGTAGAAGAGTAACTGGAAACAGTATCTCAAACTGGGGGGTGGGGAGAGAGGGGGAAGGGATGAAAGGGGAGGGGAAGGGTTTTTTTTTGTTGTTGTTGGCACTGATATTATTACAAGGGGGACACTAAGTGCCTGGATAATTTCTGTCATGATGCAGCTTGTATAATAGAGGTAGCTCTCTTCCACTGAGATGCAAACTGATCTTCATATGAAAAGAAAGAAGAAAAGATCTACTTTGGGGATTATTGAAATTACTCTAACAGAGGGCCATGAAGGTACAGCTAAGCAAATAGTTTCTTATGCCAAGACCAAGGGACCAAAACAGAACATTCTGACTCCTTACAAAGCCAGAATGAAGAAAATGAAAGGAAAAATTATGTAAATGGACATCTTCAGCAAAAGGATGATTAGCATGGCCCCGAGTTCTACCACCATCAGTACTAGGAACACCATTTCAGGTAACAGCTGTAGGACCTTTCCACAGTGATCACAGGTCCTTTCCACACATCCTTGGGAAAAATCCAGCATTTAACCATAAGTGGCCCAAAAGCACTTTCCATTTTAAGACTAAGCAAAATGAAGCCAAAATATTCTTTCTTCTGCCTGAAAAACCTAGGGAAAGCACCATATGCTGGGGAACTGAAAAGAAACCAGATCTTTCCTACTGAGGTGTGAAATCTTAGGAGCGTTAATATCCAGATTACACAGGGAGCAGATTTGCCTTTGGGCACTGCTGGAAATGAACCCCAGTTCTTGGCAACATTGATGTTTCCATATTAATGTTAGTGAAACTTCCTTAATAATTGATGAGGCCTTGCAGCAACATTAAAAAAATAAATAAAATAAAAAAAAAAAAAAAAAATCCTTTCCTGTAGGATTTTGGGTCTCTACCTTGCTGAAGATTGGACAAGTACAGCCTGCTGAGAGGTCTAATGAATCAAGAATGCAACCATACAGCACCATTCATAGGCCTCTCCAAACAGCCAAAGTTACTGATATGACACAACAGTACTTCTCCTTAGTGCACTTCTGCTCTTCACTATGGTTGCTCCACTGTGATCTGCTCATACAGCTCAAGACAAGCAATCAGCAGGTGAAGGGAGCTTTCTGATGGTGCTGAGACATGGGAACATCTCCCCTGTGCATATGCATAGAAAAACAGCCTTTGTCATCCTGAATTTTGACTGCTGCTGTAGGGTATCCCACTTTTGCATCATTGCTTTGGTCCTCGTCACTGCAGGTGCCTTATCTCCGCAGCAGAAGCCAACTAGTAAAAGCTGCAGTATGCTCAGCCTGTTACTAAGCCAGATGACCATGATGTCTGAAGCTGCGCAATGCCACAGGATGACATTCATCTGCTGTAAACTTCCAGTTTCAAAGGCATCATCCTATTTGTATTAATAAGATTTATATTCCCATAATTAATGAAGATTCCTTCAAGCATCCTGACAGCAGTTCAAAAACAACTGGCAAAAGTAATGGATGTCACAAAAGCAATGATGAGAGTGTTAGTCTCAGCTGCAGTTTGAAATTCCTGTCTTCAGGGACTATTCTGCACTGTGGGAAAAAAAATAAAAAATAGAAAAGCTGTAGAGGGTCGGGGTGTGTGATGGAACATCACACTACAGGGCATCTTCCCAAACAGCTGAGGGGCACATTTGAAAAATTGTGGTACTATGCACATGCAATTACATTTCATTAAAGATGAGACTTCTGTAAGCTGTTGTTGCAAAGTGATATGGACACACTTGTGTTTGATATTCCTAAATTGTTGAGCTTAGAGTAAACTGGTTTATCTTATGCATGGCTATTTAGAGGTGCAGCCTCAGAAAGGTGTCTGTAAAGTATTTCCTCAGCTGGTCTTACTTGACATTCTTTGTTTAAACCTATATCAAAAAGTATTTAACAGGTAGTGAAGAGTTTATTTTAGCAACTGCCATGGCTTTCCCCTGCTCCATTCTTGTCTAAAATCTGGACAAAGCTCTATAAACACACACTACAGAATTAAGAATGGAACTAAACTCAGTGCAACTTAGTGAGACCATAGGAGCAGTCAGTCAGCATGTTTTTGCACCACATCTTTCCAAGACAAATTCTGTTTGAAAAGAGTTACGTCAGTGTTTAGATCAAAATAATCTACATTATCCCAACCATATGAAGTCATGATAGAGTACAGTGCCAATGCATATTAAGAGGTTTTTGCACAATTTTAGCTAAAATTTAAACATTGCCAGTGTGAACGGAAGGACAACATTAATTATCTTCATGTCATGCTGTGTCTGAAAGAAACTTCTAACACAACATGTTGAATATAATATCAATGAAAGATTTTGTTTGTTTGTTTCAAAACAGAAATGGTAAATGAAATAATAATCCTGTTACCACAAAGCTCTCCACCCAGATAAAGATTCAACTACATCCACCCCTCTCCCCCCGCAAAAAAAGAGTAAAGAAAAACTCACTTGTAAAAATAAAATAAAAAAAAAAAAAAAAAACTTTTTCTATTTGTGTTAAACAGAATGCTTGAAGGAAGAATTAGAAATATAACTCTGGCCAAACAATACATTCATCTATCTACACAGGTACTATAGTTTTACAGATCTCTAAGCATCTTGGAGTCAGATCTTTTATTCTTTGTTTGTGGAGAGGCATACAGAAAAGATGGAAGGGATATCTCTTTAGTTGTTACAGAGCAAATAAATCCTAAATAGTTCCTAAATAAACAAATACATTTTATTTGTATTTATATTCAAGGCATTGAGCAATATCTTGTCAAGTATCCTGCCAACAGTTCAAATATGGAACTGTCAAAACTGCTCCTGTAGTCCCACTGACGTCAGCTGATTATCTGATAACATTAAAGCTAGGAAGACCTCAGAGGCTCAGATAAAGGAGTCTGCCCTTGATTTACATTGTTGCCTTTTTGGCTTTTTGTTTGTTTGTTTTTGTTTTGTTTTTGACTGATAATTCTCCGTTATGAAAATTTTAAGTTTCCATAAGTGTTAAATCAAGCCCTGTATAGACAAATAAAAAAAAAAGTCAGAAATTGTAGACCCAATAGGAATTAGATACTTGGGTACCAGTTTGCTTTGACTCGCTGAAGAAGCTGTTAGGATGGACTTGCTAATAAGATCCAGAAATCACTGGGGAAAAAAATATAAAAAAGAAGCAGTGAACATTTTTAATGTATACTAAGTGGTCACATTTGAACAAAGCTTTTCATCACTGAAGCGCACACACACACACACACACACACACACACACACACACAAGAAAAAAAAGTTTGCTGCTAGGAGTGAGTCCATCGACTTCACATGTTTTTAAATTTGGCCCAGTCTGAGACTGCCATTCCTCTACCTCCTACTGAAGAGAATGAACACTGTGCCGTCTCCTGTGTTGTGCTTTATTTAATCATCCTTTTTTTCACTTGTCCTGATCCTATATGCCTAAGATTTATCCTAATTCCTTGAATTCATGTTAATTTCCATAGAACTCCATTGATTTCACCTCTTAGTTTCTGAGAAAATGTTCCACAAGGAACTGGCTACTATGTTATTAAGCAAATACAGACAAGGTGATCAAACCTTGACAGCTGGCAGGTATTGAAATCTTTGTTTCAAAGATTCCTATAATTTTGTTTGTTTGTTTGTTTGTTTGTTTTAATCAATCTAGAAGTGGCGTATTGATAGGTGATATCACAGGCAATCAATGTATTTACAGAGGAAGATACAGAATCTCTAGTATTCATTATTCAGTGCTCCAGCCACTTATATGTGTGTATATGAATTATGTGCAGTATTACTGAAACAAAAAAGTACATTATGAGGCAATTTTCAAAGACTGATGATGATGACAGTATGTGCCCTTTTAACTGAAGATTATTTTTTATTTCAGGTCTCTTCAGTAAGAGGATAATTCTGTAAAATAACAAAGTTAATCGTAGTTAGCACTGAAATGATAAATAAAAGATTTGACTCTCTACAGAAGGCTATTTTTTCAACTGATAAAAGGGGAGAGATGTCTGACAGAATAATGGGATTAATTTTAAAAACATGCTTAGCTTTGGACATTATGTCCAAAGACAATGACATGATTACTGTTGCCTTTAAAGAAAATACAAAAGTTTAATTTTAGGGAAAACACTGGAAATACTAAGACAGTAGGCATTTGATTGGCTTTGAGGACTTAATAGACAGTTTAGTTACCTTTCAAATTGCTGGCTGACAAAACAAAGGGTACATTTGAAACAAGTTTTCTGTTGTTCACAATCTCAGCTACTACTGGCTTTACTGGAAATCGTACTGTTAATATATTTTGTAATAAATCTACATTTTCTTGAGCCAATTGTTTTTATACCACTAACTTTTCCTACCAAGCAATGTAGTCAGGCAACACTCAGACACTTTATTGTGCTGATTAAAGAAAAAAAAACTTGTTCATGTTTTCTGAAGATTTTCTTTGAAAGTGAGATCCTCATCACCTTGAAATTAATTTATTTTCAAACAATGTAAAGAGAATTTTGTCACATGAACACACAGCTGTTTTCAAAGAAGCATTTGCATGTTCACACATTGAAGCAGAGTAAAGATATTATAGGAAACTATTTTGAATTTCCTGACCTTCACAGAACTAAGGTTCCAACCTTAATCAGTGCTAACACAGTTTCTCTCCCCACCCATCTTTTCACAATAAAATAAAATTTTATTTGAATATTGTTGAGTGTGTTGTAAAGTCCCAGAAAATTGAAGTGGCAACTTTCCAGGACCTGACTGTGCTAAGGGAAGAGATAAATTATCTTTCTTGTAGGAGTGAGAGATTGCTTCATGTTTAAAACCTCTCTTTCTCAAATGAAACACAAGCACTTGGATTTTGCACTGTGACCTCCCTTCCTCCCTTCAATGTCCATGAAGAGAATCACATAAATGTCAGCTAAAGTGGGCCTTCAGATAGGATGGGCTTTGTAAAGAGTCTCAGTGAGAGTGAGGGCTTTGCTATCTTAAAAACAAAACAAACAGAAAAAATGAACAAAACACATTGTCAAAAGATGTTTTTGGGGACAGGTGTATTATTATTCATTGCAGCAACTCAACTCTTCCAAGTTTTGTTGTTTTAAGCAAAAGAAATGTTAGGAACATTTTAGATTAATATTAATATAACTTCTAGCTCAGAAACAGAGGGCATTCATAACATTTAAAAAAAATGAATAAAGTATGCTTTGAAAATTATTCTTGTCATACCAGAAATATAGTTTTATACCAGACATATACTTACCCTGCAGAACTTGTCTGTCTTTCCATATGTAATAACAGAGTTCTAACATTAATAAACAGAAACCTAAGTAATATAAGCACCTCTACACAGAACATTAACTGCAATGCTAGCATTCCCTTTCATTGTTAAATTTTTAATCCAAATGCACATGAGACAAAATAAATCATTCTATATAACTGCAGAAACCTTTCTCCCCCAGATTCTTTTATTTTCCCCTCCAAGACTTTTTCATGCTGTTTTAGTGGTAACATAACATGCTAACTTCTTTATGCTGCAGTTTGCTGATAGGAAGTTTTATTGTACATGTTAATATAGGAAAGCTACAAGAAAGTTGCTTGATCTTCTTCCAAGTTTTAAATACCAATTTTAAGCAGCAATAGTCTCATTCACTAATTACTGTTTATTTCTTACATGCTGCTGTATTTTTCCTTTTCTTATTTTCTCTCTCTACCACAGCTGAGTGTCTTTAATTGCAGCACAATTTTTCATTCTGTTCAGGTCAGTTTTATTTCCTTCTTCTCCTCAAATGTAGCATTATTTATAGAGAAAAATACTGATTGCTCTGTTATTTTTGGCTTTCAAAAAAAATAGGCAAGTATTGTGATAAAACTAAGGTTAAGGTTATAAAGAAGGCGTGGACCAAAACTGTAAAAGCTGCTTAGCTAAAATGTTTTTTTGCAAGAGGTTTTCTTCCCATTCAAGCAATAATTCTCAGTGATGCAAAGTTGGGATCTCATTGCTAAAGCAAAACAAGCAAACAAACAAACAAGACAACAACAAAACAGAGCCAAACAAAAAACAACAATTATTCTTTTTATTAACAGGCTAAAAAAAGAAACAGGGGGGCAAAATATTTTTTTTATTTTATTTTTATTTTTTATTTTCCTACTCTTGTTCTAGATGCTTTAAATGTGAAACTGCCATAGTGTTCTACTTCCACATATTCTTCTCATGTCTTCTCTTCTCTGCCGGTTTCTCCTCTGACTTGAACCTCCAGCCTTTCCATCAACTTTGTCTCTAAAGTCAAGAAACGGAAATGGAAACATTAATGAAGTTTTTGCTTCTATTGCCCAGACTCATGGTCTCTTCAGGCATCCTCATGGCTTTTCTAGCACAGCTTAATGCTTCAAGGGAAAAGAATAAGCTTCCCTGTAGCTTTAGTGTCAATGAACTGAACTTTAATTACTCTGTACATTCTTGAGGGAAAGAAGCCCTCTCTCATTGTATACTTCTATGTGTCTATGTGTTCAAAGGACATCCAGCAAAATGGGATCTTAACCCAGAACTGAATCTAAAAATTGGTCACGAGATAATCCCAACAAACTCATGTTTATTACGTGCTCTGTGTTCATTCCCTCTCATAACTTTCTTCTCTGAATCATTTTTCCCCACCTCTTTCTGTTTCTTACACTGTATTCATAATGCAGTGAAAACTCAAGGTATTTAAACCAAAATATTTAATAAACCAGTACTTGATAAACCAATTATTAAGCCCTCCCCTTTTATATATCTAAAAGATATTAATGATAGTAATAAGACACTACTGAGAATTCACATGGAAGGTAGAATGTAAGTGCAGCATAATAATGAGCCTCTTAGCAAAACTTCTTTTGACATGTTTATATTATTGACACTGCATTCCATGTTCCTACTGAGTTTAGGACCTTTTTGTTCTGAGCACTAAGCAAGCAAAGAAGAAAAATAATTCCTAAGATAATGAGGCTAGTTTAGACTTGGCAGAGGGAATGAAAGTAGGAATTTATTCTTCATCTTGAAGTAGGATGGTAAAAAAGGATTGTGTACTCTCTATTGTTGAGAGTATCTTTATCCTGATAAGACTTGGCTTATGATAATGATACTACAAAAGATATTACAGTTGCATAAACCTGTTAACCAAAAAAGGAGGCTCTGTAAATGGAGTATATGCTCTTCTGTGTATTCTTAAATTTAAAAAATACCAAATTTCAGAGAAGTCAGTAACTAAGGAGGACTTTTCAGCAATACACTATCACATAGTACTCGAAGCTTAATAAACATTGACTTATGCTCTTAGAGGTCTGATAAGTACTTAAATTACAGTTATTGTTGGAACACTCTGCTGAGGTTGTTATAAAAATAGATGTAACTGCCAAAGAAAGTTCTCTTGAAAAAAAAAAAAAAAAGTTACACATAAATTTCACATAAAATATTTTTGGTAGCTGACTGAGTAAATACTGCAGAACACCCATTAAGAAGCTTGAAAACCTCTGCTACAATTTTATATTAATTTGTTGTAACATTTATGTTAAATAAGCCTCTTTAACCTTAACTCTTTAAAATACCCTCAAGCCAGTTAGATCTTCAGTCCCTTTACCATCTTCACAAGAATACTGAGAACTTAGAGCAGCTTAGTGCAAGTGTAAAAGATTTTGAAATTCCTACTTTCCTCTGCTCACAAGGCTGCAGTAGAGGACAGGTTTACATCATGGGGGAAGAAAAAACTTGTACAATGGCAAAACAATTAAGCTTAGTCTCACAATCTGACTGAAATCTATCTTTTTCTAATTGAAAAGCCAACAGTAAATATTAGTCCTTTCCAAGCAGTAGTTTCTCTTTGAATCATTCTTCCCATCTCATCACCTGACGTGTGAGGGATTTTTGTTGGCACATGCAGTAAACAGAAGAGATGCTTAAGCTAAGGTTGTGATGTGGAAAGCGTTGACTGAAGGAGATAGGTATAGATGCTAGAAATTTTTGTCTGCTTGTGTCATTTCGTAAAGCTACCAAGACAATTAAGTCACAGGATTTGTCTTAATAATAATAATAATAATAATAATAATAATAATAATAATAATAATAAACCAATATTGCCACTATACAAGGACAGATTGCCAAGTCTCTTCTAGACAGATATTTTTCTGTTACCCAGTACAGCTTTACAATAAAAATTAGGAGCAAACAGCAAACATGGGATCAAAAAGAGATATTCTTTCCTTCTAAGGTTGAGGTAGAATAAACAGCAAAATTATTCTCCTTTCCACACAGTGCATAGTGTGATCAGAAGTATTCCTTTCTCTTCAAATTTCACAACTGTTGATTTTCAATTCAAAAATCAATTTTTAACTCAGCAGCAATATGGTTTCCTCTTCAATAAATATTAAACCCAGAGATTTTCCTTGAGTTATGGATTCTTTAATGGTTGAACTGAATAATTATTAAGTCCTAGATGATTTATTTGGTTACAGAGTTTTTTTTATCATCATTGCTTCAATGGCTATTTTGCTATTCCGGCTGCTGCAGATGTGTTATAGATGTTTCTGTAATCTCTACCCAGTCACATGCTGTTCAACCCTTGCCAAAATTGTCTTCACATTTTCCACTAATAAAATCACAGAATAGAGAAATTGTCACATTTATAGTGTTACTATAAATAATAATCCCTTAAGATTTAATATACTGAAAGGGCAAATAAAACAACGGCTTTCAAGATGGCTGAGGCTGTGAAACTTATCTTTAAAGACTATTTTTTTTTCTTTTCATTGCTATTCTCACAGACTTTGCCATCAATTCATCCTGTCTGAAGAAAACATAAACTGCTCAACAACAAAGCAAAATTAAGGAGATTTTCTAACTCCTAAAAGAGATTAAAGTATATTCAATCTCAAGAACATTAGTTAGGAAGCCTGCTTTACTCACATCTTTTTCATCCTTCCACCCACAGAAAGAATTGTAAAAACTGAATTGTGTAGACACTCTATTACTCTGAGGAAAAAAAAGAAAAAGAAAAAAAGAAAAAGTTTGCATTTGGAGATCAGGGAGGTGTGCACAATATCTTTCTCTATATCTTATTTATTTATTTATTATTAAGTACCTATATGGTAACATCCCCTAAAAAGTACTAATATTACATAAAGAAAAGAGACTTGAGGAGGTCTGTAATTTATTCTCAGTAGGAAACAAAAAATGTACATTCTCTAGGGAAGAGAATGCTGAGGGGATGAAAGAACATTGTTTCTTCCATTAAACAGGCTGGTTGTATGTATCAAGAACAGAGTGGAGCATGGCTCCTCTACCAGACGGTCTACTCCTGTACACTGCCCAGTGAAGTGTGATGTGTGATGTGTGACCAGCATCACTCCACCATGAATGTCTTTGCAAAACAGAACAACAAGCAGCTGTCTGAAAATGTTTAGGCTGTTTCCACAAAGTATAAAAAGGGCACATCCGTAAATTTTATGGACTGGGTACAAACTAGTCAATGTTCCTTTTAAGTAACTGGTACAGAAGATCCAACTGTGTTGTTATGGTTGAAGGACAAACCATGCTTTAGATCCTGCTTGGGTGTCTTTAGGACATTTGTCAAGGGAAAAAATTAGTTTCCTTTACCCCTCACAAAACATGAAGCCTATATTAGATCTGTATTCTCAGCATTATGGGCACAGTCTCACTTGGTTCAAGCAAGCCTTTCCTGCCAAAGAACCTGTGATCAGCACACAGGGTAAAAATGATTCAAAGTGAAGCATTCATTTGAAGAACAAAGAAAATGAGGAAATAGAGACAAAAAAATAAATATACATACATATATAATGTATACATATAACTTCTCAACCACATCTTAATTTTTACTTTCAAACCTCAGTAAGTCAATTTCGACCCAGTTCTGGTCTGGTAAAAATACACTAAGCTTCTGCAGTGTATTTCATTGAGCTAGTGGTAACTTCACAGTGATACAATCTCAGCCTTAGGTCAAGAGGATTAAACTGAGTGACACTTAGAGCTGTTCAACATACTGTTTCATCCAGTTAGTGGATGTACATGTGTCTACCTCTAAATCTTAGAAAAAGTAGGACAGAAAGACATGAGAAACCACTCCTAGAGATCCCAAGCTTGATTTTTAAATAAATGATAATTGTAATAGTATTTCTATTGCACAGAATCAGCTCTGAGCAACCTTTTTCTCAATTAAACACTCTGAAATATAGGTATATTATGGAAAAAAAAAGAAAACAAGAAAAAGATTTAAAAAAAAAAAAATCTCTGTGAATTTGGTGTGCAGGGATATTGCAGTTTTTAAAATGAAACTAAAATACTAGATGGTGGACTGAGTGTAGTTCTAAATGTTAAGCTATGTGGACAAGGTGAGACTAGAATGAGAATAATTCAGAATTTAGAAAATCTGACATGCTAAGGAAGACTACAAAATCATGAGATATTTTCCATAAAGAAGAGAGAGAGGGGAAAGGACATGATTATGAACTCAAAATATGTAAAGAGTTGCTTGAAGAAGAAATTGATTGTTTTCTATACTTGGAGAGCAATATGGCATAAGAAACAAAGGAATGTGTAAGGAATAGGTAAGAAATGAAGGCCTCCCAGGTATCCATGTCTTGTAGCAAAGCCTGGTGGAAGGCAGTTACTACCCAGAATATAGGAAGATCACATTAAGGACTATCTAGATAAGCTGGATTTATGGGACTGTGTGTGATAGCTCAGAGGGTATTAAGCGACCTGGTCACCATGAGACTCCTATTTGTCATCTTTGAACTTGTGTCTTACCAGCATTCCCATTTGCAGGTGCAATGAGAGCTTCACTATTTCAGAACTTGAAATCAAACCTAGGGCACAATTATTGGTATCCATTAAGTTGTCTGATGCCTAACATGTTAAACTCTAAGAATTTCTCCACTTAGATTCCTGTAATTACTTTAAGTTGACACGATGCTATTTGTGAATATTAACATGATACTACTTATGAATATTCACATGCTACTTATGGATATTTGCATTATAGTAAAATGTGCAGTAAATATATTACCAGGTGAACGTTTTGTTTCCCATTCCTCATGCCCCGAACTGGTTTCCTGACCTCTTTCGGTTCACAGTTGAGGGGCAACAGTAGAGAGCATTTCCTGTTCCCTCATCTTTATTTTTGAGTTTTCCAAAGATGAGTCAGTCTGGTCTAGAGTTGTACCTGAAGCAGTAGGCTGAAAGGCAGGGGATATTAGCTCTCTGCTAATTTGCCTCTCTGGCTGCTGAGCCAAAGCACACTCACAGCTTCCTAGCTTGGAGTTCAGCCAAAATGAATCTGTGACTACACTTATACGAGCAGATACACACTTCAACATTTAATTCCTTTTTATGAACATCATTCTAAAAAACCTTTCCTCTTTTAGCATAGGAAGCCACTGTCTTTATACATGGCTTAGCATCAGTGTAGCTGAAGGCAATGGGAAACAGAAGCCATTTTGAAAGAGCACAAGTCTTTGTGTTTTGCTGGAAAAATGTGTGCACCAGCTTCTAATGAAAGTAAGTTTCATCCCTGTGTTTTTATTGTTATTTTCAAAGGCTAACTATGTGCTTACTTTACTGAATCTATTCTAAACAGATGCAAGGAGGGTGGGATAAAGAAGGGTGAGTATGTGAGTGTGTATTTAAATGAAGAATTGCACATTAGAGCAAGTGTCGGCTGTATGGTCCTGCAGTGGAGTTCAGGGAGCTATGAGGAAGCCCAGAGTGCAAGCCTCAACCACGTGGGCTCCTATGCCACTAGAAAGAGAAAGAAAAAGATGCTTTCATCTGTCTTTAAGAATCGTTCCTTCTAATAAACTTTCCTCTGAATATGAAAATCCAGACAGATGCCTGAGGTTATTCCATGATTTCACTGGACATCAGGCATCAGAGATGAGGTCAGTTGTGTTCCTCGGCTGTGCAGAGCTATTCCTTAATTTTCAGGTTTAACTTCTAATGTTTTTATTCGTATATATTTAAGTTATTTTTTGATTATATTATTTATAAGGTTTTGGGGCAGATAAATACAACAACCTTGTTCTAACAAATTTTGAATGGGATTTTCCATCAGAATCCCTTCCCATGGAAGATGGTGTTTTGACAAGAATTTGACAGTTTCAGAAACTGTAAATCAAGGTTCTTTGTCTAGAAAACAATAAAATCAATCATTTTATGATTCAAAATAATGTTTCAATTACAAGTTTAAGTTAATTAAATAAAATCTTAAATAAATGGCTGAAATTGGATTGTTGACTGAATTGCTTAAAATGAGCTAGACTTTACTGAATATTCTTGAGATCTCATTTTTTTCTTGATTTGGGTGAGAAAAGATGAGAAAATCTTGACCTTTTTTCGTGATGATTAAACTGTTTCCCATAAGGATTTAATTTCTAACAGTTATGAGAATATGTTTTAGTATAGATTTCAGATATACACTGTCGACCTTAACTTGCTTTATTGTAGGCTTCTATGGCAAATTTATTAACTGACACCAACACATTAAAACTTAAAAGGAGGCCATATTGTAAGCTAACCACTTATATAGACAAATTGAGGCTTAAATTCTGTCCCAGCTCCTGTTCTCCGTTTCACCTCCTAGCACTTCATTAAATGAAATGATTAACATTGATCACATGCAGCTGTACAAGAAAGTGGCAAGATTTGTAAAGGACATTGTTTCATGTGGTAGCTTACATCATAGTCTCACAGTCACTCCTAAAATCATAGAAACATAGAATATCCTGAGTTGGAAGGGATCCACAAGGATCATCGAGTTCAACTCCTGGCACCACACAGGACCACCCAAAAATCAGACCCTGTTCCTCAGAGCATTGTCCAAACACTTTAACTCCAACAGGCTCAGTGTCATGACCACTGCCCTGGGAAGCCTGTCCCAGTGCCTGACAAACCTATTGTTGAAGAACCTTTTCCTAATATTCAACCTGAATCTCCCTTGTTGCAGCTTCATGCTATTCCCTTGGGTCCTAATACATACATATTTATATAAACATATATATAATGACAAAGTACACTCCACAAAGTATATTCTGTTTACCTGCATGGCCTTTGCCATGCTTAGATTCACCTTCATTTGACTATACTTCATTCATGAGATGATCTGATTGCCAATCCAGTGATTACAGATGAAGTAGAGCTAAATGTTTACTTGAAAAATCAGCTTTATCTCTGCATTTCTTGATTTCTCCATAATACTGATATTTTAAAAGCAGCATTTCTTGACAGTAGTTTTTGTTAGAAATTGTATTCCTTTGCTACTGGAAATATAACCACTAACTCAACATATCCATTGTGTGATATAACTCTATGTACAGAATACTCACGCTATGGACAAATATCAAGAATTATCACACTGTATTTCCCATTATAAATTGTAAAGATTCAAGGTTTGACAGAGTTCAGACATGTCAGAGGGGAGAGTTAATGAAATATAGGTGAGCAAATAGGAGAGAGAGGAAAAGGTTAGAAAATGATGCAGATAATCTTAACACAGATGAAGCAGTGTGGGGCAGCAGTCATTTGGTGCCAGTAAACTGCAGCACTGTCCTTTTCTCTGTTTCTTCTGGATGTGGAAGAACATTTCAAAGAGATAACAGCATAGCTGTTTGAGGAATATATGTTTTTGACACCCCTTGATTGGGACTGTACTTGAGAACAGTTTACATGGATCCAAACGTATACACTTAGTCATATACGGGTGTATATTATGCATATGTACATACATACAGGTATATGTACAGGGAGAGACATGTAACATGTAGTTAACTACATATTTAGTATGGAATATTGTTCAACTTGCCAGAGTAAATATGATCACAAATTTGATCACAAATATGATCACAAATTTTATCACTCCATGTCATCTCTCTATATATGGAGCATACTGGAAAAAGCAACCAAACACCCAAACAAAAAAAAACAACCAACCAACCAAAAACTATTTTTTTTTTTTTAATCTGAATGGTGTGTAAGATATAGTTTGTCCTGATTAATTCCATGTCAGTACAAATATGGCCTGTACTTTAGCTGGAGAATTTTTACTGTGAGTGGATGGAAAATGATGTATGGAACAGAAAAAACAAACAAACATAGTTTAATTTTTTATTATATATATTTTTTTAAGTCACAAGCAGAACAGGGAACATAGACTGTTGGATAAAAATGCAGTTAAAAAAGTCTCTTTTGATTTGTAAACTGAGCAGATTTAATCTGGAAATCACCAAGGGAAAATAAATACAGTGCATGATAGATGGAATTTTTATAGTGTAATTTTTTTTCTGACCAGAGTTACACTTTAACAGTTCTGCTGACAAGATAGACATTCCAGAGGAGTCTTACGCCTCACAGAATTTTAACTGCAAGCCTTTATACTTAACACGTATCTCCTAAGGCAATAAGACGCATTGCAATCAACACTAACATCATTTAAACCTGCGTCAGCCAGAAAATACAAGTCTATGTCAGTTGTGATTGCTGCCCATTAATGCTATCCTTCATTATTATACTACCTATTATTTTATCACTTGTTATTATACCACCTATCTCTAGGTGGTATGAATGCAGTTTGCATTATCCAGTAGATGTAAAATGAAATTATATGCTCATAGAAGTGTTATTATTATCATTTCAAAGTCATGCAAACTTGTTTTAGTAATTAGTCCCATATGGGAAAGGAGTCTAGCAATGGTAACTAGAGATTTGTAGGACATGTATTTGCTGCAGTAAGGCAATGAGAATAAGGGGAGAGCCTGAGGGGTGATAATTTTTAGAGGAAGAATACAGCATGAGAAATGACAGTAGAAAGTAAAAGAACAGAAAAGGAGAGAAAAAGAAACGTGCAAAGTGAATACTGGCACTAAATCCAGCAGAAGTGGTAGATGAAAAAAGCAGATATCCAAGGGAGTGAATAAGCCTTTAGTTATCCATAAGTGGTCCCATTACCAATTTAGAATTCATTACAAGCATTAGCATGGCAGCCATCAGCATCGTTTCTGGAACCTCCCTAAATGCTTTCTTTCATCCTTGTGAAAACCTCCAAAGCATAGCAATACAATGTGACTGGCAGCGAGCCAATTCATAGCTTCTCAGCTGCATAATAAAAACAAATTTATACTACCAGAGGGCTGAAAAAGTGGGACCAGGCCAGGGTCACTGTAATGGGCAAAGCTGAGATGCGAAAGAGCCACTGGGAGGGAAGCTCATTCCTGCTCTGGATGACAGGACAGACTTGTGCTCCTCTGGAGGGCTTTTCATCCCAGGCCTCCTGCTGGCACCTTGTCAGCAGGAGCAGCAGTGATGATCAGGAAGATCTCCAGGGCTTTGGCACAGCAGCCTGCTTCCCGAAGAACCTACTGTTATCCCAACTGCACTACATCTGGATTCCCTCCACTGCCAGTTGAAGATCAAGAGAGACCAACAGAATCACCTGATAATTTGGGCACCTCTGGTTTCATAATACCTGATAATGTGTGTCTTGGTGTTTTCAGTGATGACAGCTAAGAAAGCAACAATGGAGATACATTGAGTTGAGAATGCATTTTGTCAAATAATGTTTGTAGGAAAATGAATTTTTTGAGTACAACTAAACCTTTGCATAAAATTGTGCTGAATTTGTCATACAATTTTATTTGATAAAGCTTGCAACATTTTAATGTTTTATAAATATATTTATTTAGCTTTGCCCCAAATACTTCAAATAAAATTGCAATTAAGATCAGTAATGTAAAATACAAGTAAAAACATCCAAACCAAAGTGAAACCCATTTTTAAGTTTGACAAAATGCTTCCTTTCAAAAGAAATTACTTTTTTTTTTTTTTTTTTTTTTTTTTTAATGTCAGCAGTAAATGTGGGGGAAATTACAGACAAATAGATCCTAAAATTAGAACTATGCCTGTAGCTTCTCTGAGGCTATTTCTCTTTGATGTGCCCTTAGAAGGCATTTGTGTAGTCCTCCAGTAATTGAGACAACATTGGTTTGGCATTTCATCTGGATGCCCCGGAGATGTTCAAGGCCAGGTTGGATGGCTCTGTGCAGCCAAGTCTGGTGGAAGGTGTCACTGCCCATGGCAGGGGGGTTGGAACCAGATGAATTTTAAGGTCCCTTCCACCCATATAGTATTGTTGGAAGGGACCTTAAAATGGTATCATTTTCTATTATACTATCATATTGCATCACAGAATGGTTGGCATAATTTCCCTTTTGAGCTCAGATATGAAGGCATGCTGTTTGATCCCTGTGTTTGATCCTATTTACATAGCTAGATTCCATGACACTGTGAATGTTGAAGTATCCTCTGTTTTGATTATGATTCCTTCTCTTTCACCTGTAACTCTAGATGAATAATGTGAGGAATTGTTTACTGCATGGCATTCACTGCTACTGGAAAAAAACTGCCTAATTTCAAATAACTGTGTACCCTTTCAGCAATGTTTTCTGTCTGTTTAATACAAGTAGTCTAACTAATCATCTTCAACTTTTATAATGACATCTAATGTCCAAAATATATTGTAAAATGCAGACTTCTTCCAGCTCGCCGTTCATGTATTCACCAGGCACCATTTAGTGACAGTGCTGGGTTGAATAATACAGACTTGATCTTCATTGGAGTTTCCATGAAAATATTTTGAGTTTGAAAGTGCAGAAAAAAAGCAGCAGCTTACCTGAGTGAGCCTCATGCTTGTAGGGAGCAGATGTTGCAAGCAAAAACATTTTTTTATATTAATTAATTTATTTCCTTATTTTATTTCATTTAGTTGAAGCAAAACAACATTTTCTCCAGAGCAGATAGACATTAGCACTGAGTCAAATAAGTTTTTCTATCAATTATCATTTATTGTGCTGAGTTGGTAGTGTTGCATGCAACCCAGTTCACACAGGAGAGAAGATTCCTCAGAAACCTTCCAAAAATACTGAGCCCAGGGTGGTTACTAGTCAGTAACAAAAGAGGATAAAGGTAAGGAAGTCATTAAAACTGGTGTGTGGTATGGTAAGGTCATGACACCCTGTAGTTTACACGGTGTTCATTGTGAGTAGGGATCTTCATTGCCCAAGTCCATGTGTCAGCAGAAATTAACTTAAATGAACAAGGTGGTTCCAAGGAGAATCCTGCACAGACATGGCATGTGTTTAGAGCATTATGGAAAGCACAGTGAAAATAATGGGAGGTCTGGCATACTGTAGCTGATATTACTTACTGAGCGTAGGTGGTGGCCAAGGACTGAAGTCAAATAAAATTGCAAAGCAGAACTGGGAATCAATGTAGCAAATCGGAGGCTGATATATTCAACCAGAGATGTTTAGACCACTGGTTAGTAAATACGTTATCAGCAATAACATCCTCCTATGCAAATGGAAGCAACATGTACTCTGGTCAGATCAGAAAAGATGTAGTTACAGCAGTTAAACCTGGAAGTGTGAAACAAACCTATTTGAGACTATTATTATTGTTATGGCCATTATTATTATTATTTGCCTGAACAGACAGAAATGAGGAGGTACTATGTATGTAGGGAACAGAGTAGAAAGATTTAGATTTGACAGCCGGGAGGCAAAGCAGCAAAGCATAGCTCCTATGTACATTTTTAAATACCCCAGCAGACCTTCTTTTTGGGTTGTGTTAGTATCTTATTGTACACAGAATGAGTCTCTAAGGTGCCACGTACTTGTTAGCTCACCATCATAGCATATTTCCAGCTTGTCCCATCAGTATTTTATGTAGAAGAGTTATATCTGTTGTAGAAACTGAAAGCCTATTTCAAGCCAGTCCTTATTCTTTTTAGCAATTAAATTGCTCCAGTTCAGTGTAAGGGTTTGAGGCTTTTTGTTATTTATTTGCAATAGAGGAATTTTACAAGAGAAAAAGTCCACATATAAATCATACTCCTGTTTGGAAACGGCTCGTTATCTATGACATACTAATATGCAACTAATGCATGTGACAAGGAGCACGAGGTTTGTGAACTGTGTAGAGGTGTTCCCTGCCACCAGCCAGGACTTTGGCAAGTCTTTCTTGTTCAGAAGGGCAAGGGACAGTACTTTTGGAGACAATGAGAGTGCTCAGGGTCATTGAGAGCCTGGGAGAAGAGGCTCATCTGAGAAAGGGAGCATAGGGAAGAGGAAGAAGAAAGTTTTCCTTGAGGGATGGTTCTTTCAACTAGCAGACAACCTGCTAGGTCAGCAGGCCTTGCTTAAAATGATGAAGGAAAGAACAAAAGAGCTGGAAAGCCCCTCACTATGTCCCAGCTGCTGGTAAGGTGAGGATGTCCTGTGCCCTCAGGCAGGGCTGCTGAATAGGGTTGGCCAAAACCCAACAGTTTCCCTTTGTGAAAAAAATCTCAAGGTTGTTTTTGATGTTAGCATACACAAGACTGAACCTTTCTGATAGTTATCATGGAAAGACTAAGATGAATCTATTAGCCAATGAAATAAGCTCTTTACAAGGGAACAACCTGTTCATGTACAATAGAGTGAGGATGTGAGTCTGACTCTGTGTGTTGTGGGTGTGTGGTGCGTGTGTGTGAGCATATCAAGCAGTATACTGTATAGCTCTGATGGGGCACAATCCCTTTTCACATCTTTTAGAAATTTTTTGCTAACCATCAGTGTTGCTCCACAGAGAATAAATAGGCCCCAGGGCCCCTGCCAACTCTTCCTGTCCCCTACCCACTTCTCCTGGGCACCCCCTAACCCTGCCCGGGGCCCTGGATCTCCTTGCATCCCCCCTGAGGCCCATTTTCAGAGCCCTTCCCCACTGCCCTCACAAATGGTGCTCATTGTCACTCACGTGTAAGAGGGTTTGCCCAGTGAGGAATTTGTGTCTCCCACAGATGATGTGGAGGAGAGGAAGAAAAGAGGAGGAGCGAAAATGGCTATCTTTTGCTTTTTTGCACTGCTTTTCACCCCAAATCTCTCTAACTGAACCCAGTTCCTTCCCCCACTGGGATCCCTCTGTTTCACTTCACAAATCTGCTCCTCGTTAGGTTAAATCAGGATTCTCTGTGCTGTGCCTAATGTGTTATATAGGGAATTTAGTAATAACGCTTAAACCCCTTCCAATTTAAGTTTAAATCCTTGTCTACAATTGAATCTTACTTCCCTGACAAAGTTATTCTAGATTATTTTTAGACAATCAGATTTGCTGTGGACACGTTTCTCTTGATATGCTAAGCTTCACACTCCTTTCCCCACCTCGGAGTGACTGAGAGCCTGCACACACTCCTTGTCCCTAGAGGGAACGTTTCAAGGACAGAAATTGTCAAGTGACAGGAACAAAGCACAGGGAAGTGCTACTCCTCCTCGCTCTCCCACCCAGTCCCTAATAAAGAAAGCTCATAATGCCCATTTTAGGTAGTCTGCTCCTACAACTCGAGTCTCATTATTTCAGCAAAGCAGTGTAAACTGCCAGCTGTATCTTTTATACCTCCAGTTCCACTTTGCAGAGAAGCTCTTCACTTCTGTTCTGAAACTGAGTCCCCCTTCCCCCCCCCTTTTTTTTTTTTTTTTTTTTTTTTTTTCATGCGGCCTTGCTAGATCCTGATGGAAAAAAGGGTATGGATAGCTCTGCATGCAAACCTCAGGAGAACATGCAGGGTAGGTGGGAAGAGCAGCATCAGTCCCTTCTATCACCTGTGTCATTTTCTCACTTCCTTACTAATACCTTGATAATTAGAGGGGTTCTCATTCAGCTTATCCTGGTTCCTTGGTTTAAATGCAAAATAGTTGTTACATCCTGCTGACTGTTACTCTGAATAGGAGCATTTCTTCTTGCATCAGCTAACGTTTCCCTAAAGCAAAAGTGCAAAGCCCTTTGGGCAGACATCTCCAGGTTCTCAGCAGAGCGCTCACAGAGGGAGAATTCTGGGAACATACAGAGTGCCTCTGCAGGGCTGCAGCATGAGTGCTGAGCCCTATCTCCTCTAGTGCTGTCCCTGCTGGCCTCCAGCCAACTTTAGCCCTTGCTGAACACAAGAAAAATCCAAGTGTTTTTTGGCAGAAATACAAACCACTTGGAGCACTTTGGCGTATGGATGTGAAGTGTTTTACAAGCACCCTTAGAAGCCCAGCACAGCTCTTTGTGTCATAAATTCGTGTAGCATGGACAAGTCTTGAAAAAACACCTAGGAGAGGAACAGGAGGCAACTGATGGCATAATTACTGATCTGGAGAAAAAGGAGGCCAGAAATGGAGGGGAGAGGAGGGACTTTTGATTGGACAAAACCTTAATAGTGCACTTTGACAAGGCTGGAAATCAGGGAGGAACTGAACACAACATTTTCATTTTTAGGTTTGTTTATTTCCCCAGCTCAGAACAAAAATTAATAGTTAAAATCAGAATAGTTTAATTTAATTAAATAGAATATTTACATTTATAGAAACCAAGTTTTCCAAATTTCATTTTGGAATTAGGATTATTACATTACCCTTATTTTGCTGTTACTACCATACCACACACTCCCCCAGTGTCACTTTAATTTGCATGGGGACCAAAAGAGATTTTTGCAGAGACTACATTGTACTTTTGTCTATACAAAGTCTCTGCACCATTGTATGCTAATGTTGATACTATTTTTTTTCTGCTTGAATTTCCACATTTTTATTTTTCAACCGATTCTTTAGATGCAGACCACAATTCCATTTCATCAGAAGTGATGACAAATGTTCTTTGGTAAAACTGAAAGATGGTATCAGAATACACTTTGTGTGCAGCACACTCATAAGTACATCAACAACCAATTTTTCTTAGCCATTTAACTGATGAGGAAGAAGAAAAATTCCTGCATTAGAAACATCTAAATAGAAAGTGACACCACTGACTTAAATCCTTGTCTCTTTGTCACTGTTATGGTTCTGGAGGAAAAAAAATATTGTAGTCATGTCATCTGTTTTGTCTCCCTCATCTTTATCATTTTAAGACTCACTGGCTAGTTAAGTTTCAATAGCTATGGACAGGGACACATCTGTGAAGCTGCTTTAAGATTAGTGGATACTCAAAACAATAAAACAGTGATAGAATGATGC
This sequence comes from Heteronetta atricapilla, assembly GCA_011075105.1. NCBI lineage: Eukaryota > Metazoa > Chordata > Aves > Anseriformes > Anatidae > Heteronetta > Heteronetta atricapilla. The sequence goes on from CM021732.1 coordinate 111,928,574, forward strand.
CAGTTAGCAGTTTTTATCTTGGCAAGGAACTTGTTCCCATCTGCCTTAATGAGCTTGGAAGTAAAATAAGCAGAAGCTGTCAAGGTCTTAGGAGGTGTGGAATCCTGAGTGTTAGTAGCGCAGTCACACATTGCCCTGGAGACTCAGGGAAAACTGAAGGTCTCTGCTTAACTCTGGTTCCTCTATTGCATTCAGACCATGCCAGTCATGTCCCACAAGTATTTCACATGACACAGAATTACACACCAAACTGAAATGAATCAGCAAGCAGCTTCATACCCATTGCTAGTCATATCCTAGAACATGGATCAGAGGGCACTGAGAAGTATTCTGCCTCCAGAAAATCTCTAAAGAATATGTATGATACCACATCTCTTTGTAGGATAAAACTCTCTCTCCCTCTCTGTGTGCTGCTCTTCCAATAGTGTGTAGGGATATAGGTGTAGTGAACTAAATAATGAATTAAATCATGCTTCCTACTTTTTGATATCTCCTTTGTGGAGAGGTCAGACCAGCCCCTGTACAGGACTTCACAGTTAGTTATTGCTTTCTTTTGTCTTTCAAAGACAAATAAAATCTTGTTTCCTATAGCAAACTGCGTGCCTCCAGTTAGAACATGATCCTGTGATACAATTTTTGGAGGAAATTATAGCAAGGGAGAGAAACTGCATGAGTAACAGTTATTCACAGAAAAAGAAAAAAAAAAAAAGAAAAAAAAAAAAAAAGGAAGAACATTACATGTATTTTCCTAGCATGACAGCACTAGGAAATGCTTTGTAAAAGGTATGGATGTTTCTTCTCTGAATAAGAGACACTGTCCTTCAGTTCTGCATCTGGATGACTGCCAATGAGTCTTCAGAAAAGGAGAAAGACAAGCAGTGGACTTCTGAAAACAGAACAACTTCCCAGAAGCGGGACAGAATTCTGACTGAAGGAACTGTCATTGTGGGGAGAAGCCACACTGCTGAACGTCCTGTTCCCTGCTCCTCCCTGTGACAGCCACTCAGCAGCAGCAGGTTACTCCAGGGGTTGCTTCTTCCAGGGCTGCTGGCCCAGCTGCTCACCTTCTAGCAGCCAGCCAGCACTGGGATGCCTTCCTCCTTTTACCAGCTTTTACCAGCCTGGCATAATCAGACTGCAGCTGGTTAAAGAATACACATACAAGCATTTTATCCACCAGATCTGAAGGATCAGCAGTCTCCAAGAGACACTAGGACCTCTCAAGAAAGAAGCATCTTCAGCTAGCTCACCTCGTTTTGGAGGAATGTGATCATGTACACCCTTAATTGTAACTACCACTTAAAATTACAAAGCTAGAAATATTAGTATGGTGCAAGAAAAAAATAATAAGGCAGCAACTAAAGAGAAAACTACAGGCTATTCCCTTCAGTTATTCACAACCTGTGTAACCTGTGTGTGGGAATTCATTGATATACAAGAATAGGATTTAGGCTGCAGCTGATAATAAAAAGAGTGTTCTTGATTGCTTCACCAAGAAAGTAAGGCAGGAAACAGTAAGGCAAATGGGGACATCCCTCTATGTGGTAAACAGCCAAATATCAAACATGAACTAAAGATTAAAAGTAATTGTCATTTATACTTAGTCTTTGTGCTTTGATATAGACGAAGAAGAAGGAAATTTAATCAATTTGTTATACTCTATGTGATATACATGTCTCAGAAGTTTGTTTTGAAGCTGATCTCGAACAGAAAGAAAAGAAAAAAGGGGAGGAGATTTTATCTACAGATAATATGCTAAAAATCATTATCAAAAAGGCCTAGAAATAGATATTAGTAAGTGGAGGGTAATGCGGTTTAAAGTAATAAGACCAAAGGTTAACAAGATAATGAAGTTTGCCCAGACAGGTGTGCAGGAGGCCTTTCACTACATGACGTGAATATGTACCAATCCTGTTTCCTCCAAAAGGTTTTCTGTACAGGTTTTGAATTGTTCATGTGAGGATATCTGGACTAATATTACCTTGTCCTTACTGCTTTTCTTTTCTTTTTTTCTTTTCTTTTCTTTCTGTTTCATTTCTCTTTAAATTGTCTGTTCTTACTGATACTCTATTTTTTAATTGCTTTATTAAAATAATAAAAAAAAAGATTTTAATATACAGTAGGTCAAGCCTTGTATAAAATCCATGTTAAAGTAAGATATTAAGCTATAAAATTTGCCACATGGATATAAGATAACAACCATAGTTTGCTATTATAAAAATACGGCCGGCTACAGTTCACAGCCACAGCAAAAGAAAAGCTGATGCTGAAAATTGGCACATTGAGATATTCTCAGTGTTCAAGTCCAATTATCTCCTTGGTAACAAGTTCTTTCATTCATTACATATTGTATTGTCAGAACAAACCATGTAATAGCGCTGTATCTGGGTCTGTTCTGCTCCTGCAAATATGGAACATGGAAGCGTAAATAGGCAAGCTGCTAACCAGTTTCTTATGTTTGCTGGAAAATTAATCACCAAATATCTCTGTGAATCCAGATCTGCCAGCAGACAGTATTCTTCATTTTTTCCATGTAACTTTCATTCTAGATACAAGTCATCAGCAGTTAATGAACACCAATTTATCGGCTTGTGAAAGGAAAAAATCCACTTGGCCACGTTTAAAAATCCACCTCTGCAAACAGACTGTGATTTCACCATACTGATTATGTTTTGTACATTTCATGCTTTCACAGACATAGAATAGACTTTACATTGAAGCACAGGTGAAATGTTGAGGTTATTTACACAGCAGCTCAGATTCAATTTACATGGTTACAGCTCCATGTGATGAAGGTTGAACATTTTCATATTGTTGATTTTTTGTGGGATTTTTGTGTACCGATGCCAGTTTAACTGGAATTAAGATAATGGTTGCCAGGGGCTGAGTGAAGTGGCCATTCATTCAATAATTATCAGATCTCATGTCAAGGAAATTGTTTCGTGTGAAAAAGGACAAGGCAGCGCAAGGCTATTAGAGCCTTGTGTACTCTGCTATCTATTTTGGGCCAACATCCAAAAGCATTTTATGGTTTAAAACAGTATCCAGTGATTTCAGCTGGGATAGGAGCCCATTTCTCTTTGTTACTCAAGTACACAAGAAGAGATGTTCTGCCACCAAAGATTTTGTAGTCTTACTAAAACAACAGACAGAACTGGAGAAGGGATGAGATGGAATGAGATGGGATGAGATGGGACGGGATGGGATGGGATTGGAAGGATGAAAACAATGGGAACTGAAGCAGGGTTTTATTTTACTTAACCAAATTCAGTGATTTTCAGCCTCATTTTTTGGTTAAATGTGAGACCTACACAAGAAATTATCTTTGTAGTCCCTAGTGTCTGAATTTAACTTAAAGAAAGTATAATATTTGAGTGAATACTGTCTAGGGAGTGCTAACTTCTGTTGAAGAGTAAGTTGTACTTTCTAGAAGTAACGGGAGTTCTTACTACCAGGAGACAGCAGTAACAGAAATGGACTATGGCGAGCAGATCAAATAGAGGATAATAGATAACCATTAAAAAAAAAATAAGGAACCTCATCGTAAGAGCACATTGTATCTGGATTTTAGTAAGAACTTCAGGAAAGCATTATCTATAATTTTGTAAGTGTCAACTAGAGAGCTATGCTGTGATAAAGACTAAAATGTTATCATAGAGACTATAAATGAAATAGCAAAGATCTGATAGTCTTTAAAATAAAGTGGAAACAATAACATTCCAGCTAAAGTGCCATAAGAACTATTGTTTGGATGACCTCTTACATCTTAAATTGCTATTTCTTATACAATGATATATCTTTTACATCATGAATAATGAAACTCATGAATATTTAGTTTCATGCTATGGCTTCTCTCGTGAGGTCATGAAAGCAGTGAAAGGGAATATCAGAATACTGACCGCTGCTTCCTTCTGGACATTCAGAGGATCTAAAATATCATTTCTTGGGCAAAGGAAATGATATGCTATAGTGCCAGTGTGGTTAGAAACCAAGAAGGAAGTGATATAAGAATGATGGATGCAGCTCTCTTGGGTAGGAGAGAGTATTAACATTCATCATAGCAGGAACTGCCTACCTTTTTAGTTATAGCCCTCCGGCCTGCTTACATCCTGCTGCTCGGTTATTGCTATTACTTTGGCATGGTCTGTCAGTCGTTACCTGCAACGTCAATCCTTTCTTGGTAGTAGCAGAAATGGGAGCGGGAGCGTTAGGATGGGCAGCCCCATGAGAGCTGCTGTGTACAAGGTAAATAAGAAGTGTTCCCCTCCCCTGGTAAAAGCCAGCCTCTGTTAGAAAGATTGCTGCTGCTGCTGCTGCTGCTGCTGCCCATGGCACTGACAAGCAGGGAGGGCTGGGCTAAAGGAAACAACCGACTGCAGTCACAAATGCACCATGCTATGCATCAATGGGCTTTGCTACAGTTTTTCATAAAGACATGAAGAGAGAAGAGTTTCTCACTTAGACATACTGGGAAACAATTTTCTCTTATCATAGACCAAAAAGGTTCAGCCTAAGGAATAGATGTGGAAAGCTCTGGGAAAAGTTTTTTGTAACTGGACACTGAAGCAATTTCTCATGACAGAAAAAAAACAAAACAAAACAAACAAACAAAAAAAAAAACAACAAAACAAAAAACCAACAAAACCTAGTTCTGTAATGTCTTTTTTTTTTTTTTTTTTTTTTTTTTCTCATAGGATTTGATTGCTGAAGTTCTCTGTTTCAGTATTATGCATGCAATCACATGGAGAAGCAGCATGAAATCAGTATTTATGAAAGTGGCTCCAGTGATCTTTCAGATACCCTCCCCATAATATTAAATATTCAAAGGATGCTAGAAGATGACCATATTCTACCCACCAGAGTCACAGTTAGATAAGAAACTGCTGATTGTGAAAAGAGGGATGTTTTCATTCCCCAAGGCAATGATAATGCCACTTAAAATACCACTATATTTCTGAGCTTTGAGCTAGCTGCCGTCCTCTGTAACTTCAGATATATTTTAGGATTACTAGTGTTGAATTTGGAAAGAACTTGAGGGTTTTAATACAAATATTAATGTCAAAAGAGAATTACAGATATGCATATTACAGGGTACTTTCACAGGATTCTGATACTGGAAGCTAAACAGAAATTAAAGTACTTCCAGAAGGAATTTGAATAGGGAATAGGAATTTTCCAGCCCTATCACAAGTCTGTGAAATCTGTTTGATGTGTGTTTTTGAGGAGGACAGAGAGACCTATGTTTAGGTTTTGAAATAATTTAGAGACCCAAGCAGGGCACTATTGACTTTCCGCATTCACTTTCCTAATTGGTGTTGGATCTCAGTGAATTTTAACCATGGATGAGCCCTGTCACCCATCATTAAACCACATCAAAATTCTGATTAATAAAAATACTGCATATCTACAGTGGGATTTACTACCAGGGCTGTAAAATCAAGGCAGGTGGAAAATTATATCAGCTCAAAACAGTTTTTACAGGTATCTGTCATTGGCTTAGCTAAACACTTATGGTTCCTACTAAATTGAAGGCATTAGGGTTAATGCTCATCATTCCTGATGGAACTGAGATTAGGCTGTGAGGCTGACAGGAAAGGAGGCTATGGAGGTTTATTTCTTTGTTACTGGTGCTGTTTCATTACGCATGGTCTTGTCCCCCTACATCAACACTTCTGTGCATTGCTGCCATTGCTCTGGCATTCCTTTAGTTTCACCAGCAACAGGACAGCAGCATAGATCTTAGCAGTTGACATTGTTTTAAACACAACAGTGCTTGATCAAAGCAGATATAGACTTTATAAACCTGCCATTATTGCTTACTCATTTTTGCCTATACAGGGTGTTCTTTCTGTTTGTATGATAGGTTCTGATGGTGATTGGCACGTGTATTATGCATGTTTGTGTGTTTATTTATTTAGGAATTTAGAAAACTTATTTGATTGATACCTTATTTGATTTGATACCTTATTTTCAAAGTAACCATAGCTGCATAGTAGCCAGCATCTCTGTTGTGTTAGAGATATCCTAAAAGACTGAAACTACCCAGGGGTACCTGTAGAGGGATGGACATGAGGAGAAAAGAACACAAACTCACCAGAAATATGGCTTCATGAGTCTTGCAGCTCTTGGAATAACTATTATTAATAGTAATAGTCTCCTAAGGACTGGAAATGTAGTTCACTGTAAGTGACAGCCTTTGGTATGATAAATACAATTTAAAGATAGAAGGAAAGAAAGAAGGAAAGAAAGAAAGAAAGAAAGAAAGAAAGAAAGAAAGAAAGAAAGAAAGAAAGAAAGAAAGAAAGAAAAAGAAGGAAGGAAGGAAGGAAAGAAGAGGGAGAGAAAAAAGAACGATAGAAAGAACAATAGAAAGAAGGATAGAAAGATGAAATACAGAAAGACAGAAAAAAGAAAGAAAGAAAAAAAGAAAGAAAGAAGAAAGAAAGAAAGAAAGAAAGAAAGAAAGAAAGAAAGAAAGAAGGAAAGAAAGAAGGAAAAAAGGAAAGAAGGAAAAAAGGAAAGAAAGAAAGAAAGAAAGAAAGAAAGAAAGAAAGAAAGAAAGAAAAAGAAGGAAGGAAGGAAGGAAAGAAGAGGGAGAGAAAAAAGAACGATAGAAAGAACAATAGAAAGAAGGATAGAAAGATGAAATACAGAAAGACAGAAAAAAGAAAGAAAGAAAAAAAGAAAGAAAGAAGAAAGAAAGAAAGAAAGAAAGAAAGAAAGAAAGAAAGAAAGAAGGAAAGAAAGAAGGAAAAAAGGAAAGAAGGAAAAAAGGAAAGAAAGAAAGAAAGAAAGAAAGAAAGAAAGAAAGAAAGAAAGAAAGAAGGAAAGAAAGAAAGAAAGAAAGAAAGAAAGAAAGAAAGAAAGAAAGAAAGAAAGAAAGACGGTGACGGAGATTACATCCCCTGAAGCTGTGGATATTTCTTACAGTATTTCTTCCTCCCATCTCATTATCTGTGTGGCTCATTGTCCCAGTGCTGTGTCTCCCAGAGAGAGTTAAAAAAGTGATAAACAAATAGATCTCATTTTAGCAGCAGATCCTTCTGGGAGACTATTTGTAAAGCTGGAATTTTTCTGTCTTCCAAATTTCCTGGTTATTTTCTATCTGAATGTTTTTCAGATATGAAAGTCTTTTCATATCAGCTTGACAGGAAGCAGTGCATACCACAATACTGTAAAGCACCTAGAGTTTAAAATGAGAGATGAACAACCTGGCTTAGCAGGGGATACAGGAAGAATTGGTTCAGCCCTCAAGCCAAATCTCAAGCCGACCCCAAACTAATTTGTGTCTGGCTGAATGTTGTCTTCGAATCTTATTTGTTCCGGGGTTCCCTGGAGAAAGAAGATAGCAGCAAATTCTGAGCTGCTTCTTATATAGGGAAGCCCCATAACTCATGAGATTTGAAAAGAGCATCTGGTAAAAGCCCAGCAAGGGGTTGAAAAGGATGCATAAAAGACAGAAATAGGGCCCAAGTTCCTCAGAAGTTGTTTATCCTGCCTGCTAAAACATCTCTTTGGCTGTTTCTCTGAGTCATGCCACGATAATAACGACACTGCACTATAACAAGAGTGGTTGGTGAGAGAAGAGAAAAAGTAAGGTAGTTCCCTTTGCTCTGAGGCACCCTAGGTGAATAATACATATGAGTCTTCACATTCAATTCCAGCTATCTTCAATGAAAGAATTGTTTATTTGCCACGGGGTAGAAAAACAAAGGTAAACCAAAGAAGAAATAATCAGAAAATAAAAGTTAAGCAGACTGTAAGCACAATAGACCGATTACTTCAGGGATACATTTGACCCAGCTAAATATATTATCACAAAAAAAGTGTTCAAGCTGAGCATGAAAACTGACATCTTAAAACTTGTTTAGTATCTAAATAGCCACCTAAATGTAGATTGTGAGTGCTTAGAAGTAAGGAAAAAAAAAAAAATGCTTCTTGAGGTGGTCACATTCTTGCAGTTCTTACAAGTGTGAACAGTTCCAGAGGGGAGCTGTATTTTGCACTTTTCAAATTCAGTCACTCCATTTTAGACAACCAAGCACATAACTGAAGAGAAACTTGGGGGCATGGTCCCACACAGATACCTCTTCCTGCCTTCCTGCCTTCCTGCCCATGGAAATGCTATGAAAATACAGTAAAAGACAGAAGGAAGCAGCTTTATGTCTGCATTAAAGCTTTTTTTTTTTTTTTTTTTTTTTTTTTTTTTTCTTTTTTTTTTTTTTCAGGAAATGGGTATTTATAAGCACTTAACTCATGTCCTCATTTTGTTTTTTGATAGCCTGCAATGTTTTTGCTTTTAAATTGTAAACCACCTTCTAGCTCCTAACATGCAGATTGTCTAAACATCCTAGCTTCTCACTGGGAGCATGGGAATGTGCCACAGCCAAGCAAGGACTGTGAAATATAAGATGTCCTCTCCTTTTCTCTTGGGATATACCCATTGTTTTCATTTCTGGAGAAAAAGCTCCCAGCTCAACACCTTTTGTAGAATGGATTTATGTGCCATCATTCAAATCCAACAAATTGTACAGTATTCATACTCCTAGTTGATTTCAGTGGGAAATTAGGTAGGTAAATAAGAGCTAGGAATACTTTCCTGAACCAAGAGAGCATGCTCAGTAATGCAATACATTTCTCCGAGTCAATCAGATGAAAATTGTTTTTGATTTAGCAACAACAAGAACTTTTCTACTGTAAAATTGTGTTAACAGAAACTGTGGGAGCTGCATGATCTGACCTGTGTGTTTCAGACACTGAAAAACCTATTTTTCTCTCATTATTTTGTGTTAGGCTTTGGTTTACTCTCTCCTTGTATTGTTTACAACAGTGATGATTTGCATTTAATCAAATAATTCTGGTCCAGTTCCATTGTTTAAATTGGTCCTCCAGGTGTTCACATAAAAACCCATTAGAGTGTTTTCTCTCAGCACATCTTGGGACAGAATATCCCATTACTATGAAAATGGAAATAACCATATTCCCAGACAGGTTAAGTGTTGCACAGCATAGCTGCCGTACTACTAAATATTAACACTCAGATTTTCTTACACAATACAATTTGTATCGGATATGCAGGACAGTGACTGTCACACATGATATGTGCTGCTTATTTTTTAAGTTTTAACAAAAAACAATCTAGCTTCAGGAGCTGTGTGAGCAGGAACTCCCTCCCCCACGTCTTCCATATGTTCCAAACGAACTGTTACATTTACATGAGCAAAACCCAGCTGGAAATAGAAACCTGGGCCCAGATCCTCCTTTGGCATAAGCTAGTACAGTTACACTAAAGTTAAAGGGCATCCACTGATGTAAACAAGTGAGGATACAGCCGATACAGCCCTTAAAATTTCATTTATTTTGTTGTCTTGGGTGCAGAAAGAAGGGCATTCTTGCTTTACAAAACATAGTCCCACTCTTTTTTAAAGGATGCAAATGAAGGTGCCCCTTTTAGGTAGTGCAGTGTTGTGCAGTTTCTGAAAAACTCTTGGTGAAAAATTTAAGAAAATTTTAAGTAAGATATTATTTTTCAAGATCTTTATAGTTTTCTCTATGTCATTAAGCTAGCTCAAGCTAGAATATTAGCTGTAGAAAATTAGGAATCTCAGCTGTCTTTGTCAAAGCCAGGTTGAGTTAATGACACCATGCTGCAGCAATAGGGAATACCAGACAGAAGTCTGAAGACTAGGGACAACCAGAGCAGATTTACCAAAGGCAAACTGTACTTGACCTGTCTGTTTTCTTTGGTGAAATCTCTGGCTCTGTGGCTAAGAGGAGAGCAGTGGATGTTTGCCTCACATTTGGCAAAGCTTTTGGCATATTCTTGTAGAGTGGCAGTAGGTAATGACTTGAACTTTAACTTGCAGAGCAGTGTGTTGTTCCTTGGGGGCTAATGTTGTTGCTGATCCTCTTCGTCATTTTCATCAACAAGTTTGGTGATGGGATGGCATAAAGAAGGCCCCTCCTCTGCAAGGTTGAGGGTGATACCAGTTTGGGGTATACAGCTTGGCATGCTGAGGAAGCAACATTACCACAGAAAAGGAACCTGACATCCTGGTTGTCGGTTAAATAAAACAGCAGTTTGTCATTGTGGGGATGAAAGCTAGCCCCTTCCTGGGCTGTGTTAAAAAGAAAACATCCAGCAGGTTAAATGAAGTGATTTTTACCTGTGCACAGTACTCACAAGCTGCACTTGAATTTCTGCGTCTGGTCAAGGGACACCTAAAAAGAGTTGTCAACAAACTGGAAGTCCACAGGAGAGCTGCTAAGACATGGAGGAGACTGGAGTATGTGACATGTGAGGAAAGTCAAAGGGATTTTTATATGTGAAAGTCTAATTGCAGTCTTCTATTACCTAAGGAAAGGTTGCAGAGAGCACAGAGCTCAACTCCTGTCTGATGTACACAGAAAAAGGATGAGAGACAGCACTGACAAAATGCAGAAAGGGAAATTCTTACCAGGCTCTTGCACAAAGGGTGCTGAGACAGGTTCAAATTCACAAAGACTTATTAACAAGGTCCATCCATAGTGTCCATGGTGTACATCAATCCTGATGATGAAAATTAGTTTTGGGGGAAAATATAAGAAAAGGACATGGAAGAAAAGAAACATGGAAAGAAGTTACAAGGGAGCTGGCTCACAGGCCAGCTAGGAAGGGAAGTGATGAGTGTCTCCAGATGAACATTTCTCCCTGTCCTCCACAGCAGGGTTCCCCCACAGTAGTTTTCTCACGGTCTCTTTAGTTTTCAGCAGATCTTGCACAAAACCCTTGCTGGTTGTTCACACTGATGAGGCTGTTAGCACTGGCTGGAGTGCGCTTTGAAGAGAGGCGGGTGCTGCATGCTGCTTGGTAGTGGAGCTTTCTGCATGCATGTTGTTGGTCCCCTAATGCAATCCAAAAGCTACAACTGAAGAAGAAAGGGGAGAAATAAGGGGTGATTATCACACCAGCAGCAGTCATTTCCCATGACAGACCACCAAAACAGTGCCATTGGGGTTTGGGGGTGAATGAGAGAAACACCATGAAAAAACAGTGTGAGAGTAACAAAGGGAAGATATGGTGGCAGAAGCTCTGGAAAACTGCCCTGGCATATTGGGTGTGGAGCTGGATGGGAAAAGGCTGCAAAAAAAAGGCTAACACTGTAGGCTGCAGACCAGAAGTCTAAGGCAGCATGCAAGGAGGCTTAGAGGAAGAATCCTTCACTGGTTTGGAACTGGAGCAGGAGCCCAGAGAGTATGTGAAAACCCTCCTCAGAGCCACCCAGAGCTTGACTGAGCAAGGTCCTAAACAACTTGACTGAACCTTGAAAGCAGGCTTCCAGCTTACATTTCCCTCTGATTCTCTCTAAATCACATTGGATACCATCAACACTGTAAATATATGTCAAGTGTGATGTGTGAAAGACATAAAATCTTGTCTAGAAATTCCTACAAGGGGAGAAGATAGAGCTCATGCTCACAATAGACATATTTTGATCTGCATAGGAAGATGATTAAAAAAAATATGATTTTAATTGCAGAGTGATTTCTGCCCTTGACATAATTTTTAAATATGGACTTCATCTTTTTTATTCTCTTTGGATTGTGACTTATGAAAAATGTAAAAGATGATTCAAGCATAAGTACCGAACACACTGAAGGCTTTGCAGCTATATTTGATTCAATAGTGATTCCAAGGAAAGCTATAATAATGAAGCTTTCTTAATGTCACAAAATCTCCTTAATAGGACTGTTCATAAAAATAAGTGTTTGCTATTTGAGCTGAATCCCTTCCTAACATTAAAAAATAATCTGTGTCTATCAGTACTTCTATTTTTTTCCCTAGGCTTTCCTATAGTCTTGGAGACATTAGTCTTGCCTAGGCTTATATAAAGGAACACAAACAGGTGAGTGAATTTATGTATATTGTGCATCTTCAGGGACTTATATAAATGAAAACTGAATTCTTTCTATTTACCATAAATCAGAGTTCAGATAAATGAGACCCTGTCCATATTCTGGTTGAATTCAGTCAAACCATGTTAGGATTAAATTTGAAAACAGCTTCTAGCATAGTGACCAGCTACTGTGCAACCTAGCCAGTTATGTTAAAAAAGTTTCTTTAGAGTTACAGTTCCTAACCAGCATTTGCAAATGGCAGGGATTATTTTTATATGCCCTGAGAGGGAAAGCAAAAGGGTTATGGGGTTGGTGTCTTTGTTGTACGGGTAAGTGAACTGAAAGACTTTAGTGAACTGGAAAGTCATAATGGTTTTACAGTTTTAGTCCATGTCAGAGTGGGAGAATTTCCTATGCAGTGCTAGGTCCAGCTGTTGAGAAAACTAAATGCATATTTTGCCTATTTATAGCAAAAATTTCATCTTGGCAGTGCAGCCTTAAAGAAAAAATGTCTTTTTTTTTTTTTTTTTTTTTTTCTTTAACTGATTGGTTCCATGGAACAGTTGAATGACTGATGAGGGTATAGACCACTCCAAATGTTACCAGAACCATATTGTTTTATGGTAAAGGAAATTATTCTGTACAATTAAATTATTTATTTACAAGACAAAGGGTGGCAGTGGGAGTTCCTACAAATAAGCAAAGGAAGTCCAGACCAAACCATGGGATATCATGATTATGTTTTTCCCATGTTTAGAAGTTAGCCCTGGGGACATTTATTCTGATGGCCATCCAGCTGTGTACCTTTGCCGGGGAGAACAGAGAAGGAAGTCTTTTAAAGTACTGTTGGAGACATCCTTGGGTCTAGATATACAATGGCTAGCCCCATCTACTTCTGAGATCACTGTGAAGTCTTTTGGTTGGTTTCTTGCTTTTTTTTTTTTTTTTTTTCTTTATGTATTGGTTATACTTACTCAATTTATTCAACCAATCGTCATAGGAAGGAAACCTAAACCAAGAACCTGTATATACCTAACACTGGATTCTGAGATAAGAATAGGGTAGTGAAAATATCTAGGCTGTTTTTCTTTACCATTCTGTTTGCTGGTCTGCTGTAAATCACACTAGAATAAATGGGACTATTTAGCTGGCTGGAATTCACAAAATGCAACCCTTAGACAACCTGCAGTATTTCTGGACACTCTAGAAGGGTGCCATGATGTTTGCTTCCTCTGCTCCACACTGCTTGGGAATCTAGAAGCATATCAATTTTCCTGGACATCAGGGAGACCCACTGCTAGAGAAAGTTTCCAGCAGACCATTGAGCAAGGATCCATAGCTGTGAGATAAACATGTCACACAGTGTGAAGTGGGACTCCTCAAGTTTGATTAAACCTGCAAATAAATATGAAATGCTATGGATGATATGACTGAGTTTCATGTCAGCTGAACGACATTATGGAAAGAAAAAAAACTCAGAAAGGGAACTATGTTTGCAGCATTTTGTCTTTGCACACCGTTTTCTTCCTTAGTCCCTTGGTTTACATTCAGAAGCAATAAAGGCATATAAGACACCATAGAAAGCTAGACCATTGTTCACCAGTGGAGGTATGTGTACCTCAGGTACTGGCAGTGGGAAGCATGATGGCGCTGGTCACTGCCTTCTGGTGTGCTCTGAGGGATGCTCTGCAGCCACCCCCAAGTTCAGATTGACTGTCTATCTGAACAGCAAATCTTCAAGTGTGGTCTCATGTACAAGATAAGATTTCCTTTCAAATTTTACAGAATTCTGCCTGAGCATGCCATTTGGCCAAAGGAGCTGCCTAGTGGCTTAACACACACACCACCAAGCACTCCCATCCAGCAGGTCTGCTAGGCCACCACATGCTACAGCACACATGATGGAAGAGAAGGTTGGAGGAAGTCTGATAAGAGAGCTAGTCTTATCCCTTCTCCTTGACCTGAAGTTGAATTAACCATCCTTGTCCTGAATACCAGGAGTCTGTCCTGATGATCCAATTTTTATTGTCAAATATTGCAAAACTGGGGGTGATATAGTTACTACTGAGTGATTTCTTGCTTGCTGCTGCAGCAAGTTTGATGAAAGAACTGAAAATGCAGGAACTGCCTGACACACACAGTCATGTTTTCCCCCACTTTCTTCTTCATTCCAGAGATCAAGAGAGGACTAGCTAATGTATTCTATTGTTAATTTGCCTTTGTAAGATATTGCTCCCTGAGCCTTGAGATAGAAGAGTATATCTTCTGCTAATCCAACCCTCCAGAGGCATTTTAGCAACTAATCTGGTTGAATCAAATCATTCCTGCTGCATATGATTAATTTTGGGCCAATTTAATTTTTATTAGTCATGGGTTTCAGTCACCTACAGTTGCATGACTATAATTGCCCTTGAGCACATGGAATTTCTTTGTAAATTTGATTTGAAAACACATTTGGTAGCCCTGCCTCTGTTTCACCTATTTGTGTACTGCTAATCTTATTGTGCCAAGATTTGCACATTTTGAATATAGGTTGGTAAAATAAAATCTTAATGGCCAAAAACGATAAGTCAATTTGCTTCCCTAATTGTGGGATTTCTCAAGTGAATTTAGTGCTTTAAGAATGTGGTGCCTATGGCACCCATGAAAGGATTAGTTTATGAAGGCCAGCTCTTAGAAACAGCCCAACAATAGTGCCTTATCCTCGGGATCACTTATCAGTCAATGGGAGTTTGTTCTCAGGAGGGCCAGAGCCAATGGGTAAACTCCTGTTTACGCTAGCTGAGGAGCTCTGTCTCAATGTTTGGATAAATTATCACTTTGTATCCTGTTAGAGGTAGAGTAGTACTGGGAGCCTAGAGGAGTCTTCAGATTTTGCTCATGTAGATTTGGGTTGGCTCACTCCCACCTGTACAAAGGAAAAAATCTATTTTCCTGCAGACAAGTATTGCCTTGTGCTTCCCCTTTTCCAACCATAATTCCTCTCTGGTTATACCCATAAGGTAGGGGGATTCCCAAGAATTGCACATGTCTTAGGAGATCTAGAAAACCTGGGACTTCACAATGAGGAGGGCAGTAATGGCTCTAATGTGTGCCAGCATGGATAATGATTTTTCTGCTTTGGACTGTGGAGAAAAAGTGCCAATTCACTGAATAGAGGCAATGGTACCATTTTTGGCCGGCGCCAGCTAGAGCTGGTCTGTAGCTAACAACCTGGAAATACTCCCAATACCATTACACCACCCTGCAGGTACCCAGCTGGCTTTTTGGGGGCTGGACTTCTGCATGTGGCTATGGACATCAGGACCTGGATAGCTGTGCTTGATGGATGTGGCAGGAAGGACTGCTTCATGTTTCATGGGGACAGTGTAAGAACAAATGAAGAGAAAGCCACACTATCTCTTTTAATAACATTCTCTCTTAACTAAAATCCCATAGAGATGTAGCAGACATCCATGGTATTAATATTATGCGACTTAGCTGATACTAAGAAGCATTTGGGAAAACTTTGACTGACTGGCTCATGCAGTTGCTAATGAGGATATCTCACTTACAGGGATATGGCAGAGAAAAGAGGTTTATTTCTCAGTATGCTATTGCCCCATCTGAGACATGAGAGAAATATTAATGCAAATAGAAGATGTGAGGGCTGTAAACCTCTGGCCTGCCTCAGCCCTGATGACATGAGGCAGCTAATAATGGCCTTCTCTCTACCTAATGACAGTGTATGGACATGGTGATGCTGTGAGCCACAGAGTGGATCTTTTCAAGTGGAGGTGAGCCCCAGGAGCAACAGGCAAGAGAGAATACAGCCAAGAACTACTTTCCTAGGCAGAGCTTGTTGACAGACAGATTTCCTTACAATTTGACGCACACAGCAGGGCTCTCTGTGCAAAACAGTTGTGTCCCCCCCTCCTCTCCCCAGATGAAAATATAGAAGTATTACTCAGTTTTGAGACACCAAAAGTTTCAGGATATAGCTCTGCATGCCTCCACGGAAGCGACTTGTCACCCTTGCTACCATTGAGACTTCTGCCTGATATACTCTTCTTCCATTAGCCACCTACTTCTCTGCAGCTTCTCTGGGAGGAAATAGTTCTGCTTCTGTCAAAGCACAGGAAAAGGGATATATTTATTTGTTTATATATTTTTCTGGGTTGTGCTTTTTTTTTTTTTTTTTTCCTATCACAATGGAGGTGGTTTGAATGTGTGAATAGAGATAATGTAGACAGATTGATCTGCACTAAATGAATCTCATGACAGCTTCTCTGAGAAACCTATTTGAAATGTCTTTATTATTTTACAAGAGAACTTCACCCACAAGATTTTACCACAGATAGAGTGACTTATCACATTATAGACTCCAATAAACTTTGGATTCCAAAATACGGTCACTCTGAAACCACATGTATGAATCTTTCAGAATTATTCCCAACCTTGGAATGTATTTGGAAATGTATAATTCTTAACATTAAGTTTCACTTAATACAGCTCAATTCTTATACTTTCATTGTGGGAACTAACATGACACCAGGTTTAGTCCTGCTGAAGTTAATCAAGCTCTTTGTGGGCTGTTCAACATGATCAGAACTGTTTTCATCCTGCTGTAATGCTTAAATGCTGTAATCATTTCCCAGAATGTGCATTTTTGATTACATCTCCCTCAGCTGTTTTGAAAAACAGTGCTAAGTACTGTCTTTAGGGACATACACTTTTTTTTTCTTCTTTTTTTTTTTTTTTTTTTCCCAGCAAAAAACAAACAAACAAACAAACAAACAACGGAAACCCAGCTGTAAACTTCAGGGTTAAAACACTGCTGCAGTTCTGGTCATGTCCTTTGTGGTATCTTTCAGAAGGATGGTAGGCATAACTGGAAACCCGTAAGTACAGTTTATATGCATTTTAAATAGGCTGAGCTAACATTCAGTTTAATTGGAAGGAGTCCTGAATGCAAAGCAAAGCCTTCCCACACTGTAGAAATCCATATGTTAAAATACTTCTTTTTTTTAGAATTTCACAGTGCTATAGCCAAATGTTGCTAGAACAAGGTCCCTGTGCTGTCCTGTTTTGAAAATAAACAAATTGACAAATCTGTTCTTTGTGCTGCAGCCACCGGTTCCTCTGAATATTTGCAAATGCAGAAACATAAAGCTGAATAATCCGCTTCTCTCAAGACTGCACATTAGGCAATTAAGGGGGTATGTTTGCAGGAAGTCACACTGGGCATTAGGCACACAACTATTAACAATAATAAGAATTGGGCATTTAATTCCCTTCATAGGGATGAAAATATATCTCTGGTGTTTAATGCAAGACAGTGTAGTATTATGTGATAAACACAGATCAATAGAAAAGGGTTTTTAAATTTAGAATGCCATTCCTCTACCACAGAATTGGCAATAGAGTCTGTTTCCCAGTAATAGAACCAGTCTACCACCACTGAAACAGGAGCAAAGTTATCTGAGGAAGTAGCAACAATGTCATTTATTTTAATGAGGCTTGCTCCTCTCCAACAAATGCTGTTTCCGCACTCTAGGGAAGGTTCCAGTAATGCCATTTAAAAAAAAAAAAAAAAAAAAAAGGAAAAAAATAAAAAAGAAAGGAGTCCTATCAAATTCTTGAATGCTTCTGCGCCTCTCTGTTTATATAAGACCGGAAAACTGAAAATAGAAGGCCCTACAACCAGGAGCAGGGTTATCTAACCAGGTGTGCCAGGGATTATTACAATGTCTACCCTTGTTGTGTGTGAATTCAGCTTTTTAGCCCAGCTGATAAACTGATTGTCCTATATCTTTAGATTTGCTGAATGCTAATAAATACAGATTCATTCTTCTCCAGGTAGATATTAAAAACTATTGCCTTTATGGCATTAGGATTTCATTATTCTTGGCCTTTCCATGGTATTATGCTATACATCCTTTTAGCTTGCTAGTCCCAGCCCTGACTGGGGGGAAAAACCCAATAAATTGGCCTTGCTGTGGGGTTTGCCAGTGGGAGTCCAAGGAGAAAACCAAGCTAAAACTGGCACACGTGCTGCATTTATTTTAATGTACTTTAATGTTTTATTTCAGCAACCTAGCAAACCCAATAGGAAACTTAATTTCTAAACACGAACATTATTGAATTTCAGAAGCTATATTTAGGTCAATCTCTTCATGCCAAAATTATTAGACTTTACTAGGAAAAAATACATTACTGGCTAGGAACATGTTAGTACTACTTGTGTTAAATGGAATAACTGTATTTTAATGCACATTTACCAAATTCTGAAGATCCACTGTCTACTTCTGACATTATGAAAAAAAATAGAAGCTTGTATCTGGATATTTTACAAGTATTTTCTTTATCAGGCAATCACTCTGTCTGGTTTAGGCAGATATATCTTCTGAGGGAATGTTTTTACCATTTTTTTCCTCTCCCTGTGCTGCTCCTTTCTTTGTACTAGTGCAAGTGTTATGCTGAAGGAGAGCTTGTTCAAGAAACTGATCTGGGAAGACTACCATGCAGAAAAAGGTGAAGAGAATTTAGAGAATTTAAACATTTGGAAGCAGAAGAAAAAAAAAATGCAATGCTACAGAACCAGTATAAGCATGTGGTGAAAATTTGATGTTCTTTTAGCAGGCGTGTTTTTTTGAGCATGCTAGTTGGAGTTTCGTTTACCGCAATGAGTTATCATGCCTTGTCAAATACAAGACTGTGGGTTTATTATAGATTAACTCATGACATTTTTAACTTTCCTGAAGCAATTTTGAAATGTAAGTTAGAGTAAAAGCCCAGACAGTGTTTTTAACCATGAAGTGGTAATTGATGATAAAGGGTTTGATGAGTAAAAAAATTTCTAGACCTTTCATTGAGGATTAAGCCCTATTCATAAAGAAATTGCATGTTAGGCGGTTGGGGTTGTCGTGCTTTATGATTCAGAAAAGCTGGGCAATGCTTTTAGCAGTGTGAAATAGAACTGCAGCTCAGCAGCAAAATGCTGCCTCCCTTGTACACCAGCTGCACTCATGCCTAAATGCCTCTAAGGAAGAAGTAACTTAAACTGGAAAAATCAGGAAGGCAAGACTTTTCATGTAAAATATAACAAATGACCTGTTAATGTTTGTATTTAATGTAGCAGTCAGTTTACTGTAGTGCAGAGTAAGGTTTATAATTTTTATAACATTTTTCTGGACTTCTATTTTAGAAGAAACCATCCCAGATAAAACATTATTGAAGAAATCTGTGGTGAAAGTGGTTATCAGTTGCCCTTTCACCTTGTCACTTCTCTATACTGAACTTCACGAGAAGGTGATAAGATATCTTTCTGGCTAAAATACTCCATTACATCTGCCTTTTCATGATTAAACTATTTTATAAATGAAAGCCTTGCTAAATAGTAAGTCCCAATTGCACATCTTGCCATATGAAGAAGCCTTTATATTCTGTTGTGATACACTTTTGTGAAAGGTTGAACTAAAATGTTCTAAGTGTAGTCTAAACATAACTTATGGACAAAAAAGGGAAAAAAGTGTTATATAAATTTATTAAAAACATATCTTTATTTGACACTCTCAGCCTGAATTTTTTTTTGAGATATACTATTATTCCATAGCACAGGTTAAGCTAAGGTTATCCAGGTAGTATTGGCAGCTTATGCTGTCACTGTTTCCTGTGCTTCATAGCTAATACCATCAAGTATGCAATCGATAATTTTAAACATGTAGAATAAAATACTGATATCTTTGAAGTCAGTGGGATATTTCTCAGAAAATATTAAGGCAGTAAGGATGCTACAAGGGATAGGCAAATTGTTTAGACATTTAATAAGGGTCAATGCCTTAATGCAGAAGCCATTCCTATTTCCCATAACAATGTAAGATAATTTATTTCTATCAGAGGCAACATTACCAAGATAAGGTGTCTGGTCAGGCATGTCAGGGGACACAGGATGTAGAATATGGGTCCTGGTAATATCAGGTGTCTGTGGCTCACTTCTGGCAATGCATCTACTGCGGTGACATTACTAACAGGAATTGCAAACTCCAAGATTGTTGTCCTGAGCAGATGCTTATCTTAGACACTTTGGAAGTGGTTGGAGTAAGCTAGTTAATGTAATGAAATGAAGGAAATAATCCTTCAGAAATAAAGATCCGATCAGATTCTTCAAATGCTGTGAGTCTAAAAATCTCTTACCCAAGCCTGCAAATAGTCCTGCCTAATTTTATAATTCCTCTAAATTAGACTAGCCACATGCTTACTGCTAAGCTCAAATCTGTCTGCAGGATCAAACATATGTTAAATCACGTGTCTGATTCCTTGCAACCTATTCTGTAACTCAAAAACACATTAAAAGGCTGTCCTGAAATTTCTATTTATCTATTGACAATCGAAAACAAATCATGGCTGTGTTGCTGAAATTTTTGTGACCCAGGAATATTTAGCAAGAAATGTATTTGGACAAAAATCCACCAAACCAAAAAAGGAGGGGAAATCTGTGCTTTCAGTGAATATTTTACTCTTCTGCCAAAAGCAAAAGCTATAATGGAAATCACTTTGCTCACCACAGAAATACAGTCACCTCTGAATTACTATTTTTGGAAATTCCTTGTTATAGCTGTAATTGACAGACTCTGAAA
This sequence comes from Heteronetta atricapilla, assembly GCA_011075105.1. NCBI lineage: Eukaryota > Metazoa > Chordata > Aves > Anseriformes > Anatidae > Heteronetta > Heteronetta atricapilla. Next base: position 111,949,069 of record CM021732.1, read on the forward strand.
CATTGCTTCTTTTGAACGTGTTGAACCTTAGTCATTTCTTCTTTGGATTTTGTGAAAATACAAAATTAAGTGTGATTATTTAAGTATGTACTCCATTTGGAAGTAAGTGCTTTATGGCCTATTGAAGAAATAAAATTCAGGTCACACTGTTCCGATTTCTTTACAGATAACCAATTTCAGCATGTAGCATTAGGCACTCAGTTAATTTGCAACTTGAATTTTTACTCATGGCTTCTTGATTTAAGCAGCTTTGTTTCTCCTAGTTACAGTCGCACAAGGCTCAGTTTCTATACAAGTGAGAGGGGAAAGCACTGCTATGACACTGGTGAAGAACCCAAGTGAAATTCCCTGTAAGCCATCTAGCGTATGCAGACTTACCAGCTACTTTTCTATTCCTAATAGTTACTGCCTGCATCAGAATCAGAGAATCATAGAATAACCCGTGTTGGAAAGGACCCATAAGAATCATTGAGTCCAACTCCTGGCACCACTCAGGTCTACCCCAAAAATGTGAAGTGCCAGGTATTGAACTCAGGCTAAAACATGTGATAGCTCAGAGAAATCTCGATTAACTGCCAAATTAGTCACTGTGCAGCCCTTGAGTCCATGAGTGTTAACTTCCCCCACTGCCCTTCAAATCAACCTCGACATTGGACTTATGGAGTGGGCACTGATAAGGGGTGGGTGGCAGTTCAGCTGCACACAAACTCTGAGCCAGGTGATGGAGTCACCCTGCTTCAAGTGTGTTGTTGCCTTCTTCAGTTAGGATGAAGATGGCCCTGGTGATGGTGACCTTCGCAAAGGAGGGGCTGAGCAGACAGTGCCTATCTCTTTCAGTCCCTCTATGTGCTTCCATCTGTCAGTGTTTTTATAAGGATGGGTAGAACAATCACTGTTTTTGACGGAGCCAATGTGAAAAGAAGTAAAAACAAATAAACAAACAAACAAAAGGTTAAAATAGAGCAAAGTATCACCAAGTGTACTCCAGGGCAGAGTCATGAGGTGTCAACACTTACCCTCCCATTATCAGTTGTTAGCTATCATCTCCCTACTTTGCTTATTATTCCTCACCTTCTTAATCAACTTGGTCAGGAATTCTTGCTGCAGGTTTAATTCAACAACACCTCTTTATCTTTTCCTTGTCCTAAATCCTATCTGATTCTCTCTTACTTTTCCATGTCCTCTGTCCTCACCACAATCACTTCTATTTGATTAGCGCTGCAGGGCCCTGATTGTAATTCCTTGCTGATGAAAAAACATTGTGACCTCAGACAATTCGTTCTGGAGGCACATCTAGCTACTTTTAGTTGCACAGATTGTTCATTTACCCCAAGAGTAAAGAGTTAACAGAAACTGGTGAAATGAATTCTGTAATGATTTTCTGTGTTATCTGATAAGAATTCACAGGGTTTAGCCTCAATATATGTATTTTTTTAACCTCTGGTAGAGTAGTGCCTTCTCTTGTGAGGTGTATATGTGTTAATGTATAGGTGTTAATGACTGTGAGATGGTCTGTGATGAGCTTTTTTGTGAACGTGATGGCTCACTGACACTGCTCTGGTAAGCACAAATAGGCTATTAACAATGTTATCTCATTAACGACAAGCCATGATCTTTTGGTTTCCTTATTTCAGCTGTGGTTTGGTTTTCACAGGCTGCGTGTACTCAATAGGATTTATCTTTCGCCCTTAATAAAACCCGTGTTTTATAATTGTAGGATTACACAGAATAATTGCAGGATTCCCTGCTGCCTCAAGGGAACTCAGCTTCTTTCCCCACTGGCTAAAAGAAGATGAGTTTTACAGTGGTGGACACACTAGCCTGGGAGTTGGGAGTCCAGCTTTTACTCCCAGCTGCTTCAGTGACTTAGGGATTTCTCCATACCTCGTTTTTACTAGAATAATGGTGTTATTTGCTGTTTGATAGGTGGGTTAGGAAAATCCCGGGATTGTTTGCTGCTTGCAGATTGCCACTCAACTAATTCAGCAAGCAGTAACTAGCTGGAGACATAGTACTTGTACGGAAAACAACAGCTTGTGTCTTTGTCCAGGCAGGGGAGGGGAAATGAAGAAAAAAGAGAGGGGAAAAATGATTTCCCCTCCCCCCCCCCCCCGCCCCCCCCAGGCATTACAAATTACAAGGGATGTTGTTTTTATTCAGCAGTGATATGGTGATAATTAATTCTTATTTTTTTCAACTCCCTCTATGTATATATTGTTAAGTGAAGGGTAGGTATACAATGCTTCCTTTTCTGTAGAGAGACTGCTTAGGTATATAATCATTAGCGTAATGACTAAAGAGAGAAGATAGCTCCCCAAAATGCTTGTAAAATGCTTTTATATTTCAGCAGCTTTTGGTCCTATTAATACACATATATAATATGCATGCAGTCATGTACATACACATGCAAATACCTACAATGCCTCCATGCCTCTCCCTGTATACTGAAAAGATACTGCGTGGTCGTGTACCTTTCACAAGCTATTTTATCTCACCAAGCATTCACGTCTCCAAATGACCAATTTTAATGAACATAACTCAGTCTTCTGACAAGGTACAATGACACAAGTATCAGAGGCCTCTTAATTGATCAAGCTAGCAGGTTACACCTACACTGCTCCACTGAGTATATTTACAGCACCACCTATTGCTTCTGCTGTTCCACTTTTTTTTTTTTTTTTTTCCTTTTGCTTTTTTACTCTGTAGCGGCTCTAGCTCAGATTGCAACTACCAGTGAACCAGTGGACTTGGTTGGAACTGAAATAGAAAATAACAAAACCTATAGTCTGGCTGGCTCTGTGGATGATATCCTGCAACACCAGCCATTTCCTGCCTGTGGCTGTGTCAGCTGAGCCATACATAGTTCATTTTTTTCAGTGGTGTTATTTTTTTTTTTTTTCTTTAGTACCTATGAAATCAGGAATGGGACACAGCATGCTTGGAATTTGGCCAGTATCCTACTGAGTTAGTAGAATGGAAAGAAAATAAAAAGTACACTGACCCAATTTCTCCAACAAAATATACTGGACCATGACAATAAAAGCTATGAACGTGTTTATTCTTTGAATGATTTTTCAGATGAAAAAGGCTTAGGACAATATATTATAAATGGAACTGGAGATCAGGGACTAAAGCCTTCTCATTAGGCTGTCCATTAACTTCAAAGAGCTCTTTACATTCCAGACATCAAAGATTTAACAATAGTCTTTTTTTAAAAAATAAAAAATTTTTAAAAAACATTATTTTCTACCTAACTTCATTTTGCTGAAAGCTTCCATCCTTTTTTTTTTTTTTTTTTTTTTTTTTTTTAACCTGTTTTAATGTAAAGAGTTTTAAATAATCATCAGTGAGTTTATTTTTCCTTTGCATGACAGGTACCTACCTCTAGGATTTAGGGAGACCATGCCCTGTGTTCTCTGGTGTGAGCAAAAATGCATCTGGTTTCATCTGGAAGTGGGAAGAAACATAATGGCACAATCAGTTTGTTTTTCAGATGCAAAGTGGAGGATGCACTTAAAACCAGATAATCATCTAAATTGAAGAGCTTATACCTAACTTTGTCTCCCCACACCTGTGCCATTCATTGTACTATGCCAGGTGATACTCTGTTCCAGCAGTGAGCATGCCAAGGGGTTGGCCGCTCTCTGTTCTTGGATCTGTGTCCCAAGAAGGACCAAACAAACCCTGTGATCTCTGTCTCAGTTTCTTCATTTGTAAGCTAGGGACAATGATCTTCCTCTGCCTTTGCACAACACCTGGATATATCTGAATGCAAAGTGCTAGGACACAATGGAAGCCCAGCAGAACTGTTCTCGAGTGCCATATGGCCAGCCAGGTTGCCAACATGTGCAGCTAAAGCAGACAGAGAAACTTATAACCCCTCCCTCAAGAAAAAAGTCCCAAGGCAAACCATCAAAGAAAGGGTTAATTTAGTGCTAATAAGTGAAACACATTTCAGCAATGACTAGCCAAACAAATGTTCCATGGCAGCTCCCCACCTGCTGGTCCTGGCAGGATAATAATAGCACCTGCAGCATGGTGCTCAGCTCCTCCTCCAATACTTCCCCACCTTTGTTGCCCTTTTCAGACCTAAAACATAAGGTCCCTATCTTACTTCCCTGCTGCTCTCCAGCTTTCCATTCCAAGATCCACCCAGAATGCCTAAAAAGTGTAAAAAGAATAATGCCCTAGGAGGGGACAAAAGAAAAATATAGCAATGTCTACAAATTTGTATCTGATCTGGGCCTGAAATTCATTCAAGTCGAGTCCTCAGCTTGTTCTTGGCAGTCTCTGTCCTCTGCATTGAAATCCTCCATCACGGGGGCCAAGAGCTGAAGAGAGATGGCTACTCCTGAGCCCCCCCTGCAGCCACCACTCATGGAAGAAGAGTGAGTGACACAGAAAGCCAGCCTGAGGACAGGGATCCAACAGCCGGGTGAGGGTAAGAAGGGCATTTTGATCAAACTCATAGATGTGCCAGCCCAGAAGAATTTTTCTTTTCCATTGATGTCAAGTGAGTGTGAGCCAAGGTGCTTTAAGGTATTCTGCTTGCCTTGGCACAGGATTAAGGAAGAGCAGTCTCTCCAAAATGATGGCTTGGGGAATTGTGTGGACAAAAGCCCAGGCTAAACATACGGCTTGTGCACTGGTATTACTCCAAGGAGCCTGAATGCACAAGAGCAGGCATCCCAGAATCCCAGGAATTTATGGGTTGGAGCCTAGCTCTCCTTCAGGGTGCAGACCCTCCATGCAATGGTTTCATGGGCAACATCTTTTTTATTCCTGCTAGCAGGGGCTGGGCGAGCAGAGCTAGCCTCATGATGGCACAAGGTCTGGGCATCAATTACAGGCAAATGCAGTTATTTTGTCTATTTTTTGTTTTAGATGAGAGATTTTATTGTATGTGAACCCCCAACCAAAGTCAATTCATTGCAAGAACTGACAGAAATAAAACTAGGCAAAGGAAAGCAGATGGCTGAAACATGCTGTTGAAAAAAAATCAATAGTCTTACATCTGATTCATCAATATTTGGGTGTGGACACATTCAGAATTGATGTTTAAATGTCAGCTAGGCCCAATTTGCAGCATTTCAAAGCCTTCTTTGTGTTTCAAATTCATCAGTACTGAAGGTCAAAAGTTTTGCTAAGTATTCGACACCAATGATACACTTTCCCTACAAACATTTATTTTTGTTTGAAAAGATATTCTTTTATCTTTTTCCATGGGTAGTTGCCTAGGTGGAAGGACACAGAGCAAGCCTAAGTTGAAAGCTTGGTCAAAGGACAATAGTTGCTTATGTTATCTTGTTATCTTGACCCTTAAGCTCTCATTATTTCTCCTGAAAAACTAGATAATTGTAAGTCTGAATTTTGCTGGTGTAGAAATATGTTATGCCAATATGTTCTCTCTCTCTCTCTCTCTCTTTTTTTTTTTTTTTTTTTTTGGTCCAAAGCTGTAAAGATATTGTGGCCAATTAAGCTCTTCACTGAGCTGATTGTTTATATTTAATATAAAGTGGTTGATAGCACAGAAAAGAAGAACGTATTTCTTTTTTTAATGTTATATGTTTAAATTAGCAGATTTAAACCTTAGTATAAAGTGTCAAAGCCCCTTTAAAACTAAAAGGAATGTGCACGTACATTGTCTGAAGAGCCATTTATGCATCTTAAAGTGCAGTAGACAAAAGAACTACCTGAAACTGTGAAAAAAACTTGTCAGTATTTCAACACTGATATCAAGAGAACAGTTTGATTTTTAAATTAAGTTAAAGACATTGTTTTATTATTTTGATATGGTTACTGAACAATATTTTGGACATGCGGAAATTAATAATTCAGTTAAATATTTCACAAACCCGAGCAAAACGTAAATTTCTGTTCATATCAAAGGGACTTCAGGAAGCAGTAATTGAAGTTTAAGCAAAAAGGACATTGTAAGCAGGGCTTTACATTAACTTCAACTGAAGCAGACATCAGCCAATGTACTATGGGAAAATTTTGCCAGGCGCTACTGCCGGTGGTGGCATGTGCTTTGCAAAAAAACTGAATGAACAAGACCAGTTGGGATTGGTAAGTCAGGCTTCAAAGCCGTTAATATGCAAGAGTTCTCTTGAAATTAGTAGAAATGGAGGGTGTTCAGAGTTTTTCAACAGAATTGCATTTATTTTCATCTCTGCTACATTACATACTATGAGTGACAGATATATGGCAAACAGAGTACTGAAATTTTACTTTGAGTTCTGAACTGTGACGACAGAACAATGCTTGTCATATTTCAAAGACGCTACAAAGGGAAACTCTTAATAGTTAGTGGAGACACCAGAATGAAACAAAATAGTAGAACTTCATAAAAATCTGAAAAAAGCCACCTATATTTATAACTGTAAAAGAACAAATCTTCAGAACTTTCTGAGTAATAGAGGAAAAGGATTATCGCAAAATCCCAGGCAGAAAACTTAATTTGAAAGTGTGCTTTTTTGAAGAAAATCTTGGAGGCACTTGTATTAAACAGATGACTCTATCCACTAAGAAAGGGCCAGGAGACACATTAGAGGAAAAGTTTCCCAGTTTCTGAGCTTGCATGGAACAGCTAGGATGCATTTTCTAGAGGATAAGAGTAGAATACAGTTACAAAATCATCTGGACATGAAGGTCAGCTTGCCCAGAAGTCATTTCAACAGGAGTGTGGTTAGGAATCAAGCAGGCAGGTGGTTTGAAAAAAACAGCATCAAACCCACCCTTTTACACGAAAAGGAAAAGGGAGAATTTAAAAGTCATTGTAAAGTTTAGTGGCTTGATATTGAAATACTAGTTTAAAAGTTGGAGATTATGAGTGATCTGAATATTGGTTTAATTCAAAGATGCAGGGATAGAGGCATATGACATGATACCCTCGCAGGAAAAATCTGGGTCCGTCAAAGACTGTTCAGAGCTGCTGTGAACCCTATAGTGGAGAAGATGTGTTTTATTTAGAAGCCTCCAAGAGTAGAAAATAATAACGTCCCAGGTTGTCCGTGTCTATTTTATAATTACTTAGAAAATACAAAGAGCTTTGTTGTCCTCATTTATTCTGGGCAAGAGGAAAGAATAATTATATAGGGCCCTGAAGAACCAAAACAAATGAAAACAGGATCAACTTTATGGCTATATGCCCCATTCATAGCAGACCTTAGAGACATTTTATGTCTTAAATATTGTTAGAAAAAACTGCATTCACAAAGACCATTTTGACTTTCTTGGAATGATGTTTTACTTTGCTCAGGAGGTTATTAGTGGCTGGTTGGCTGGCTTGTTTGTTTGTTTGCGTTAGAGGAGTCTGCTAAAGCGTATTGACTTAAAACTAAAGTCACCTTGATATCAGTTGCAATAACCCTACCAACAATGTTTGGATTTGCATCACTAACTGGTATTGCTTTGTGCAGTTTTTTGAAGGCATTTGAAGGTTAAAATTGAACCTATTGCTAGCACCATTACTTGTGGAACTGCTTCTTGAGTTTAACAATTTAAAAAATAACATTCACTATAATTTCTCCTCAAGCACTTAAAAAACAACCTCATTGATAGCCCATGTTCCCATTAGATTCTGAGATTAACAGTTTGTAGCTTCTCTTTTATGTCTGCAGAGGCTCCCCATAGCACGAGAGTCTCAGTAATGCCATTTACTCCAAGCACTCTCTCTGCGCTGTGGCTTGTGGGGAGACATCAGCCCCTGGGGTTGTTATCTCAGCAGTATCGTCAACAAACACATCCTTTCTTTAAAAGAAGAAACACTACCTTTACAGGTAGCTTAACTTCATCTAGACAGCAAACATAGTCATGTTTTACAGAGCTGATTTAGCTACCTCACCTAACTAAGCTACAGTTAATGTGATTTGCCAAGATCCGCTCTTTATCCTGTGTTTGTCTTTCTACCTTCTCTCTCTCTCTCTCTTTTTATTTTTTATTTTATTTTATTTTTTTTTTTAATGTGTGCTTGTACCTGTGAAACCAGGGAAACTAGGCAGATATCCCATGCTGCAAGTTACATGCCGATCACCTAAACAGGGATATACTGGTGGTAAAATGAAACTTTGGAGAGTCTAATATGCACTGCAGATGATGCATTTTTCTTTTATTCAGTTCTTATTGTTTCTGAACGATACAGTTTTGTCTGCTGGTTGTAGCTTATACAAAAGCAGAGTGTTTCTTACAGTTCAGGATAGATGTTTTTCTGTCTTCTTATTAATCCAAATAAATAAATATCTTGATGAGAGTGACCTTCATTATACCTCAGAGCTGATCATTGCTCCCTGTGGGCTCCATTACCTCAGTGAAAGCAACAGACAAAGTTCACTCAATAATTAGAGGGACCGGAGTTGTTCTGGTCTGGGAACCTGACACCCCTGCTGTGCTGAATGGCAGTGTACAGATGAGGGATTCGAGAGCTGAGAGAACAAACTAAACGAAGGCTGCTAAGGTCTGCCTTGTGCATTCATTTGCAAATAAGGTAGGGTCTCAGCCAAAACCGAAAGATCTTTTTCCCAAGTAGCAGCCATCACTCGCAGGTAGGGTGAAGACCTTGTGTTCAAACAGGTAGATGTGAGCCCTCATGTATGATTCAAATCTACAGTAACATGAGTTGAATATTCTGTGTAATAAATATTACTTTGTTTCCACTGATAGGTATAGAATGTATCCGGCACATCCTGCTGTATTTTTCTGTGCCACCATCTGTTTAGAAAAGAGATTGTACATAAGAAATTTATATAATATGAAATATGTATAACTATATGTATTTGCATATACACGTGCACATAAATATGTATGTGTGCACATATCTGAACTAATCAGTGCATTGCTAGCATACTTAATACAGAGAGAAAATCTTTCACTGTTAAATTCACAGACAAATCTTAAGTGTTTAGCCCTTCCACATTACCACCTATGTCTGCCCTGAAGGATGATCCAGAAGTGCAACCTATGGACAGGCTGCCCTACAGCACCCAGTCATAAACCAGGTCAGGGCCCAGGGAAGCTTTCATGACACCCTTCAGACGTCCACAGAAATTGAGTACCTCTCAGAAAGCCTTCTTTAAGCTCTAAGAAGCTTAAAGCCCTGTATCAACAGAACTGTGAACTGGAGGCCAGATGTAAGTGAAGATGCTTAAAACAGAACTTTGGTGGGCTTTGTGTAGTGCTGACCTGCTAGAGTGCAATGCAGGCCACCTCTAGCTGTGATAAGCAGAGAATGTGAACAGTGGGGCTTTGTGGCTTCTGCTCAGCCCATGCAGCCTTCCCTGCTTCAAAAGCCACAGTCTGAGGTGAGAAGATGACAGGCACCAGGAGCTTTCTTGGTGTGAAGCTGATACCTGGCCAGGGTGTCCATCCAGTCAGCTATTTGTCCACAGAAACTGGCAACTTTCCATAGCTCCCATTTAGAGGAAGTCTAGCTTCCGAGTTCCAAAATCACTGTGTGATTAACTTTTCACAGCTTTGGAGGTGTCTGAGTTCCTGGGTCTTTCACAACTTGGCAGTTCCATGAAAATTCTCTACATACCTTTCCACTTCCCACATCTGGAGACTTACATTAGCATTCACTTATAGCATCTTGTCCGCTTGCAACCCCAACAGCAGGAAGACTGGCTGTGTGTGGGGATTTTGTCACTCCACACCTACCCTTATCAGCCGTAATGGGCACTTCCCAAAATGTGATTGTGGCTGTTTTATCTTTAAAATGCATTTTTAAAGCATCCCACCTTCCTGGGAGTACCTTAATAACTGAACCCTTGAATGGTGGCCTTGGGGAGGCAGGAAAGAAAGTGAGTTTGCCTTTCATCAATCCTTTTGAAGCAGTGCTGCTGTGCAGAGAGGAATGCCAGATTTATTGGGCCAGGAAGAACACAACCTTGTAGCCTAGCAAATGGGTCACTGAGCTGAGACCAGGGAGACTGGGTTTCCAGTCCCATAAACCTGTCCCAGTTGCATGGGACAGCGGTCAAAGCCTAGCCTTTCCAGCTTCAATCCCCATTTGGGATTCCTCTAGCTGCCTTTCCAGTTTGTCCTTTTGAGTCAGGTTTCTGACAGGAGGGGAAGGAAAGTGGAGCAGTCACCAGGTGCCTAAGCTGTGGGTGCTTGTCTACTCAGGCTCCCCAGGGAGCTCAGCTCAGGGGCAGGAGCACCAGGCAGGCAGGAGGAGTGAGTCATTTGCTTGCATCTGCCTATTTTGGTTTTACAAGGGATTAGAGCAGAGCACAGCGGTAGGGCGTGGAGAGGTTTACCACAAAGATGTATGGAGCAGGGTGGCAAAGTTTGCCTTCTAATAAAGCTGTTGTCTTGAGCTATCTCCACCCTTTCATCTATTTCCTTCCCCAGAAGTCCTCCTTTTCACTCTTATTTACACAGGTTTGTTTTTCAAGTGGAAGCAATTCTGCTCCCCAGCTTGCAGTAAGTGCTAGTGCCAGAAGTGAGGGTTTGGTGGGGAAAATTAGCAGCAGGAAAAGAATGTAGGTGGAGACTCCCCAAACACCCCCTTTCCCCCCACCATCCCAATACTGAGTAAATAACTAGCTATTTCCAGAGGGTGCTATTAATTATTTTCATTATGACAGAAAACATCTTAATCCTCCTCTTTATGTCTTTTCTATTTCTTTTTGGATATGATTCTTCATTTTTTCTTCCCTTCTTTGTCATTTTGCCAGCCTCTTTCTGTATCCTCCATTCACAGGTGTGTTTTGTACTAGGGTCACCAAGGACAAGGGGTTATTCTCATTGTTCTGTCTCTCCTTTGTTCATTACATCAGCTGAAGGAGCCTTTATCTGCATTTGCTTCTTCATGGTGAGGATTACTCTTGCTTTTGGCTGTCTGGATGTGGTCTCTGACATACTCAGTGGTGTTGGGTGTCTAAGGGCCCCCTGTTGGCCTTGTCTGGTCACCAAGCTGTCACCAGCCTCCACCTCCTTCTAGTTGTGTGGCTGGGAGTGAGGCAAGATAAGCAGAATAGAACAGTATGTTAAGAGGAAATTTATACTGTATTTGACAACACTACCCTGATGATGGGTGCCAAGAATATGACTAGCATCATTTTCCTGTGTCTTCCTTTGGTCCCAGATATAAACTTGATACATGTTTGAGCAAGCACATATTTCAAAAATGACTTAAAAGAAGAATTTATTCCACATTTAGCTGTATTACAAATATCTTCACAGTTCTTTGTTTAAGGTCAGTAATCATGGTGTCAGTAGTGTAACTATTTATGGGAATTGAATATTAAAGATCTCAACTGTGAACAATTAAGAAATTTACTCCCATGTTCCTGTTTAGGAAACAAAAGAAGCCTGACAAGAGATACCTATACAGTTGGTGAAAATATCACACCTGTGTTACAACCTGTGGTTAGTAGTAGTAACAGTAGAGCCATTTTATTTATTTATTTATTTTTAATTCTAACACATGGCACTGAGATCCTATTGCAATGACCCATTTTGAACTGAACAACCCTCTGACCCACTTTAACAAAGAACATCTCTATATTGTACCTTCATAAAGACAAATTTTCAAAATATTACTTTACAGGCATATAACATCACAACTCTAGCTAATTCCTAAAAGCATATGTGCTTAAATTCTTCTATAGCTCTTAAACTTTTAAAGAGGATTTTTCAAAGGAAGCAGAGACAGCTAGGTAGGTCAATAGGAATTACATCTCCTTTTGCTTTTGTAAACTCCTTACTCTAACATATTGTGGTATAAAATATATGCACATTCTCTGTTTGCAATTTCCTGTACTTGTTATATGCTTTGTCTAGGTAAATTTCTATACTCCCTTTTGATGGGAGACAGCATAAAAAGCAAATCATACTTAGCTTAAGTAAATATTTGATATATTCATGTCCATCATTGCTCGTGTAACTGAAGAAGATATAAACTGCCTTAGCCTTACATATTCCCCAGGCAACACGAGAACATCAAATAAAATAATACTTAGACAGCAGAGGAAGAAAAACAGAAAAAAGATTAATTTTGGATTAAAAAAAAATCTCAGGAGTTTTCTTCTGTGTAGAGCATGTGTGGCAATAACAATAATAATAATAATAATAATGGTAATGAAGAGCAAAGAAGCAGGGCCAAGAGAAAATGATCTCCTGAAGAACATTATTACCATGTATCCAGGTAAAAGACCACTTTATTATCTGGGATGAGGTCAGTTCCATTATTTGCTTTCTCCGAGTCAGAGATGGTCTGAAGAAATATCAGTGTGCTCTACAGAAAGGAGTCAAAAGATCAGAAATAGCAGGGTGGCATAGTGGCATACAGGCTCTGGACTGAGTTAACATGTCACACAGGGCTACATGTCAATGTGTCAAAAAGAAATGCAAGAAATGCCGGGAGAAAGGGACTTTTCATGGGAGTAAGAGTTCTGCACTCTTGAGCTTTTGTTATTCGCAGAATAAAAGGAAATAATAAAAAGATGAAGAAAAAGATGCAACAGCAGATAGTGCTGAAAGTTCAAGAATTGTTTAATGCCAAAGCTCTCTCATCAGAAATAGAGATGAGAGAGGGGGTAACATTGAGGGCTGGAAAATGAAGTCTCCAGATGGGTGGGGAAGGGGAGAGAGGGAAGGCAGACAGACATGTATGGCATCTCGCAGACTGAGAAGAAAATAAAAAATAGTTGCTTCCCAGTCAGTCACCAAGACAGCAGCAGATTGGATTTGGAGCTGCCTTTAATAATTTATGACTATTTTGTCTTGGTTGGATTATTGTGTAGGTTTGCCTGCTTATGTTGGACTCATTAACTTGGCAAGAACTTCACCCAGAAAGACATTGTAGAGTGAGAACCGAGGGGGAATTTGGGAAAACTTGGATCTATTAAAAGGTGACATAAAAATATTATTGCACTTGAGAAAGGTTATAGCTCTTTTTGTTTTGAATATCTTTTGTGCTATGATTTCTTCCAAGTGGTAAGAAATGGGTAAAAGTGAAGATGAAATCTTTTTTTTTTTTTTTATTTTTTTTTTTTTTTTTTTTTTTTCATAAAAGGAGCTCCTATTCCCTGCATACACTGCTAATCTCAGGTTCACAAAAAGGAAAGTCAACAGTGTCCCAGGACATAGCTGTCCCTTGGTCCTGACAACCAGGTGGGAGGAAAACCACAGTGTTTACTCCTATTAAGGGCAGGCTTGGCAGGTCCGGAGCTTATGGAAGTGCTTGGCATTAGAGAAGGTGAAGCTATGGGCAGTAGGAGCTGTGTCACAGTAGAGTGGTACATTTTGAACACAGGGATGAAAGCTGAAATGGTCATCTGAAAACAGCAGTCTTAAAAGTAAGCTAGAAGTGGAACACCAGAGATAGACAAGCATCAGATAACAACTGCCCTTGACACTTTGGTAGTTTGGAGGATGGAGAGACGGAGGCTGGTAGTAAGGGAAGGTCAGGTCATCCCCTTTCACAGCAGGCAAACTACTGAGTGACAAAAATCCTCTTAGTCCATTCCTGCTGGGATACTCACACCTGTTCGAGGCAAAGATGGTAAATTGCATACTCAGGCAAATTGTTCACCATATAGTCTAATTTCCTTCAGAAGTGTGTGGCAAAACGCAGGAGAAAACATGCTACAACATGCAAAGCAAATGCAGTAGTCTGGCACTGGGCCTGCTAGGCTTGACATGGAAAGAGCCAAAGGTTTACTGGGAACTGGCTGCCCTGAAGGTGTTCCCTTCTGGGGTGCCTCAGAGGTATTTTAAAGCCTCCAAACAACAATAGTAAGAAAGCTTTAATGAAGGTAGTAAAATCTCTTTTGCACTTCTGAAATGGGTGCTAGAATTCAACTCCCAAGCACCCAGAAAAGGCATAAGGATGTCCACCTAAAAACCTACCTGTTTTCATCACCAAAATATCCACACTTCCATACAGCATTAAAAAACAACAACACACACAGAAACACAAAACACTAATGATCCTCCCTTCCAAGATTTATGGTTTCAGTAAGGTGACAAATGTGAGGAAGGAGAAGCATGTGTCATGCTTTGCACATTGCACTGATTTTATTACCTGTAATATTTTAAGCTGACAATGTAGAAAACATCCTGTCCCTATGTATGCGAAGGACCAAGTCAACATATTGGTGTACAAAGAATTGAAATTAGTGCACATCCCACACAAATGTATTTGTGGAAGGAATTTAATATTATAACATATACCTTTGGGTTGAACAATGCATTTATATGCCTGCATTTTTGTTGACTTGTAGCTTTCCCTTTCAAAGATATTACATCAGACCTCTTTCTCCCCCGGAGGTTGAGGCCAGCTTAGAATGCTACTTTAGAATTACAATAAATAAACTTACAAAAACCGTCAACAAGAAAAAGAAACAGCAACCCTGGGCCATTCATCATTTTTTCCTTCACTTCTTCCTTTTCTCCCTACAGCTATTACAGTAGCCCTTATGAACCCCAAATGTTCCTTGCTCTTCTGTGGCAAGCACTTTGTGATTTGTTTATTAGCTTGGAAAACTGTTTTTGTCTCTCAGGACAGGTGTCAGTACAAGATATCTGGGACAAGTACTCTATGAAGAAAGTACTTTTATGCCGTAGGAACCGATAAACTATTCCAAATGATCTGGTGCTATGAACCAAGCTGAACTGGAGACCAACAAGTGTTATCTTCCATCTCTCCTAGTGACTTCAGTGTTGTCTTCATTATCATCTGTTGTTCTCCCTTGCCAATTCAGTCAGCAGTTTGCCTCCTGTGATACATACCAGTTGACAGATGTATCCTTTTCATTTCACATACTCTTAAAGCCTTGGGCACTGTTTTCTGGAGATATTTATACAGCTCTGGGACCCAGCTGCTGGAAAAGTAGTTTGTACTGCATATTTGTTACATGTTCTACAAGATCCCACACACTCTTACTTTGCATAGTGTAAAACAAACCAAAAAAAGGTGCTGACGTTTTGTATGTATTTTGTATGAAACTTACACAGAGGACCTTGACATATTCTGAGTCTTTCAAAGGTTTTATCAGAAAAATATACTGAAAAATAATTTTCATATAAGCTATAATGCTTTCAAAGCCTATCAACCACCAAGTTTCTTCATTTCCTACAAGCAAAGAGAGTAGGAAAGTTTCTATCTCCTGTACATCACAAGGCATAGCTGTGTCCTCATCTCAAACACTGTAAGAGGAAGGATGTTTGCAACAAAACATGCTGCTGAATCTGTTCTCCCACAGCAGTCAGTAAGAGCAATCAGTCATGTGCTAATTTTGCTGGTATAATTCCTCTTTTTAAAATCAGTATAGGAAAAAGTGCAGAACTGAACACTTTTTATTTCAAAAGAATTTATTTTCTTATATATGCATTTCACATTCAGAATAACTTATAAGTATATTGGCTACCTATTGAATAACCAACTCCTGGCTCTGCCAGAGGAAGGTGGCAAAATATGAAGGCTGCTTTTTTTTTTTTTTTTTTTTTTTTTTCCTTTTGAATGTTTTGCTGCTGTTCCCTCATTTAGATGATCCATTTAGAGAAAGCGATAAACACATAATATTTCAAAAATGCCACAGCAGAACCCTTAAGGTAAAACAGCTGGCCTTTGCTGCAGTTTCTAGGGCAGAATTTTAATAAACATTAGTCATGGTGATTATGGAACATTTTATCAAGGATACATCATTTCCAGCATTATTCCATTTTTAAGTCCATATTAGCATAATAACTTGCATTATTAGTATAATTTGAGACATTTTAAGGACATGGCTGGAGAATAAGAAGCTCAGGATGGAAGGAGTCTGATTGCTGCCAGTTGCTTGTCCTTCTTGCCAGGACCAATTAACATATTTCTTCCATTTTTGCCTTTGTTTGATTTATCAAAATACAAATGTGCTGCAGACTTCCAGAATCACTCAGGCTCCTTGTTCAAGCTTTAGAGGCACATAGCAACACGAAGCACATTCATGCAGATTAAGTGCTCTTTGGAGTATTAGAAACCACTTAATCTGTATAAATATGCTTCAGGTTGCTCAATTTTTACACCTTGAGATGGAACCACAGTGGTTCAGAAAACCATGTGATGCATTATTTAAAAGAAGATATATAACCCATGATAAGTTTATCTTCTTTATCTTCCAAGTGACTATTGTCAGAACCACAGTTTATTTTTTATATTTTTGTACTTCATTGCACTGTATTAATGCAAGTGACAAAGGGATTTTCCTGTTATATACTCTGTTACTTTCAAAATTCTCTCTTTTTTTTTTTTCATTACTGTTGATTTAGAAATAAGCACGAGAGATGTGTAAGTACTGAACAATTTTACAAGTCAGTGCAGCAGGAAGGATTTACACTTTAAAGCAGAAAAAGGCAAACAGTTTTTATTTCCTCATCTAGCTAAATACATTAGTCCATGCATAACCAAACCATACCTTTTTAATTTCCATTGACTTTAATTTTCATTTGCAACAGAACTGAAAAGAATGATGTATAAGACAGCACTAAAAGCATCATATTGGAATATTAACTATTTTGCTTTTGGGGTTTACATTGTCATTTAGTCTAATAACTCTTTGTAGGACAGTTTAATTATTGCCCAAAATAGAAAGTGTAGTACTATTGCACAGCTTTCCCAGAGGACATCTTACATATCCTGAGAGAAATTTAGGCTCAGTATTTCATATATTTGTAACAGTAACTGTTTCATATTCTGAAGTCCCTTGTTATTCAAACACTTGCTGTGGCCATTTGTAAGCAAGCAGTGGTATGAATGAGACTGAGTTTGTAACAAAATGCTGACCCCAAAGAAGTCATTAAGACTTTTGCTGGTCACACAAATGGAGTCTGGATGTCCCCTTAAGAACAGAATTCAGTCTATTGATTTCTAATTTTAATCACAAGTCTTGAGGCTTAGTGTCAATAAACACCTATTATGGGAAAAAGTCTACAGAGACAGCTGGACTCTGTGGTCCATCCTCAAGGATGATTTAATGAACATTAATCAACAACCACTGGTATTTCTGGGGCTGTTGGCCCCCAGGCTGAAGAGCAGCATGCACATCCTGGTGTGGTAAGTCAGTGTGGTTCTCCACTTGCTGAGGATGGGTCGCTCCAGGTGAGTATGGCAAGGTGCAACACTCCCTGAGGTTCTCCTACGTGGGCAATAACAGACATGGTAATTTACATTTGGTCCCCGATAGAGGACTTCCTTTGCTACTGTGTTCATAACCTCACCGTGGCTTTAACAGATGCTGGCAAGGCTGTTGTGTTTCCTGCCCTGATACGTATAATGGAGCTTGTGGGACCAGGGAGATGTTTCCATATTAGAGCAGCCTGAAGCTTCCTTTAGATGACATTAAATAGCACAAGTGGGATTGGCAAAGGGCAGAATGAAGCCTGTTTGCTGGGCACAGAGTTGAATTTTAGCCATCCTTTACTCCTTTCACACAAAATGGCTAAGGATGTGACCTGAGCTGTGATGGGGACAGTTGTGTGTTCCCTCAGCAGTGGGACATTTCTGTTCAATTTTCTAACATTGTTCCTGTAACAAAGATCATTTTTTCTTTAATGAAGATTTGTAAATTTGCAAATATATATATATTTATAAGAATTCATATATATATATATATATTTATTTATTTATTTATTTATTTTTCCCAAAGGAGCTTTGGGAATTCTGACATTTTACTATGGTAACCCATATTCAGTTGAAGTAAAACAGATGCTCTCAAACATTTTTCAAAATGGATTAAAAAAAAAAAAAGTGATTAAGGTATTTTTCCTAATTTTCCTCCAGCTTAGAATGTAGGATACATTTTATGTTAATTGTACAATAAATACTGGATATTTTTTTCCACTATAGGCTCTGATTTAGTTCCCTGGTTTATATCCAGTGCAAACACTGAAGTGTTATATGACCTCTATTGCACAGAGGTCCTTTGCCAGAAGCTCATTCAGGAATAGGCTTTAATACTTTTTGCATTGGATTTTACTCTACTGTTAGGTTTTATCATTCTTGATCTCTGCAAATGTGCTTTATTGTCTGTATCATTTAATTTTGTTAGGGAAACGTGCTTCATTTTTTAATGATAAAACGTTAGCATGCTCTTCAATAATAACTGTTTTTCCTTTCAGAGCAACTGATGCATAAAGTCTAATCTTTTGTAGTGGAGGAAGATGTTCCTTAAGAATTGATTTAGGGTTTGTCTTTGTCTTACTAATTTTTAATTACATGCAGTCATACCCGATTAATCTGAATTAGTATGCAAAGTCCCTTTTTAGAACTAAATAAAATCAGATTAACTAGTAAAGGATACATACAAGATATGTTATGAGGTTGGTTAGAAGTGAAATCCTTCTTGTTCTTAAACATACAGACATTTCTGTCTGAACAGTTTATGTCCTCAAACTGGCTACATATTTTTGCTGTGTTATAGAGCTTTAATTCCTCTTAACTTTTCCATGATGCATCTAGGCATCATTAAAATATTATGCAATAAAATGCTTTTGTAGGAATTTATAACTGATACTGGACTTAACAAGATCAGCTCAACAAACTCCTTTATGAACACACAGGTGTGTTCAGCAGCACAGTGCTGTAATTTTGGAAGCAATTTTGTTTCTAAGCAGTGGCTATTACAACTTGTTGTGAATTAATAGTAGCTGCAACAAGTCTGAACTCCCCTTGCTCTCAAAACTCCCCTCCCCTCTTACTCCTGGGTTCCTACTTATTTTTTACTGGCTTTGATGTGCGTTGGAGTACAAGAGAGCAGCTCAGATGCTTAAAATGGCAGAAAAAAAAATAAAAAACAAAAACAAAAAAACACCTAGCAAAATAGTGCATATGGAAGGTTTTTGCTGGTTGAGCAAACTGAGTTTACCTATGGATCAGCCAAGCACTGCAGGTGCTCAGGTGGAGGGGAGAGGATAAATGTATAGCAAGGGGTGGGAAGGGGAGTGGTAAGAAGAAGAGGAAAGAGAAGATACAGTATATCTTTCTTTCAGCCACAGTGGGTAGTTAGTTCAGCTCGGTCATAGTGTACAACTATGACCTATGGATGCCAAAGTCAAGTCTGCACTCAGTGATATGCTTGAACTCACAGGAGCATCCTCACTAAAGTCAGCTGCATTTAAGTATGTGCTTTAAGCAGTGGTAGACTTCACATTCCACCAAGGGAACTGGATTAAAAGATCTCCTGAATATTCCCCATCATTTCCCCTCCAAATGTCAGGGGAATACTTGCCTTGGAGGAAACCCATAACTGTCTGGGTTTTGGGCAAATAGGAGTCAGCGTCACAGGTAAAAATAAAACTCCTTAACTACAATTGCCTTTTCAAATTGATTGCAGCCTATTATATTACTACTACACAATTATTTCTGTTTGTTACAACTGCACAGTACTGTAACTCTAAATCTCATCTATGTGCCTCATCTGTGTTTCCAAGACAAAACACAGCATGTTACATTGTTAGCATTATATTGAACAAAATACATTAAAAAGCTTTTTGAAATACAATGAAAAAGGCTACTCTGGCAGTACATTGGTTATTTTAGTTTGAAATGATAAATACACATCTCCTAGAGAACAGTAAAGGCTTTATACTTGACTAACCCATGGCCTAATTTATACTACTTTTAACCATGATGTATTTCTGTACTGTGTACAATAAAGTACAAATGACTCAAATTCATCAGGAAGGGATTAATTGGCATGTAACAGGGGATCTGGCTACTATACTGGCAAGATGCCAAAATATAAGAAGAAAGAAGCTCATGGAAAAGGGGACATTAAAATACAAGTGAGTGTTACAATCCAACATCTATAGGAATAAATCTATGTGTAAGCAAAGTCCAACTATGTGACTTGGATTATGTCAAAGAACAGTAGAGACATTAACAGATTCCTGACATGGAATGATTTCTATGGATAATTCATAGATTTCATTTTACTTAGGCTTAAACTGAATTGCTTGAGCAGGCAGGTGGGGACCTGATGTAGTTTTCTGCAAACAGTAGCAACCCAGATGAGCAGACACCATGGCCATGCTGACATGCTGGCCACATCTCTTCAAGTTAAAAGGCCCAGTATTTCATGTCCTTGGTTTTCAGAATAGACACTTTGCTTAATGTCTAGGGGCATAAGTCAGGAAAGCTCATTACTTCTCCCTCCTACTCCCCTCCTTCCCTGCCCTCCCCTCCTCCCCCCCCCCCCCATTTCTTATGACTATATTCCCCGTTCATTACTTGCACTGCTTTAGATTTTCAACAATGATCACATTATTGGTCAAATCCAGACTGTCTTTCCCATCCCTCATCCAAAAAAGAAAAAAGGAGAGAGAGAAAAAAAGAACAAATAGAAAGGCTATACAGTTTCTTAAAAATCTGCTGTTGCACTTATGAACTTTAGCTGTCAGGCACTTAGATGCAATGTTTTTCAGGAGGGAATACAAATCTGCCCATTTCAGTGCTATTCTGCTTGCCCTTAATTCTCTTCCTTCATTCTGGGTAAATAAAAAGATTAATTCTCACACATTCCTGAAGGTCTGCTTGGACCTAAATTAGATCAAGTTGGGAGTTTTGCTCATTACAGCTCTTCTTCCCTGCTGGCAGAGAGACTTGTCTTTGCCACTTGTCTTCTGCCTGTCCTCCTGTCCTTACAATTCAATTGTAAATCCCACATGACCATCGTTCAACCAAAGAACAGACTATCATCTGGGCTTCTTAGCATGTTTCTCACTAAAATATGTACACATAAATGTACGTTACTTCCAGGCAAGCCCTTATGCTGCTAATAAAGTTTTAGATGCATAGAAAACAACGGAGTTGAAAATATGCTACAGAGCAAATTTAAATATCTGCTTATCTCATTAGAACGGCATTTCAGCATTTCAATGTGCAAGAATGTCACTTCAGTTTTGTGGGATCTTCCCTTCAAGAAAAATTACCATCTCTCCTTATGCAGGCGTATTCACTGACAACAGTTCCCACCATGTTTTTAATACATATGTATATACATTTTAGATGCATAAAAGCTATACATAGTATGAATCATCTGTTTCATAAACTTGAATATGCTGTTGTCAGAACCTATAAAAATAATGTGACAGGCAGACCTTCGCAATGTGTCTATCCACCAGCTATTGTGAAGACAATCAACCACTTTCAATCTTCATCACCTCGGCTAGAAACCAGCCCAGAAAGCCAGAGGGAATACAGGCAGGCAGGAAGCCAGAAGTTTGACAGAGCTGATTTTTCAATAACCAGGGATATGGGTTTCGTAGTGGAGGTCTTTGAAAATACCTTGTCAGTCCCACCTCTCTGTTTACGCTGAAGGAGCTCCAGGCTGAGCAATTTTGCTGATTAAAGCACTGCTGATACTGACCAATATGACACCATCTGGAAGTATTGCTGTTTTATAAATTTTGGAAAGATTTTTTTCTAATACTTTCCTGAAAGTTAGTGCAGGTTCCTGAGCTACATATGGCATGGTCCTATGCAAAACACTGCTTTAACAAATAGTCTCTTGCCTCCTAGGTTATGTAATTAAGGCATGTATGAGCAGACAACCCTCCTCTTGTCACATGTGGGTAAAAAAATATGCTCCTGGTCAGTCACCTCTTAAGTGTCCCAAGGAAAATGGAGAACTGGAAAATGCAAAGGAGTTGCAAACTTGTGGTTAAAGTCTCTTTTATGCTCCCTTCATCATACACATTTCTATCACCTCTTGTACCTACATCTGCAAGAGGAATGCATGCACACAAACATAGACGCATATGGATGAGGTCTCTTTCCTACTTGTCATTCTAGATGGCCAGAGACAAGTAACCCTGAAAGGATTTTTCAATAGGTGAAATTGTTAGTATTATACACACTGAAGTCAGGCTCATGTTGCTAATGGTTTTTGCTGTAAATCCACATGACAAAGTGCAACAGCAAGTGATGGTGGTATGTTCCTGTCTTATTTCACCAGAAAAACTATCTTAATACCTTTTCAGGGCATTGGCATTATGCACATGTGTTTTGGAAAGGTGCTAAAGTACCAAGATTCCTCAACACAAAGTGGCCAAACCACAGTATAAATTGGCTTACAAAACTAAGCAGATAGTCCTGTGAACAGGAGCCAAGGAAATTATCTTAGTACTTTTCTATCTCTTTTATCCCCCTGTAAAAGTGCTAAGATGATTTGTCTGGCCAGTGTGGACGCAGGGATTTTGTTTATCGCTAGAGGCAGTCAGACCACATTCATTTTATCATCCAGAAATAGTGTAGAAAATAATAAAACAACCCCCCAAAGCACCTTTGGGAATTCATGGAAAATCTTATTACAATGGAGAAAAAGTAAAAATAATGTTGATTTAAACATCCAGAAAGCAAGATGTGTATAGTATGAAACTGAAATATTGTATGATTTTTGAGTGATAAAGTTTATAATCATGTGCTACTGATAAGTCCTTCTATATTTACACATCCGAGCTGAATTTCACCAAATGATTTTGAATTTAGGTGAAATTTAACAGTTTTAAATACTGAAAAGCATTTATGAATGGGGACAAGAAACTTGTATTTTTTTCTTGAACTATCAAGCTAATTAAAGACACTTAGAAACAGTTTCATACATGCTTGAACTACAGACCTTACTTGGGCTTTACTTTAATGATATGCAAGTTCCCATTTGATTTAGAGGGTAGGTTGAAACCTTTTCAAATTGGAGATATATTTCCAAAATGCAGATTTGTCTGAAATTCAGATAAAAAAAAGGACTGGTGAAATGTTACATCATGTTGATATAAAGTACATTTTTTTTTTTTCTTCAGAATTGTCACCTGTCTACCCCTACATCATGGTTATCATATTCAGAGACAAGGAAAAGTTCAGTGAGGAACAATTTTCATTTTGTAAATTTTAATAGCCACCATTCTGTCTAAATATGACACACAAAATCTGTCTGAAAGACAAGAAATTATTAATTTAAATTAACATGCATACCTAATAAAAGTTTGGCTAGCATAGAGGCATTTCTAAAACTGAAAATATGTATTTCATGTAACACTTATAAAGGTAGACAGGATATAAGGGCAAACTTCTGGTGAGATACTTAGGAGGGCTTCTGTTTCCCTAGTTAAGCACTGGAAGTCCCCTTCTATTGAAAACCAGCTTGAACAAAACACTAATGAATATACATAGATGCAACAAATCCTGTACTGGCAGAAGAACAGATTTTATGACCTAATAGGTCTTTTCTCTCTCCAAAGCCTATAACTGTGTGAAAAACGAATCCCTTTCCATGGAGATGTGGTTGTTTACTGCCCAAAATGATAGCTTTTTGCAGTGATGTGAGTTGGTTATACTACGCAAAGTTCACCTACATTTTGGTAAAGGTAGCAAATAAAGAGATAATCAAACTATTAACAATGAAGGTCCCAGTAGCATGAATGATTCTTTTTTAAAAACTACATTAAACAAAAAAAAACATTTCTAGGCAACCCAACTTGTGTCCTCAATAGTTTTGTATTGTCCATAATCCCACTAAAGTCTTACGCAGTCTTGCTGAATTTAATTTCTTTAGTTCCCTAGTAGTATCCCTGTACTGTCTTAAATTAACTATTATTCTAGAGATGTCGAATTATACACAACCTTTTGATTAAAGCGCTACCAAACACAAGGAGCTGTCAATATATCTGAGGTTTCCACAGGGATCAAACCAGCCTCATCTGCTTCTTTATGCCAAATTACAGAAACCATGTAACATGGCACACATTACTCCTCGCTTTGGCATGCCAAAACAGTATTTAAACAGGAAGGTACTTTGGCATCATGTACAATTCCCAGAAGTACAAAAAGGAAAATTTCAGAGGGGTATGACTCAACAAACAGCCTTAAAAAAAAAGATCCATTTTCATTTCCTGTTGGAATCCGTAACAAAATACATTCCCTTCCCCCCCGCCCCCCCCCTTTTTTTTTTTTTGACCAGCATCAAATTAGCTCTTTCCACTATGAGCCAAATTCAGCTGCTGATCTGAAGGTACTGCTTTCCTTTGTGCTTTAGGCTAGTCTATGCAATTAATTTTTACTAAGGTCTGCTGAGTAATTTTACTGAAGCCCACTAATTTTTGCCAAAGCCCTCTGGATAATTGTATTCAGGTCTGTTCAGCAGGAAGCTGTTCTGGCTCCAGCTCTGATGGTCTAGCCAAATGCTGGATGCTGTCTTCATATCTGGGAACAGTAGCAGTGTGCTGCAAGGGCTTCTGAAGAGATCACGGCATGTTACAGATACAGGGATACAGGCAGAAATGTGCCTGTGACCTTGGTGAGGTCTGCTTAAAACTGCTTTTATTCCTAATAAATGTGGAATCAGTTATTTGAGCTGATGCAGTCCAAATTTTATTTATTTATTTATTTAATCTCACATTGGTGTTATTCCATGAAGTTCGTAAACTTACGTAAAATCGGCAAAGTAAGTTATTTTTATTTATAGTATTACTAAGGCAGGAAGGAACAGGCCCTATTTACTGAAGAGTTTTTCTTAGAGGTCATTGTCTGCTGTTTGTGATGTTTTGTCTGACTACCCTTTTAGGATGCAAAGATTACATTATTTGTGAAGGCACTTTTATCCTCCTTTTCCATAACAGGTCAAACAGTAGGTATTTCAGTGTCTTGACTTTTTAAGGTCCTTCCTAG
Organism: Heteronetta atricapilla; assembly: GCA_011075105.1. Taxonomy (NCBI): domain Eukaryota; kingdom Metazoa; phylum Chordata; class Aves; order Anseriformes; family Anatidae; genus Heteronetta; species Heteronetta atricapilla. The sequence continues at coordinate 111,973,715 of CM021732.1, forward strand.
CCTAATAAACCCAGTTTGCTAATTCCTATGTATCAAATAAAAGATGAATGCAGAAAATAACAGATTTTTCTCTCCCTTTTTATTTGAATAATATTTTTCTACAATTATGAATTTTTATATACCTGTGGGAATTAAGGCAACTGAATCTTCCTTTCTGTAGTCAGGTATCTAAAAGCCATTCTGAAAACCTGGGGAGCTGGAAGTACTTCAGGGATGGAAGATCAATCCTTCCTTAAGTATGAAAATGTCAGAAAAGATTTCAGTTGTCCTGAATGTCTACTTTTGCCTCAAACAATTGCTTGATGCATTTTCTATATGCTCCCTTAAGCAGACTGAGGATTCCTATGGTACAGGCTTTGCTACAAAAAGGAAGCACTCCTTTCTGAATATCAGAATAAATTAAAAACAAAAACAAAAACAAAAAAGACAACAAAAAAGAACCCCCTACAACCCTACATTACTTGGGATATACTATACTCCTAATGTTGTGGATACAAAAAATCTCTGTGTGGAAATGTTTTTCTGCTCCCTCTGCCAGCCCCCAACCCCCCTCATATTTTACAGATACTGTAATCGATGTTGTCCTCCACCTGTAAATAAGGAGTCTAGAAGAGGTAAGAACTTCTGTCATTTACATACCAGCTGGATCCACAAAGCCACTTAAGCACTTATCTCCTATTGATTTTTATGGAGCACAGGTTCTTAAATGCATTTGTGGATCTAGTAAGTCACATTTTCTTCTCTTTATTGAGATGAAGGCAATTATATGGACAAATTCCTTTAAAATCCAAGAATAGTTGTCACTTTAATGTATGCTTTTTGATCAGTACTTGAAAACTTGTCAGTGTATTTTAAGGCTGTGCTCAGAAATATAATTACATGCTTTATAAAGTATAATCAATATTAGCACACTAAGGTAGAGAATAATTTAGATCTTTTAATTTTCCTGCTTTCCATATTAATATGTTTTTCAATATGTTTGGAAATGTTAGCAATTAAATAACATCATGACTTAGAGAGGGAAGTGGAAACAGCCTGGGTCAGGTGTTCCAGGTCCTCTTGTGCTTCCCTAGAAATAGAAAGCAACCTCAAGTGGCGTTTATCTGGCCCACCAGACTAGTTTTACATCTCCTTTCTACAGCTGGGGCAGTGCACAACAGCCAGAGCAGACTGGTGACTCTAGCTCATTAATTTTATCTAGAAATTGGGCTTGAAGGTTGTTTAATACCTCTGGAATACAGCTTTCTCTGCCTCTTCAGAGGCATGATTAATGCAGTTGGCTGTGTCATATCTGGAGCTCCGGTCTTGTGACTAACATCTTGTAACCACAGTAAAGCACAGCAATGAAAAATCCAGCAAGAAAAAGAAAAGGGAAAAAAAAAAAAAAAAAAAAAGGAAAGCATGTTATCACCCACTTATTTCCCTGCTACATTTTATGGCTGGTTTGGTTTCAGAGATAAAATGCTCCATTTTTAGGAGACACAGGGGAAATCAGACCCTGTGGGCAATTGTGGAAGAGCAGGTCTGCTCTGCTCTGCTCTGCCAGCTTGCAGTAGTCCCCTGGGGGCACTTACCGCACCTATGAATCACTGGAGGAAGCTGTTATATTAGCTTATACAAGAACAGTGCATGGAAGAACTTGCACTGAGGAGATCTTCAGCTGCTGTTATGAGGCTCTTTTAAGCATCTTGCAATGTCGAGAATCAATATATCTGGCCCTAATACACTTTGAACTTCATACTTAAGATCGATGGGGCAAACCTAACATAAAAATGAAGAGTGTACAATGCTATTAATTCAAAATGTACTACATTTAATGACGTATTTCGTAAAATATACTGTCACTGGTTTCAGAATTAAAAACCAAAACCAAAACAAAAACAAAACACAACCTCTAATATGCAGGTCACTCTGTCTGTGAGATAAGGTTTATGTGTAGAGGTGTCTTGGTTGTTCCTGGAAGACCATCAAAATCTTTTCTAGCCATAAATATCAGCCTTGAGATTGATCCAGGGCAGGGCCAGTTATAAAAAATGCTGTTTGCTATTAACAAACTCAGTGCACTATCTAAATGAGATTAGGGAACTCTAAGAGTTGGCCATGAATACACAATTATATGATTTCAGCAGAGGCAATATATGCTGTAATATTAAGAAGGTATCATGGGATTTAAGAACCTGTCCTATCTGAAAAGAAAATCAGATTTAAAATATATTAGACTGAAGGTAAATTGAAGTCAGCTGCTACCACTAATCATTAATCTGTATTACTGAGGTACAAAACAAACTCACCCATTTTGCACTCCAGGGCAAATCCTGAGTTATTTAAAAACAACAACAAACACCATAAAACTTGCCAGTATTTGGCAGAGAAGAGTTGCCATAGGATGTAAGACCTCTGACCCTCCATCAGGCCCAGCCATTTCTAAATCATACAAAAATGTGATTACTTCAATCCTCCCTTATGACTAAAACTTCACATTTACTTCTCAAAATGGATCTTTTGTGTTCCTTCCCTCCCATCTATTCTAACTGATTGAATAGGACCAGAAGTGCCAACCAGTCTACAGAAGGGATGAGGCAAAACTCTATCACTTCAAAGTCCAAGGGCCTTGGAAGCGGCAGCCTCCCTCAGCAACCCTGCCTGGCTTGCAGATTGCCCACGGGAGACATCCTGCACCCATCAATAGAACACTTTGTGTCAGCCCTGCTCCTTCCAGCCTCACCCCTTCCTCAGTTCAGTTAATGAGGGAGCCCATTGCAACAATGGAGACAGAGAGATGCTGTGCCTGGAGGCTGCTGCTCTGAATAATGCCCATTTAAACTGGTGCTCTAGTGCTTCTGCTTTTCATTAATTGTACTTCTTCTGTATGTATGGCTTTCCCTTAATGCTAAAAATGTAGGGGCCTACAGCAGTCAGTTATCCATATGTATTCTGTAAGCAAGGTGAAAAAGGTGAGCCTACAGAATTTTCCTTTATGGGAACTGTTCAGGAAAAAAGGGGAAAATCAATGAGTACTGAAAGTATCATAAAATTAAATCTTGTGACACACACAATTCTGCATTTATTTATGCTTATTTAACCTGTTAAATGGGCTATTACCATGTCATAACTTTTTAAAATGTTTCTGCCTGATCAGCCCTCACCATACTACAATCTTAACACCTCTAGAAAAAGTAAGGATGCAAAGAGATTTAAAGTTCATCTGTAACAGGATTTCCATGAATAACAGTGCTCTGCATGTTTATTAATATGCCTTTCATTCTTGGAAATTTGGATGTGGATATCTTCCTCTTTCTCACCACTTGCCCCCTTGTTAACAGAGCAGTATACAGTTGTCACCTCCTGTAGACTGCTCCAACAGCTACAGACTGAAAATTGGAGTCAAACAGAAAATGCAGTTGTTGACAACTGTGAAACAACACAAATCTTCCTGTCTACTTTGGAGACCAAATTGCACTTAGGGTCACATCCTAAAGAGATGTTTGATTATCCTGCTATCCATGCACCTTATTACGTTTCTATGGTAAAAGACCATGAGGAAGAATAGGGAAGATGTTTTGAAGGACACTGAAAAAAAAAAAAAAAAAAAAGTGAGAAGAAGGTAGCAACAGAGAATGTATCTTACTTAGAGGTTACATGTTGCAGGGACTTTCTGTGCAGTCCAGGAAGCTTTTCTTGGCATTTGTACAAGCTTTGGTTTCTTGAGACATAGTCCCACTTTGTCTACATGTTTGCATCTCTGTTGTCCTTACATACCCCAGCTTATCAGCTTTGTCTATTTTCTTTAGGAAAAAAAATGAAATAAAAACCTAAATCAAAGGAAAAAAGAGGAGAACTTCTATCAGTGCATAAAATGCTTCAGGCAGATTTTCATCTGGAAAAATATTAAGGAATGAAAGGGAATGCATAAGTGAGCTTCCGTGAACAACAATAAAATGTAATGATGAGAAAGTACATATAAAACAGAGCTGATCATCAGCAGAAATCCCACAGGTTGCTCCAACAGCACACAAATGTCCAGCACAACATTTTGAATGCCCAAAGACATCTGTATCTTTCTCTTCCACAGTGCACTGTGGGTAGCATTCTTTAACTGTTACCCTAATAAATGGTTTAGGGAAAACTCCCTCATATTTTCCATTGATATGCAAAATGTTTCCTTAGAGAAAATAAATAAAACAAGCATGAATAAGAGGTTCAAGTCTGGGAATCCTTACAAATGAAAATCTGGACCAAGACTCAGATAAATTCAAAAAACTATATATCAGAAACAAAAACACACACACACACAAAACAAACAAACAAACAAACAAAAAAACACTCTAAAGCCTAACACCTCTGAAACAAATGATGTGATGTAGAAAACAGTGGTAAAATTATCATTATTTCATTACATAACTGGCTCCATAAGGGACCCATCAACATCATGGCTGAACAACTTCACCATGCCAGTCAAACAGTTTCTTCACAGAACTTCCTTCCAGCTTGATGTTGCTCATTCTGTTCCACAAATTGAGACTTGAAGAATAGGTCTGAGGTTCACTCTCTTTTCCCTGTTTAAGGTTATAAGGGAGCATAATAAGGTCCATTTATCCCTTGCATTGCTTATCTACTTTAGCAATAATTTCAAATTATAAGCAGGAAGAGGAAAAAAAGAAGCAGAAAGAGATGATTCTAACTATAAACTCTAACCCTGTCAAAGGCAAGAAACTGGTCTTGGGCAAAAATAAAGACTTGTTCTGATTACTTTCTTCATGGGGGTGAAAAGGACCAAGCTGTGGCCCTTAAGTCTCTTCCTTTCTCTTGTCTGGTATCTTTGTCTGTAATTGTTCTGTGCTGCTAGGCTGGCCTTGGTTTCCTGCCTGTGGCAAATCTGTGAGAAGGCTTGTGTTTATCCCTTTTGAACTTGGTAGCCTAAGCCCCCAGTTTCACTGTAACTGAGGGCCATCTTCAGATACTGCTGACATGGTCCTTCCCTCTGTCCTTTTGTGGCTCTTCTTTTGTGGTGGGATATTGGCAGAACAGACCCAGCTTGGCTTTAGCTGCTGCTGGAACCCACCCTGTGCATGAGGCCCACCTTCTACACTAATGAAAGAGCCCTACTCACACAACAGTAATGTTTTCTGCTGTGGCACCAGCTACAGTGTGCTAAGCCTTTGTTCTCCAGTGCTGGGATGTTGGCATCTTTTCTGTCGGGTACAGAATGCTTGTGGAGCTTGGTCTCTGAGTCACTGGGAACCAAGTATTTATTACAGAGCAGTAGACTGACTAGACTGGACTCAGTGATGTGACAGTGTACCCCTCCAGACCCACACTACCCTTGAAGAAATGTGGAAAATCATATCCTTTACATATCAAGAATCAATATGACTCCTATCAAGGTTAACGGTAAAGATGCAATTTATTTAAGTGGAAACAAGATCAGGTCCCGGGTGGCTACAATTAGAGCTTGGAGCACGAAAAGACATTGAAGATTAAGAAGGTGGTTGTGGTTACATACACATTTTTCCACTGTCGTGATGACTAAAACAGCCCTGAAGCCACTTCTTCTTGCCCTCTTGGTTATGCTGACCTCAGAGTAGGTTTATAGACACAAAATATTTTCCTAGATGGAAAACAAGCATTTTTCGTGGAGGTTAATTTTCAGGTGGATCAGATCCGTCATGTAGTCCATTCTGTACTCCCACAAATGCTTTGCAGACTTGATGTGGTGATATGGAGCAAGGCCACAGAAGCTGGGGGTTGCCTAAACTGCTTTTAACACCATCTCACATCTCACTTTTCTTTATTTTCATTGTACTCTTCTTCCCATTCACAGGAATCAGCTGTAAGAAGAAAAAATTCACCTCTTATTTTCATTGATGTCTTCATGGTCTTGTCTTCTCCCATCTTTTAGAACTGGTGACCAGTTGTGCTGAGGACAAGTTCTGGGAGGTGGAGTGGTGAAACTCGTTCCCCAGCTGAAAGTAAGAAAGTTTGCTAAAATCCTCATAAGTATTTAGACATAATGTGCATTAGATACTAGGGTGAATTACTGTTGCTTAACAACCCACAGCTTATCACCTAATGTACAGTAGCTGCCAACGTGCATGTCCTTAGGCAAATATGAAGTGAACTGACTTACTTAGGACTCTTGCCTCAAATTTCCTGGGACAGATCACTATGTTGATGTATGGTGCCCTAACTTTGTATCTGAGCCCTTAGTCCAATAAGAAGCACATGAATATTTTAAAGGATCTAGTTCTAAATATTAAGGCATTACTCTATATGTAATCAAAGCACTATATTATGATATTCCCTTTTGGGAAATGATACACTGCAGCTTACCCTGTCTTCCAGTTTATTTGCATTCTAGCTTTTCTCCTTTTGCCCCAAAACATTATTGTTACCTATCCTTACCTTTAAAAGTGCCATTAATTTCATGGCTCTGCTGCCAGCTGCCGTTGCTGCTGTTGGTCTCTCTTTCCAGGTCCTCTGACTCAGCGTTTTGTGAAACCACACTTGGCAGGAAACATACTTTTAGAGGGACCAACTGTAATTTAGACAAAAAGACCATTAACTGTACTCAGCAGCATTGGCAAGACTACCATTGTGCTGCTGTCTTAAGGCAGACCATGGCCAGGAAGAAATACATTATATGTGTTTACTAAATTTTGGATAGATGGCTTTTGAAAACTTACCCTGCTTCATTTACAGGGTTTTGGTAAAACAGATTACAGGCTCTGGTGAATAATCCTGCTCCAGGGCACTAAATGGTTAACATCTAATGTGGCTGGTCCCAAAAACATGCAGATGTTTCTGTGGGCACTTCAAAAGAATGTGGCATTTTCTAAACTGGGAAGATCATAATATATGACACCAAAATCAGGATGGTCTTCAACTCCTGTCCTTGTATTCTGGAGGCTGAATTCCATCCAGAATTGCCTGTTTTCTTATTTAGGACAGAATTATTTTTTTCTCTATGGCCAATGAACCACACACTTTGCTTCTCCTCTTCTGTATGTCAAACAGAGGAAAAGAACAGAGGCAGTTTGGGGTGATATATTTACTCCTCGTCAAGGGAAGATATTTCTATTAAAAGGTAGAACTCTTGCCTGATGCAGTCAAGGTCTCTTGGAGTTGTCAAGGTAGATACTCTTCTAAAATATATGGCTTCTGACAAAACAAACAAGTTTTCCATGGGAACATAGCAGTCAAAAAGACTATTCAGCCTTTATTTTAGGCAGAATTTACAGTGCTAAGGACAGGTCAAGGATAATGAACTGTGATTGTAAGAATCATGTAAGAGAAAAAGATGTACCAATGTGTCATTTCAATCACAAAACAGCAAGTCAGGAAAAGATCTTTCTTCTGCTTTGTCAGGGAGAAATCTGTCTCCTCCTGCAGCACCGTTGTCACCCCGCAGCTGATAACTGGTGGGTTCTGCTCCTGAGTGTGGTCTGCATGAGAAGGGAAAGAGACCAATGTAGATTTGATCTGCAGTAAAGTGCAGCTGCAAGACTACAGACTGGGCATTGCACTGTGGCGAGATAAAAGCCATCAGCAATTTAAAAGAATGTTTATGACCGTGATTGAAGATGACTTTTTGTCTTTTTGCCTTTGTTTAAGGAGCAAAAGATGTATACATTTTCTTAGACTCATAATGTACACAAGACAAATAACTAGATAGCTATGGGGAAATACATAATACTCTCTGTCTCTGCTTGAACAGTTAATCATCAAATTACTAAAGCATAGTTTAGGGTTATCACAACAAGAACCTGCTAACTTTGATGCTATTTTTTATTTGGTCAATTATGCCAAAGTTTACTAAATATGCAAAGAGAAGAGTAACTTCTAAATATAATGTATATAAACTTATCAATGTATAAATGATATTTTAAATATTTGTCTGACAAAGAAAGGTGTAGAAATAAGCAAATGTATAGAAATAAGCAAATGTAAATGAACACACATTTTTGCATGAACAATATATATATTCTCTTGTTGGAAAATTTGAACTTAGTGGCTAAATATATTTTGAGAAAAGCTTAGTTTTTTTTTTCCTATCTTTTTCTGGGAAGGAAGAAGGAAGCACCAGCAGGTGTGACTTGGCAGCACAAAGAAAAAATAAATAAAAAAAATAAAAACAATGCAACAAGGTAAAACACCTTGATCTCAGTGGTAAAGAGATGCTCAGCAGTTGAAGACTGCTTCCAGGATTGTTCTGCAGATCCTATGGACTTTGTAATTGATTAATTTGAATAGAAATTTATATGGAATTGTCAAGTCTGACAACCTGAGAATTCATCTTTTTTAAACAACTCTTCAGGGCTGCTAACCTGTTTGTGATATATATCCTCTTTTCAAGCAGAACTCCAGTTATTTTAAAATAGAACAAATCTAAAAGCACTCTGGACAATCAACAGATCTGATTACAAATTTAATGGCCCGATTCACCCCTTCACCCCTGCTCTGCTTCAATTTTGGAGCACTGTGAAGCCAGTGCTTTTTATCTCCTCACTCCAGACATAATCTGGAATAACACAGCAAGGAGTAAGTTTCTTCTGTCTGGGAGCTTAAGCTTGTTCTGCTTTGTTCTTTTTTTTTTTTTTTTTTTTTTTTTTTTTTTTTTTTTTGAGGGGGTTTTTTTAATTTTTTTTTTTTTTTTTTTTTTTTAAACATGACAAAAAAAATATAAAAAAATTTTTTGATTTTTTTAAAAAAAAAA